>PKMM01011760.1:0-47310 GCA_002933915.1 Eutrema heterophyllum
TATTCACGAGCCAATGGGTGTAAAAAAAATATATTTTGCTACGCGACAAGAAGCATGTAGGAAAGATGTAGAACGTGCCTTCGGAGTTCTCCAATCGCGGTTTGCTATTGTGAAAGGACGGGTTGTTTTTGGAAAAAGAATGTGTTACATGAAATAATGATTACATGTGTAATTTTACATAACATGATAATCGAGGATGAGCGCGATCTCGATGCTCCGATTGAAGTGGGAAGAGAAGTTCCACCTCCATAGGTAGAAGTAGACGAGGACGAAAATATTTGGTTCCCAAATTTTTTTTGTTCTATTCAGAGAAATCAAAGATAAAAATGCTCATTTCTCACTTCGAAATGTATTAATTGATCATTTATGGGAAAATATTCAAATGATGACGTACGAATCAAATTATGTAATATTTCCGGTTTTTAATCGTTTAAATCTTTTTTTTTTCTTAACTCCGAATTAATTAGTTAAAACCGACCAATCAAATTAGATTAGTTTCATTAATCAAAACGCAAATAATAGTAAGATTAAAAAAAATTTAAATTTAAATAAGGTTATTTTATTAATTAACATTGATTAGTTATACTAAAAGTCTAGATTCACGAAAATGTAGTTAAAATATCATTTTTTATAATTCTTCCGAAAATTAATTCCTTTTAGCTAAATTTTCCAAATATATATATACAAAGGTCCACATTTCTTTGTTTTGCTCAGGGCCTTAATATTGATTGGGGCGGCCATGTATATACCGTATTTTACACATGGAAGATGTGCCACATCTCCGCGTCTTAAATTGAGAGAGCAAAATGCGTTTGGCGGTAGGCACGGCCGCGACTTCTTGCCGAGCTCACAGCTCGCACCTCTACAGCACACAAGCTTTAAGTGCTAAAGCCGAGCTCGCTACTCGCACCAAAAGAAAAACACAAGCTTTAAGTGTTTTAAACCGAGCTCTACCTCGTGCCAAAAGAAACACGAGTGTTTTAAACCGAGCTCTACCTCGTGCCAAAAGAAAAACACAAGCTTTAAGTATTTCAAACCGAGCCCCACCTCGTACCGAACCGCTATTAAAACCAAGCAACCACTACGCAATGTCCAAACTTTTTATTAAAAATAAAAGGAGGGCTCCACGCCAACTAAACAATGGCACTACGGCCTACAAAAAATAAAAAAAAATAAAAAAAGCTTTAAGGAAATCTGTACAAAAGCACTTCGGCCTACGAAACAACAACCTACGCCCCTTCAACCCGGGTACCATCTATGTCCTCCGGCCTCACCATCCTCACATTCGTGCCATGCTCACCCAGGAACGGCTGGCTCGACTCCGGTTGGTCGTCCGGGACCTCGGTCCGAGCGGGCAGCGCAGCAGACACAACCTCAACCGCCCCCGCAGTGGCATCCCGGTCTGGATCCAAAGCGGCTCGATCCTCAGCTCCCGGGGAGGTAGTCGGGGCTGGCACGGTCGGAACGGGCAGAACCCGCTGCGGCTGAACATCAGGAGCACGATCGGAAGGAACCTCCAAATCCTCCGGGGTCAACTCCGGAAAAACGATCTGATCTAATTCGGCCTCGAACTTCGCCTGATCCGCCTTCAGCATCGCGTACCGGAACGACCGCACTACCAGGTTATCCTCGCGCTCCATCCTCTCAAGGCATTCCCGCGTACCGACCACCTGGCTCAGCAATAGGTGCGGTTGCAAAGCCCGATCCCGACCAACTAGGTGGGCACGAATCTTCTCCATCTTCACAGCCCACTTCTGACTCATTACAGCTTGACACCGGCAGTATGGGGACCTAAAAACAAAACAGTTCGGCGTCAGTCAAAATAAAAGGAAGACATGTAACGCGACCTAATAGTTCCTACCCGGGGAAAATTTCCAATCACGAGGGTGTCTGCCCGTCGGATCAAGGCCAACCACCTCGGTAGCCCGGACGAAAAATAGCTGCAAGATCAGTGGTCAACCTTGCTCAGTTTATCCTCGATAAGGTCCACCTTGGGCTTGAAGGAGGCGTAGTATGTCCCCGGATAGGCAGGATTACCCTTCTGGTAGGTGAGATCCTCAAACATGCGAGGAGTCACCACCATGTCACACTCCCACGCAAGAGTCAGCATCACAACCATGCCTTGAATGGTGGACGGACAGATCTGGGAGAAGGCCAACCCCCGCCTCTTGCAGTACACGACGAACAGGTCGGGAAGAGGGAGACGCAGCCCGCACTTCATGAAGAAGCTCTCACACAAGCAGACGAAGCCTTTCGGAGGGTTCCATTGACGCTCCTCCGGCCTTGAAAGTCGGAGCTCGGCGGATCTAGGGACGCCAAACTCCTAAGAGTCTCGGGGGCCGGAGGAGGTTTCGAAAGAGGCCGGAGGAGGTTTCGAAACCTTAGGTTTCCGAACCCTCCCAGCTCATCCACCTCCTCGCCCGCCCTGATCAACCCCCCCCCCCGACCACCGGAGGAACGCCCTCCGCCTACTGATCTCCCCCGGCGAACCTCCGGAATCAACGGAACAGACCTCGAAACCGACGGAACGGGCTGCACCTCGGCCTCGACGCGGAGAGGAGGCACGCTCCGAACCGTAGGCCGGCGAAGAACTTCCCGTCGGCGAATCACCCCTGTCTGAAAGAGTCGTCGGAGACTACACAAACAAAAAACTTTTTCTATGCGCAGAAGAAGGAAAAAAGGAAGAAGGCGGCTTAAATAGGAGAAGGGGGAGAAGGGGAAACGACGGCTCGACACGCGGAAAATGGGCACGATTTCCAAAAACCCTAATGAGCGTCGCTTCAATACCCACGCGCGAAAAGGGGAAACCGCTTCGAAAAACGCGAAACGTCTCAACACTCCCGTGCGTGACCAGCACGCGCGAACATCTCCCGGATTAGGCGGGAAACCCAACTCGTGTAAACGGTTATTCCCGCTAGACGAAACCCAACAGTCAGCCCTCGAATCCCGGAAACCGAACTGAGATGCGCCGAGCTGACAAGAAATTAATTTCGGTTCACTCACCACGCCTCCCGACACCGAACTAGGGGGGCAATTGTTGGAGGTGGGCTTAGCACCCCCATCTTAGCTGGGCCCATCTCAGCAAATAAAGCCCACTTTGTCAAAGCCCAACCCGATGCCAGCATAGTTGACCAAGGAGGGCCCGCCGAACTCGCGCTGACACAATACCAACTCCACGTGGAGAAACCAAGAGGGAAGGTCACACGCAAAGGGTAGATCACTAACAGTACCCTACCAGCGAAGCAGTTCGGCGCCATCATGACCTACCCCTTCGAGACGTGTTACCCGCGAAAGGCGCCGACTGCGCCACATCACCCCGGAAACGCGGAATGCAACTGTTTAACCCTCACTATAAATACCCTTTGGCAGGCGTTTACGAAGGGGGACTTTCTAGAAAGCCCGGGGCCCTCATATATTTTTCTCCCCGTTTATTGTCACTTCATTCTGGACACCGACCTGAGTCCTCTGTAAGATTACACTGTCGAATTAGTTTATCTTATCCCGATCATCTATACAAAGAATACGGTCCCCCACCTTTGTTCTAGTCTTCTTTTATAAAGTAATCTCCCTTCTATTTACGAAAATCTCACCCCCTCTCCACATAATAACACATTAATCCTATCGGTGACCGCCTCGGATCAGCAGAATTGAAACATGACAACATGTGCATTGCTTTTTCTAGCATGATAATCATCAGCAAAAACACAAGATTGAAGCAACAAAAGCAAGAATTCCACACAAAAAACTCCAAAAATCACCAAATCACTTGCAACATAGATCTATATACCTACAGGTATATATATATATATATCTGTCAATGTACTCTAATCCGATCTACAAGCATTGTTTTGGCCAAAAAACCGATTTCATTAAAGTTCGATAAGTGGAAAGGTTTGATACCAAAAGTTTTGTTCATTTTGGAAATTTTATGTTCGGTATCAAACTGAAATGTGTTGTTAATGTCATTAACAATCTGTCGTTATTTGTTTAATGATTTTTCAGTCGAATAGTTTTTACCTTTTAATATTATAGAATTAATATCAACCGGTATCTCTATATTATTATTTAAGAAGTCATTTAGAAAAATGAACTTTATTTTGTAAGTTATTACATATTATGTCATTACANAAAGTATTTGTTGCCATAGGTTATTTATTATTTAATTTCTTAATTATTTTTAATACTATATATTTTAAAATAATAATCAATCTATGTATTCAAAGAAAAAAAAATATTCGAAATCCAGCTATATTTTCACTATAATTTATTTGAATATATATCAAAACAAAAGTTGAAAAATATTTTACTAATTTTATAAAAAGTTAGACACAAGAAGTTTTTTTTTTTAAGAATTCGTGGACTAACCACAAAAACCAGAGTCATTAAACGGTGCATACTAGAGTTATGTTTTCAAGATCATAGGTTTTTGCGGATTAACCCGAATAATATTTTAATCCACTGCAAAACGAGTTAAATAGACAAAGTATTACGAATTGATAGCTCTATCCATAATCATTAGTTAGTCATATTGTAAAATTCAGATAAAAACAATTTTTCTTAAATTTCAAAACAATTTCTTTAAAAAAATATACCATGCGCTATAATTAGCGCGGATTAAGTTCTAGTACTAAAATGTAGGTGGACACATACCGAAAATCTGACAATTTAAAAAAACAATTACAATTCAAAATAATTTATGAGTTGAATTATGAGTGCATCTTATAAACATGTCAAATGTTTCTGGAATAAGATTAATGTTAGATGAATGGGCATCCGACCCATTGAGAATAGTGAAGTATATGTATCAATTATTTCTTATTGTGGGCTTTGAACCCTAATAATGTTATTTTCCTTCTCCATTGTGTGAAATAAAAGTATATGTATCAAGTATTTATACTACTCTAGTTTCTATTCTATTTCACATAAATCCATAGATATAACTGCATATATGGTGTTAATAGGAGCATATATACATAAGTCCAATAGATTGAGCGGACAGTAATTACATATATGTATCAGTCCAATAGGTCAGATAAATCTTATAAACTCTTGACAAGAAAACAGTTTTAGATGCAAATGATGATCATGATAGTTCTCTTATGCGCAGTAATCTTCATTACCATTCTCTTCTTCCAAAAACAAACGACAAGGAAGAAAAGCAACACACCACCGAGACTTCCGTTGATCGGAAACCTTTACCAGCTCGGCAACTATCCTCACCGATCACTATGCTCCCTCAGCCACCGTTACGGACCTCTCCTGCTCCTTCACTTGGGCCGTGTCCCCGTTCTCGTAGTCTCCTCGGCAGATGCTGCTCGAGACGTATTGAAGATGCACGACCGCGTTTTTGCGAGCCGCCCACAGTCTAAAATTTTCGAAAAGCTTCTCTACGACGGGCATGACGTGGCCTCAGCTCCTTATGGAGAGTATTGGAGACAAATGAAGAGTGTGAGTGTCATCCATCTCCTCAGCAACAAAATGGTACGGTCCTTTCTAGCCGTGAGACAAGAAGAGATCACTCTGATGATGGAAAAGGTCCGGAAATCGAATTCTTTGCCAGTGAATCTAAGCAAGCTCTTGGCGAATTTAACTAACGATGTTATATGTAGAGTTGCTTTGGGACGAAAATACAGTGGTGAAACAGATTTCAAAGAGTTAATAGACAGGCTCACAAGGCTGTTAGGTGCGTTTAGTGTCGGGAGTTATGTACCGTGGCTTGCGTGGGTTGATTGGATCCGTGGTTTGGATGGTCAACTGGAAAAGACGGCAAATGATTTTGATGAGTTGTTGGATAGAATTGTGCAGGATCATATAAATGGCAATGGCGATGGGACTGATTTCGTCGACGTATTACTCGCCATTCAAAAAGATAAGAGTGTCGGGTTTGAAATCGACCGACTCAGCATAAAAGCAATAGTCTTGGTAAAGGGGAAAAAAAAAAGAAATCGAATTCAAATTTTATGTTGTTAGATTACATAACCATAGTTCTTATTTTGGTTTTCAGGATGTTTTTGTGGGTGGTACGGACACAACCTCCACGCCTATGGAAATGGGCAATGACAGAGCTTCTACATCACCCAGAGTGTCTGAACAGACTCCAAGAAGAAGTTCGTACGATTTGTAACGGAAAATCAAATGTATCAGAAGACGATATTCAAGACATGAACTACTTGAAAGCTGTGATCAAAGAGACATTGAGGCTACACCCTCCACTTCCATTGATGGCTCCTCACGAATCAACACAAGATGTCAGATTAAGAGATTACCACATACCCGCTGGTACGCAGGTTATGATCAATGCTTGGGCGATCGGGAGAGAGGCTGCGACGTGGGGACCAGACGCGGAGGAGTTTAGACCGGAGAGGCATTTAGATTCGTCTGTTGATTTCCGGGGTCAGGATTTTCATTTGATTCCGTTTGGAGCAGGGAGAAGGATTTGCCCAGCGATATCATTTGCTGTGGTGTTGAATGAGGTGGTTTTGGCTAACTTAGTTCATGGGTTTGATTGGAAATCTACAGAAGATCAGACCGATGCTGCTGAATCAACATGTAGTGTGATTCGCCGCATGTTCCCTCTTTATGTCATTGCATCATCTACTACTTGACTAAGGCACTATATATCAATGCGTACTATTATGTTATGTCTACAATAAACATGTTTACTCATTTGAAAGTCTTACTAGCCAAGAGATGTTTGAGATTTAAGGTCTCGTTAATTAATTCCAACGCTAATTTAGAAAGCCAAGTGAAGCTTACTTGATTCATTGTTCTGTACAATGAGTATCATCAGTCCCCTCTCAATTGGGCTTCACGGCTAGTCAAAGGAACATAACGGACTGAAGTTTCGTTCTTGATGCTAACCGAACCATCTGAGTTCTTATCCACCACTTTCAGATCTTGGAATATGTTCCCAACCGGGATCACCAGTCTCCCACCAGGTTTCAATTGATCAATCAATGCCTCTGGGATCTCCGGTGCTGCTGCTCCGACATGAATAGCATCATAAGGTGCAAACTCAGCCCATCCTTGCCTTCCATCTAATCGAAACAAACAAGAACTCAGTGTACCAGCAATGCATAAAAAGGAACATCAAACGAATCTCAAAACCTTTTTTTATTGAATCTCACCGCCAACGTGAACAGCCAGAGATCCTTCTTTCAGCAATGGCGAAGCAGCACTCGCTTCAATATTCTCAATGGAAGAAGCCACCAGTTCAGGGATGTGTTCCACACCAATAGCACGCCCTTCGGATCCAACCATAACAGCAAAACAAGCTGTTAAGTACCCGGTCCCTATCAATATTTGAGCATATGCTTATTCATCAACCATCATCATCAAAAAGCAAGAAGAATTCAACACTATGGACTGGAGAAACCAATGTCAAGAGAGAAAACAAACCCGAGCCGACATCAAGAACACGCATCCCTGGTTTCAAATTCTTTTCGAGAAGTTGAAGGCACATTGCGTGCATATGAGGTGCTGATATGGTCACGTTATACCCAATAGACATGGGACTGTCGACGTAAGCAGAGGAACGATCCGGTACAAAGATGCCTCTGTCCACAGCCTCCATAGCTTTAGCAACTTCATCAGACGTAATTACGCCATAATTTTTCAGATTCTCTACCATAGCTTTGTTCTTGTTGACACTGTTTGGGCTCCAGAATTGCTACAACACCGGCACAAAAACAGAATCCCATCAGGACAAACACAATGAAACTAGCAACGACTGAAATTCACTTCAAGTCATGACCATCGGAGTATTAATCTGGAGGAGATCAATCGTTTGTCTCTAAGTTCGATCATCCATTATTGACAGACAAAACAGCGAATATCACTAGAAATGGAAAATCCATGCTAAATAGAATTCCGATTTCAAAAGAATTTTTGGTGAAGGATACAATTGAAGGAGAAAGGTAACTTGTAGGTAAGTTATAATCTAAGTGATCTCAATCGAAATTTTCAGAGTGAAAAGATAATCAAAATATTCAATCGATCGGGAGTGGAAATCACAACTACATCTCTTGATTCGAATCAAAACGATTATTCAGCAGAGAGAAAGACTGAAAGAGTACCTTCATCTTCTATAACAGAAAGCTTCCAGTGATGAGAGAGAAGAAGGTTCAATGGAGGCAGAAGCAGAGAGAGAGTCGTAGTGTGTGAGAGAGGTGATCGGAGACTTCAGAAGAATGGGGAAAGTGATGGTGATAGCGCATAATAGCGGAAACAGCACGCAACGAGAGAAGAAAAAAATATCGTGCGCCTACTTTGTTTTTGCAACGTTTCCCACTATTTTCTGTCATGTTTTAGTATTTACCCCATAGTTTTCTCTTTACCAGTTTCGCCCCAACAATATCTGTTCTTCAATTTTAAATTTTTTATCACCAGACAAATAAGTGAGCAAAGGTGCCCTTATAGCTCAGTGGTAGAGCGTCAGTCTTGTAAACTGAAGGTCCGTAGTTCGATACTGCGTGAGGGCACCTTTTCAAAATTTCCTTAAACCCCTAATCACTGAGGTGAAACCTTAAAACGACGTCGTAACATTTGAACGTAATCAAAAATACGTCGTTTAGGAGACTCGGCCTCCTACCAAAAAAGGCCCAAAAAGTAAAAACCCCTCTGGATCTGATCACGGGGAAGAGTACGAACGACCATCGTCGCCTTCGCTCGTCATTTCTAGGGTTTTAATCTGCAATGGCGAATCTTATGCACAGGTTTCTCAGGAACCAATCATGTCTAAGGTCAATCCCGAGACTCACTCCCAATCTTATAACACCTCAGAAGCCTTTCATCAGCAACGTCGAGTCTGTATCTGTAGTATTCGATCCAGTTCCTCTTACTAACCCCGTGATTACCGTCGCCGATAAATCTCTGCACTTTTATCCGAGTTTCCCAATCGGGTACGGTTTTAACCCGACTGTGATTCCTGATTTGGGTCTAAGCGAAACGGTGTCATCGTTGGCGGATGCGGTGATGGAGGAGAAGGATGAGAAGGAGGCAGTGATTTATGCAGACAGTGTGAAGAAGAAGAGGAAGAAGAAGATGAACAAGCACAAGTACAGGAAACTCAGGAAGCGTATGGGACGAAAATCGTAGAGCTTGTTTGCTTCGGATTACCCTTTTGCTAATATTCCGGTGAGAAATTTGAAACCTTTTTTTGTCTTCTAAATATTGGGCTTCAAGTCCGAACCATATTTCTTTGAATTAGATCGATAATATTACAAAGTATTGAGGAATCTATATATGTATTTCTCCTTATAGTCAGTGTTAATCGTTTGTTTTGCCAAGAATTTCATCGAATTCCACACAGTTGCAATGTGAGCCCTGTGTTATAAAATTCAACAATTTGAATCTTGCGTTTTGTAGTGTTGAATTTTTTTTCAAGAAACAGTTACCGTGATAAGATGATGGCATTAGCCAAGTGAGTTTGCTTACAAATCTGAATCGTCCCAGTGGTGGTTTCTTCTCGAGGTCTTTACCTAATCAGAAAAGCTGAGTTGTTTTTTTTTTAAAGGCTTGAGTTTTCTGATCGTATTGACTTTACTTAGTACCTTTGATCCGTTAGTTCCTCTTTAAGTATCTTGGATCCTGGAAACCTACTAAGGATAGTGTCATATAGTTCGAATCTAAAGCTAAGTGTGTTACATGAGATTAGAGACCTAGAATTTCTAGGCTTAAGTCTGATTGTTTACAAGTAACTCGATGTTTCTTTGACTCGGTGAGGTTGGGATGATAATATCATCAGATTGTTTTAAGAACTGAATTTGTTGCTGCTGAAAAATGGTGTCTTGATATAGATTGAAAGAGGTGCTAATTTCCTGCTTAGTTTCTTTGGCCAGAAGAAATGATGATTAGCCATTCATCAAGTTTCTTAATGGGGGATCCAAGAACATAGTAATTAGTAGTTAAATATAGATTCTTCAACGGTCTTGCTTTGGCATTGGCCATCTGGGGTTGCTTGCTTCTACTACTATTGAGATTACTTGCTGACGGATCTATTGAGTCGTCCCAAATTTCAACCATTATCCTTTTTTTTGGGGTCAAGAACCAACCATTATCCTTAAATCCTGTTTACTGAGAGTCTGAGACTTATGACTCTTCTGCTTTCTCAATAAAATTTTGTTTGTTTAGATTTGATTATGTTTTGGCTTTTACTTGTGAAAAGAGAGGTTTGTGAATGAGCTTAGAGTTAGAGTGTAAATAGTTACGTTTAAGATTGAAAGTTTGTTTTTTTTTTCCCCGAGAAATCTTTAACGAAAAGCAACCGAAATATATTTGGTTTGTTTTCGGCAAATTTTGAGGTTTGATTTACTGTTCAGATTCAGTTTGGTTTTGAGTTAAAATAAAAAATAAAAGGGAAAACTATCTACTTCCCCACGAAAAATTCTATATTTAGTCATATCTCCTGAACTATGCAGTCTGTTCCACGAAATGAAAGTTAAAACGTAAATCCCGAAAAAAAAGTTCGAGGTTTATATCTCCACATATGTTGGTTTTGATGGTTTGTGCTCTAAACCCGTGAGTAAAACATCAAACCTTGAAACTAAATAAAAAAAAACCCGATTTTGAAAATCTAAGAACCCTAAAATCGATTTTGCAGAGCTTGCACTCCGAAATCTGCAATTGTTACTGGAGTTTGATCGTTCTTTTCGAATTTTCGTTTTGAGTATGATCATTCTTCTCGATTTTCGTTTTGAGTATGAACTAAACGAAATCAAAATCTGCAATTTTTATTCTTTTTTTCCATTTCTTCAAGGAATCTGAAATGAGTATATCTCTTTCTTCTGACGCTTTCACTTGGAATAATGATACTCTGAAACATGTCTAGGTTTTGCATTTATCTTTTCTCTGAATTGAGTTTTTACTTGAAAGCATGGTGCTTTTTCTTATCTTTCTCTTGTTTGCTCGTGTGTTCAATTTCTCAGGTTCTTGTGGTTCTTGTGTAGGAACTAGGAAGATGAGTTTTGTATCCAAAATCGGGGCTTGACTAATTGGAAAGACATGGACTTGAGTGACAAAGACGAGTTTGCCGGAGAGAACAGCAATCGTGATAATGGTGTGAAAAACTTCGATTCGATTAACACGCCTGCGGATTGGAGAATTCTGCCTCTAATCCACCGGTTTCGTATCATCTGGAGAATCCAATGTCGATTAGAAGAAGAAGAAGAAGATTTACGTCTTTATTAATTAAATATACATCTTTATTAATTAAATATCAAGTTAAGATCAGAAATAAACTGAACTAAAACCGATTAGACTCATCTCATAAATCGGAGATTTTCATACTTTTCTGAAATTATCAACGAAAAAAAATACGATCAGTAATGTTAGCCTAGAATTATGGGCTAAATCGTCTTTAACCAACAAAAAAGTCAAAAACGTTTCTATCAGATTTTCTTATCTTTCGTGGGATCCTCTTTGTTGTTTCTAAGTGACAAATAATATGCAAATGGGCTTGTTAAACGTGAAACGTGGAACGTCAAACGTCAAACGTGGTACGGTTTCTTATTGGGCTTAGGAGAGGAACCATTTTATGAGTGGGATAAGGAATCGGGTTTTTGGGGCTTATAAATACAAGGTCTTAGGGTTTGTAAATATTATTCACACGATTAATAAAGAAACCCTAAACGGGTGTTTGCCTCAATCAACGTTTCTCTCTAGGTTTTTGACGTTCTTCTTGTACGATTTGCTCTATATTCATAATAAGTGGTATCAGAGATCAAGGTTTGCAAAAATCTGAGCAATGACCAAAGGGAGTTCTCTCAAGTTCAACGTTCCGCGTTTCGATAGGGGAACTTTGGTCTGTGGCAAGGGCGAGTCAAGGATCTGCTGACACAGCAGGGGATGAAGAAGGCGCTGTTGGAGACGAAACCGGATAAGATCGAGCAGGATGAGTGGGACGATATGCAGGATCAAGATGTTTCAACGATTCGTCTTTGTCTCTCTGACGATATTACCAATCAGGTAATGAACATCACAACTTGCAAGGCGATGTGGGATAAGTTAGAGAAGATGTACATGTCGAAGTCGTTATCCTGCAAGCTGTATCTGAAACAGAAGTTGTATGGGTTGAAGATGTCAGAGTCTGGAGATCTTATTGCTTAACAACTTCAACCAAATCATCGGAGATCTTGAGCGTGTGGATGTGAAGATTGGGGACGAGGATAAAGCCATGATCTAACTGTGTTCGCTGCCTTCTCAGTATGAGACGTTATTGACAGCTCTAACAGTCGATAAAACGACTATAGGGTTGGAGACAGTTTGTTCTTCGCTGCAATCTCATTATGAACGGCGACAGATGACTATTGTGGTTGACAAATCTCAGGGTGATGGATTGTATGTGAGTTACAATTCACAGAGGGGAAGACAGGAAAAGAAGCATGATGGTAGTAACATGGACAAATCGAAGTTTAAACCAGGGAAGAATTCAATATGCTTTGGTTGTGGCAAGAAGGGCCACTACAGGCGAGATTGTCCAAACAAAAAGCAGAACGCAGGCGGGTCAGGTTCTGCAAACGTGGTTCAGAAGGAAGATTCAGAAGAAGACACTATGAACGATTTGCTCGTTGTGACATCAGGTTGTCACACAGATTCTTGGATTCGAGATACGGGTGCATCATTCCATATGACTCCTCATAGAGAATGGTTTGAGACGTACAAAGCTGGGAACATGGGTTCTGTTTAGTTGGCAAACGACATGGCGTGTGGTGTCGTTGGTACTGGAGAGATCAGGTTTCGCATGCACGATGGCATCATCAGAACATTAACTGATGTTAGGCATGTCCCAGCGGTGAAGAATAATCTAATCTCCTTGGGTACACTTCATAAAATTTGATTCAGACTCAGCGGCAGTGAAGATGAAGACGTTTTGAAGGTTAGTAAAGGAGCTATGGTTGTGATAAAGGGAAAGATGACAGCTGGGAACGTTTACATGATGTTAGGGAGCGTGGTTGTAGGTGGAACTGCAGTTGCGGTGTCTGAATCTGAGAGCACAGCTCTATGGCATATACACATGGGGCACATAGGAGAGCATGGCTTGACAGAACTCCATAAAAGGGGTCTTCTGGACGGGCTGCAGAGCTGTAAGATATATTTTTGCAAGTTCTGCCTGATGGGTAAGCAGTCCAAAGTTTCTTTCAAGACTGGATAACACACGACAAAGGGTCTTTTAGACTATGTCCATTCTGATGTGTGGGGTCCAACTCGGGAACAATCATTGGGAGGATCTAGGTATTTCGTCATTTTCATTGATGACTTCTCTAGGAAGGTTTGTGTGTACTTCTTGAAGCAAAAATCTGAAGTGTTTGCTAACTTCAAGGTTTGGAAGGCTGAAGTAGAAAACCAGGTGGAGAGGAATGTAAAGTATTTGAGATCAGATAATGGCACATAGTATACTGACGGGGAGTTCCAGAAGTTTTGTGAGGAGCATGGCATTCAAAGAAACTTCACTGTCAGGAAAACACCACAGCAAAACGGGGTCAGTGAAAGGATGAACCGTACGATTGCTGAAAAAGCAAGGTGTTTGAGGTTGAATGCAGGGCTTCCAAAGCAATAAACATGGCAGTCTATCTCATCAATAGATCGCCAAGGAGTTCTCTAGAGGGAAAGGTGTCTGATGAAGTATGGACTGGGACAGATATTGATCTGTCAAACTTGAAGATATTTGGATGTCCAGCTTACATGCTAGTTCCAAGTGACGAAAGATCAAAGCTGGATTCAAAATCTAAGAAGTGTATATTTCTGGGTTTTGGAAAAGGCGTGAAAGGCTTCAAGTTGTATGATCCTAAGGCTAAGAAGAGGGTGTTCAGTCGAGATGTGGTTTTTGATGAGCAGTATATGGTGCAACATGGGAGGTCAGAACGAATGCATGTGACCATTGAGACTGAAATGGATTATAGTAAGACTAGTAAGACATAGGAGGAGTCTAGTAAGACTAGACCAGTAGCAGAAGGTGATGAGCAACCTGTTCAGGTGGAGCAAGAGGGTCAGCAAAGAAAGGCAGAGGAGAGTTTGGCACTTCACAGACCACGTCGTATCATAAAGCCACCGAAAAGATTAGGGTTTGAAGACATGGCTAGTTATGCTCTTGTGGTTGGCTCAGATGATCCAGCAAACTTTCGGGAGGCTATTGCAAGCCTGGAGAAAGATGAGTGGATTGGTGCCATGACAGAGGAAAATGAGAGCCTTGACAAGAATCAAACGTGGGATCTAACGCCTTTACCAAAAGGCAAGAAGGCGATAGGATGCAAGTGGGTTTTCAAGGTAAAACCAGAAATGTCTGAGAAGGAACCAGTAAAGTACAAGGCGAGGTTGGTAGCAAAGGGTTACTCACAAAGGAAAGGGGTTGATTATGACGAGATTTTCTCTCATGTGGTTAGGCACACTTCCATTAGAGCTGTGATGGGTTTGGTAGCGAGCTGGGATTTTCATCTTGAACAGATGGATGTGAAGACAACATTTCTTCACAGTGATCTGGATGAAGATATCTATATGGAGCAACCATAAGGGTTTGTAAAACCAGGTGAGGAGAAGCTTGTGTGCAGACTGAAGAAGTCACTGTACGGTTTGAAGCAAGCTCCTAGGCAGTGGTACAAACGTTTTGACTCCTACATGGTGAAGGTTGGCTACACAAGTTGTGAGTATGATTGCTGCGTCTATGTAAGGTGTCTGGATGGACATTCTCCCATATTCCTACTGCTTTATGTTGATGATATGCTCATTGCTGCAAGAGATATGGATGATGTTGATAAACTGAAAGGGTTATTGAGGAAAAAGTTCGATATGAAGGATCTTGGTGCTGCAAAGAAGATCCTTGGGATGGAAATTCGCAAGGAAAGAAGCTCTAGGAGATTATGGCTTTCTCAGAAGAGTTATATTCAAAAGATTGTAGACAGGTTTGACATGACAAATGCAAAGCCTGTGTCTACACCTTTGGTGATGCACATTTCACTTTCAGCGAGGCAATGTCCTAAGTCTGATGAAGAGATCAGAGGTATGTCACAAGTTCCTTATGCAAGTGCAGTTGGTTGTTTGATGTATGTTATGGTTTGCACTAGACCAGATTTAGCACATGCGGTTAGTCAAGTTAGCAAGTACATGTCTAATCCTGGGAGAGATCATTGGAACGCTGTCAAATGGATCTTCAGGTATTTAAAAGGTACAAGCGATCTTGGGCTTATGTTTGGTGGTCAAAAAGTGTGGTTCAGTTGTGGGATATGTTGATTCAGATTATGCTGGTGATCTAGACAACAAAAGATCTACTACAAGGTACGTATTTACTCTTGTAGGAGGTCCTATTTGTTGGAGATCTGTGTTGCAGTCCGTTATTGCAATGTCTACCACGGAAGCTGAGTATATGGCAATGGGAGAAGCAGCCAAGGAAGCACTTTGGGTTAAAGGACTTGTGACAGAGTTGGGTCTTGATCAAGGTGGAGTCCAGCTATACAGCAACAGTCAAAGTGCATTGTCTCTGGCTAGGAATCCTATATATCATGCAAGGACGAAGCACATTCATGTAAGGTTTCATAAGATCATGGAGTTGTCTGCATCTGGAGAAGTCTTGTTGGATAAGGTGCACACGTCGGAATATGCAGCTGATATGTTGACCAAGCCCGTTCTGTGGAGAAGTTCAAGCATTGCTTGGATTTGCTCCATGTCTTCCAGTGTTAGAGAAAGAAGCAGAAGCCCACATGAGATTATTCGTCAAGGTGGAGATTGTTATTTCTAAGTGACAAATAATATGCAAATGGGCTTGTTAAACGTGAAACGTGAAATGTCAAACGTCAAACGTCAAATGTGTAACGTGAAACGTCAAACGTCAAACGTGGTACGGTTTTTTATTGTGCTTAGGAGAGAACCCCTTTTATGAGTGGGATAAAGAATCGGGTTTTTGGGGCTTATAAATACAAGGTCTTAAGATTTGTAAATATTATTCACACGATTAATAAAGAAACCCTAAATAAGTGTTTGCCTCAATCAACGTTATTTAGGGTTTGCCTCAATCAACGTTTCTCTCTAGATTTTTGACGTTCTTGTACGATTTGCTCTATATTCATAACACTCTTCAATCATTTGAAGCTTTCAAAAGATTTGGGAATCTTAACGTTTTGGATAGTAATAATTTGAAGCTGTGTGGATCGGTCCACGATCCCTTGACAAGGAACACGTTACTATAAAATAAATTATTGGGTTTGTTTGGAGCATAAAATATTTATAGTCAATTCAATAATAAAGTCATTTGCTAGGAAACATCTAACCACGTCGTTGCATTTTCGGGATCTTATAAAATTTGTACCAAAAGAAAGTTGAAGTACTTTTTTTTTTTTTTTCGACAAATCAAATATATTAATATCATAAGAAGTTTACAAGATACAAAAATATTTACAATACAACCATTAACACAAAATAAAAGAAATTGAAACAATTTCGATGAAGAAGTGGAGAGTCACCAAACTATTCTTTCGGAAGTCTTATAGGCTAACAGATGAAATCTGTTATGTTCTCTTTTCATACACTTTTCATTGGCTATCATCTTTCTGATGAAACTCCAAAATACAATTGGCATTACCTTGATTAATAAGATGAATCTTTTTGTACGTATGAATATTCATCAATTAGCCTAGGATGACGAGATCAAATTCAATAACACAAAAAGGATTAAATATGTGTTTCCTACTTTCCTTACATTAGGAAGCATCCATGATCCAACCACGATGCGGGGTATTATTAAGCCAAGAATCCAAGATCGATCAGAACTATTCGTTCATATCCACTACATCAAACGATATTAACTTTAAAAATCTTCATAACCCACGATTTGGTCTTTTTTTTTATGACGTCAAAAGCTTTATATTTTATTACGATGGTTCTAATAGGTTGACCTTAGAGGTCATCTAGTTCGGAATCAAATAGTCTACATGGGAAAAACAATACCGCGTGCTTGAGTCCCTTTTCCAAGGGAATCGGCACGAACATTTAGCACACGAAGAATATATAAAATATTAAAATGAATAAAAGTGGAACGAAAATGATAAAACTCATCAATTTCTGACGCCAAAGCATGTCATTCTTCCTCTTCATCGATCAGTTTAACCATCTGGAGGCAATCGGATTCGAAAGACATAGATGATTCTCCTAACAGTAGGACAGTTTTCATGGCCCATAAGAGAGTATTAAATTCAGCATAAAGGGGAGATAAAGATCTTTCCTTTGCAAAAGAGCCAAAACTTCGCCTTCCGTTCACTAGATCTATAACACAACCGCCACCAAAATTAGCATTGCCGCCTACCCAAGAGGCGTCTATTTGGCAACGAGGTCTTGATCCGCTAATTCCTTCACCTTGGGGGTTACCCGATTGATGATCGTTTTCTTCACCTGATTGCGCGACCATTTGTGCTACTTTCCAGTTTTCTGCCTTCATGGATAGCGAGTTGCAGGGTGTCAATGGGAGAGATCTCCTTACCATTAAAGGCTTTATCATTCCTAACCTTCCAAATATATCAGATTATCCACGGGAAAGCCTCTAGGAAATTTTCCATTGCCACTTCTTCCTTTGCACGCCAAAGGAGATAATCAAAATTCATGTATAGAGACTCACTCGGGAAAGAGCCCAGACTAGACGGAATCCCAGACATTGCCCAAGTCTGGAGTGCTGGAGGACATTCGAAGAGGATATTATTAATTGATTCAACCTCCGCTCCGCATCTCGGACAGAACCGGTCCGTACCGCAATGGCGGTCTGCAAGGTTATTGCTCACCGGAACACATCCCGAAACTGCCTGCCACAGGAAATGTTTGATCTTTCTTGCTATTTTCAAAGTCCAGACTTTGCTTTTTAGAGGTGTGATACTGGTTTCTAGGATCTGTTGTGGACCCTCTTCTTCCTTCAGTTGATTCGCAAGTACGCATAACATGATTTTACCGAATAAATGCATGACTTTGTGTGATTCCAACAATAACACATCCGCCTTATAGCCCCGACTCGGCTTGATACTCCGAATTAACGGGATATCCTCATGGGCTATTAGATTCTGCAATGTCTCAATTTTCCATTTCTCAGTGTTGTGATCGATCAGGTGTCCAACATATAGATAAGGGTCTCGAAAAAATCCGTTATCTAATCGGAACTACTGGTATCCAGTTGTCACGATTTGGTTTAAAATTGTTTATTTTGATTTAAACTCAAACTTGATCTAATCTAAAGCACTAATCTTTGGCTAACAACTTAAACAAAAAAAAAATTTCATGACTTTCTTTTGTGTTGTAATAATTTAAAATGAAAAAAACTCTGCTCATTTTTTTTTTGTGACCAGACTTATTTTTCTGTTACAAATATATATATACTACATTAGGATCCGCATACACGTAAATTTTTGATCTATCGAATCTTCCCCTTCAACTATAACGAAGGAGCATTTCGATGGTTCATCTAGCCACAGCCATTCCAAGAAAAAAAGAAATTGAAATGATAAACAAAAATCACACGGCTGAGATTGGCCAAATTGTAATCTTAAACTCCCAATCCAGATCATCCAAAGTTATTCAAAAGGTGAGAAGTATGGGAATGTTAAAGAAATCGCCACGAGGTCCTCCCTGGAAGAACACATGACCTTCCCACGATCCATGGAAAATAAAATGTTTTTTATAAAGACTTGTACATTAATCATTAAGTGGTCCTGAATAGATAAAATGTACATGGATATATAAATTCGTATCCTTGTAATCAGATTGACGTTCGAACTTTCTAATAAATTTCATGTAACAGATGAAAATTTCATGTATATTTTCCATGACCCTTTTTTGTCTAAACGTGACCAAACTATTTTTATAAACAAAATAGAAGATTGATCATGTTGATCTCAATCAAACACGATCGAAATATATCTTTTTCAATTTAAAATCCTTTACAAAAAGAGATTTTTGATTGTACAAGTTTACAATGCCATGGTGTGAACATCTATTGTTCCACATTTTTTCCAAATCCCATATATATATCTTAATCTAACTATTGCTTTCATTATTTGCCTAAGCAACCTGTTGCTTTATCTTAATTTTTCCATCACTGTATAATCCTATCCATTAAATACAAATTAGTTTTTCCCAATTAATAAATCCGCATTAAAATGCTCCAATTAGGTTATAACTTAAAAGATATCGATATCTTTATCATGTTGAAATGTTTTTAAGGACTCATTCAGTTTTCTTTCACCGTCAGCTAAATTAGTCAAAGTTAAACATTCATATTATATATATAAGTCTGAGATTTATAAAACCAGAAAGTATAAATTCATTATTTAAACTATTTTTTTTTAAGAAGAAATTACACGGTTACACCTAAAATTGGTTCCTTGTTCGTCTGAGATGCGTGTATACAAGTATCATAAAAGTGTTCTACAAGTCTGACCAATTGACGTATACACAATAATTAATTCATCTTACAAACGTCGATGGTATTTTGGTCATTTCATATATAAGAAAATAATTCTCTTTGCCTATATATCTCCACCGCAATTTCATTAAACTCAAAACTTCAAACCCACCCCCACCCCCCCCCCCCCCNAAAAAAAAACAAACAAACAACAGAAAAATATGAAGAAGCTTCTCTTGATCTTTCTCTCCTCTTTTCTCATTCTCCAAACCGTTCGCGGGTTCGATTACCACGACAAGGAACTAGAGAGCGAAGAGAGCTTATCAAAGCTCTACGATAGATGGAGGAGCCACCACTCTGTTCCTAGGAGCCTCCATGAAAGGGAGAAGAGATTCAACGTTTTCAGACACAATGTGATGCATGTTCACAACACCAACAAGAAGAACAAACCCTACAAGCTTAAGCTCAACAAGTTTGCAGACTTAACGGTTCATGAGTTCATGAATGTCTACACCGGTTCTAACATTAAGCATCACAGAATGTTGCAAGGACCGAAACGTGGCTCGAAACGGTTCATGTATGAGAATTCAACCCGAGTTCCGTCCTCGGTTGACTGGAGAGAGAAAGGTGCAGTCACTGAAGTCAAGAATCAAGGGCAGTGTGGTAAGTATAAAGCAAGGTCCATTAGTGAGAAATGCAAGTTAAATATATATTGCACATGATTCAATTTTTTTAGGGCCTATTTATAATTAATTCTATATCTTTAAAAGAGTTTTGCAGAAAACTATATATATTAAAAGTTTAATAGATGAATCTGTTTCAAAACATGCAAAAATGGCGTAGTGTTCATATATTCAGATGTGAATATATATAAACATATACTCACTAATAACACACACACACACGCGCATATATATTACAAAGTTATTACTAAAGACACTTATAAGAAATGCTCATAATTAATATGCACATGTCTAAGAAATCCATATTAATGTATGAATTACTTGAAGTAGAAACTTCGTAAATAAATGTATGTGTTACTATATAGACTTTAACGATATATAAAAAAAATGTTTGAATTAACACAACCTTTAAATTTTAATTTTAACGTACGTAGTGATCTCTTTTTTGATCTAATGATTTTAAATTGCTGAAAAAATACCAGGAAGTTGTTGGGCATTCTCTACAATTGCAGCTGTTGAGGGAATCAACAAGATCAAGACGAACAAGCTAATCTCACTGTCTGAACAAGAACTAGTAGATTGTAATACTCACCAGAACCAAGGTTGTAACGGAGGTCTCATGGAGATTGCATTTGAATTCATCAAGAGAAACGGTGGAATCACCACCGAGGATAATTATCCCTACGAAGGTATTGATGGAAAATGCGACGCTTCAAAGGACAATGGCGTGGTTGTGACGATCGATGGGCACGAGGATGTACCAGAAAACGACGAAGATGCTCTTCTTAAAGCTGTTGCAAACCAACCTGTATCTGTTGCAATTGATGCTGGAAGTTCAAATTTCCAGTTTTATTCAGAGGTAATAAAAAAAAATCTAGTTTTTGATACAAGAAATTTCAATTTCTGAAATATTTAACTCAAAACAATATGGCATATCTATAACATTGGTCATATATTTGGTAATGTGTTGTAGGGAGTGTTTATTAGTAATGGTAAATTGTTTGTATAATTTGCATACTACTAGTAATGGGTATATTTAACTCAAAACAATATGGCATATCTATAACAATTGGTCATATATATTTGGTAATGTGTTGTAGGGAGTGTTTACGGGATACTGTGGAACAGAGCTGAACCACGGTGTGGCAGCCGTTGGGTACGGATCTGACTCAAAAGGGAGAAAGTATTGGATAGTGAGAAACTCATGGGGACCTGAATGGGGAGAGGGAGGCTATATAAAGCTCGAGAGAGGGATTGATGATTCGGAAGGACGTTGCGGTATTGCAATGGAGGCATCTTATCCAGTTAAGCTCTCGTCTTCTAATCCAGATGCCCCGGAAGATGATGACGTCAAAGATGAGCTCTAAAATATGTGTAGACATTGTGTAAAACCATATCAATGGTGATCCCATTTCCTTATCAATTCATGTTTGTTAGATTCGTCTCAATGATTTGATTCTGATGTTGGTTTTGAATTTGAATAAAAATGTCTCGTTTTTTTTCTCAATCTGTGCTTATTAATTGATTACACAAAAATTCGATAAGACATTGTAAGTTTGTAACGAATAGGTTTCCTAACGATACCCAAAAAAAAAAAAACAGGCTTGCCTCTTGCGGTGTACTCGTTGAGTGACCAAAACGATAGCACATAATGCTATAGCTTGAACCAAGTCATCATTAGCTCTAGATTCATTTTCCATCTCTCTTTCATCAATCTTATAATTTTCTTGTTTTTTTTTTTTTTTTTTTTTGTCACCTTCCAAATAGGCAGGAGATGAAGGCTATCGGCTGATGCAGCTTTGATTAGGGCTCTGGTTGGCGACGTGTTTTCCCTAGCGGTTAAAAATGCTGCATCTGGATTGATCATAGCGTTCACTGCGAGTTGGGAATCTTAGTGATGCTTTCTCTTATTGGTATCAATGGTTATATTCAAGAGTTCATGAAAGGATTAACCGCCAACGCAAAGGTTCGAACATCAATCAATTTGGTTCCATTTTGTTCGGTTAAGTTCAGTTGTGCGAAATTTCGATTAGGTTTATATGTTCAGTCCTATCCTCTGTTTTTTTTCTTGTGGATGAAGGAACTTACGCGGGTTTTGGATATCTTTGCAGACAAAGTACGAGGATGCGAGTCAGGTAAAGAATGATGCGGTGGGGAGTATAATAACTGTTGCAACTTTCTGTGCAGAGGAGAAAGTGATAGAGATGTATAAGTAGTAATGCGAAAGTCCTATATAAAGACGGAATAAGGCAAGGTTTCATCAGCGGATCAGGGAAAGAACACACATTCAGATTTTTACCTTTGTGCAGGAAAGGTAAAAAAATCTTTGGACTAAACCCAAACTTTCTCTTAAGAAATTTTGTTCACTCAAGTTATTTTTTTAATCACTTAATTAACTTTTTCTTAAGAATTTTTTATCACTCGTTTTTTTTTTATCACTCAAGTTTCTGATCAAAATATCTGTTTTTTTTAAAATTTCAGACGGTTGCTTTGGTTGGAGAAAGCAGGTCGGGGAAATCAACGGTGATATCGCTGTTACAAAGATTTTACGATCTTGATTCCGGTCATATAACTCTACACGGAGTTGAGCTCAAGAAGCTGCAGTTGAAATGGTTAAGACAACAAATGAGACTCGTGTTTTGTTCAACGACACGATTCGAGCCAACATTGCTTATATATATGGGAAAGGAAGCTAAGAGGCCGCGACCGAGTCTGAAATTAGATAGCCTCCGGAGAACTGGCAAATGCACACAAATTCATCTCTAGCATACAATAGGTAAGGGGAAAAAACGACAAAAGAAAATTGAAAACAAAAAAATACTTTTAGATGCTTTGCAGTTTTTTTTTTGGTATTTTTGTGAGTAAATTTGTAATATATTGTACGTATATATATATAAAAAAAAATTGTTCGTACACAATGTCATCGACTTGAGATATACGTACAACATATTACAAATTTACTCCACAAAAATTAAATGTAACAAATACTTAAATTATATGCGGTACGTGAGACAAAATAATTTATGAAAATTGACCAATTGAACCTGCTCTCAGTATTTGTTAATAATTTTTTTTATCATCTCCAAAACTATAAACTAAAAACATAATTTTCATATGTATAATAAATTAAAGCGTATTAATAATAATCATACTTTGTAGAGCTATATATAAATTATGATTAAATTAGTTCAGGAAGCAAAGAAAGAAGTAAACAAACAAATCAAGCAAAGAAACAAGAAAGGAAAGAAGCAAGCAATGAACTAAATAGAGAAACTTTTAACAAAAAATAAAAAAATAATAGAGAAATCTAAGAAGCAAACAATGCACTAAGCAGAGAAATAAAACAGAAGCAGAGAAACAAGCGATGAACTAAGCATAGGAAATTAGGAATCAAAGAAGCCAAGAAGGAAGCAAGTAAACAAGTTAAGCATGTAAGGAGGGAATCAAGGAAACAAACAAGGAAGCAAAAAGGCAAAGAAGAAAGCAAGCAAACAAATCGATCAAATAAGCAAGGCAAGAAAGTAAACAAGGTAAGCATGTAAGCAAAGAAGCACTGATGGAAGAAATCAAGGAAGCAAATATGCATGAATGTGATACCAAAAAAAAAAATGCATGAATGTGTATGTATGCATGTATGTATGTATGTATGAATTGCATGTATGCTTGTTTGTATGTATGTATGTATGTATGTATGTATGTAAGCATGTATGTATGTATATATTCCTTTTTCGGCTGGTGCCTTTACTTTTAAAAAAAAAAAATTAGACAAAAAAATGTATGTAAGCATGCATATATGTATGTATGTAAGTATGTATGTATCCATGTAAATACTTTATGAGGACCACATAGGCTATGAAATCTGCTACTGCAAAAAAAAAAGAGACGATAACTTCAAACTATAAGAGCAAAATCGAAGAGTGAATAAAAGAACGTACCATACCTGAGGAGAGTGGAGCTTGTGTTACCTAAAGATGCAACTTCTTCTTGCAATTCCTACTCTCCGGCACTGTCTATAGGCCAGAAAATGAATGAGAAGAAGACGTGTACAGAGTCATAATCTTCTATTGGTTTAGTTCGATTGCCCTGACTATAAATATATAGATTAAAGACAAGATTAAAGTGTAATACCTTATTCGATTTGGTACATGTATCTTCTTAATCAGATTTAGTGCACCTTTCTTGCCAGGACTAACACATCATCGGGTGGAGTATCAGCAATTCAATGTCTCTTTCAACTGTTTTCATAATCAAAAGATACATACATGATGAGTTATGAGTACTGCTACCTCTTAAGTAGAACAAGCAGTTGTCGAATGTCTGATATAAACAACTAAATTACCTTACCAACTACACCCAAATATAGCATCAAGGTTACTGATTAACCCAAAGGTTCATGCAATCCCTTTGAATTTCTTGGACACCTCAACAACAAAATCCCTTTGAGTTTACGCGGATTTTTATTTCAACCACGTAATACAAAACCATTTTTCTTTATATGATTGTAATTTGATTTAAAAAAAAAAAACCTCATGTATTTCTTTCTAGACACTATTTTTAGATATAGTATGAATTTCTTTGCATGTGATGTGTAAGTATGAGAAATAACTATACGAACTTCAAACCTATCTTCTTACATGCAAGAAGACTAGCTCCAGACAATAGGTTTGTTTACCAAGAGGGATTACATCCTAGTATCCTACAAACATTTAACAATTTCATACATTAAGAACCTTCAACTGAACTACCTTTCCTTTACCTGAATCATGACGAACCTGGTGTAAACTCTGTTGATCATCAAATATGAACCAACCCGAAATTGATTAAAATGTCGATTTCAAATCGTCTGCATATGTTTGATTCTTTGACTAACACAACCTTGGCCATACGTACACACGAGTCTACTATTCTGCTTCATCCATATTACATAAAGGGTCGAATGAGCTACTAGTAGCCGGATAGTCCTAGTAGCTGAACATGAGCTTGAAGTACACCAGCTTTCCATGCACTACAAGAAATTGGCATATACATAGCACCCGATGAACGTTATATATCGTTTTTATAGCGTTTTAGTAAGCGCTCTATCTACGCCCGTTATAGTAGGTCGGACACTTTTTATAGCGGTTTTTTGGTATGCTACAATAGAGTTTTTTATAATAGCGTTTTATTTACCGCAATTATACATTATATAATAGCATTTTTTTTGTTATTGTATATTTTATACACATCAGTTTTTACTACAGCATTTGCATTTTGTTACATACAATGATAAATATGAAACCTGTTTTCAAATTTGATTCTGTAAACTAAACATGATGAAAAGAAAACATGTTTCTATTATTAACCAAATCCACATTTAACAAATAAGTTATCACCAACACAAACCAAGTACTAAACTACATAATTCAAACTAAAGACAATGTTTCTAGATAAAAAGAAGTTTGTCATTTGGCCAAGCTACTGTAGTACCTAATGCATCAAAGATGATTTCGACTTCTGAGTTTGGTCTCCAAACAGGTGCATTTTGAACCTTACAAACTTCTACCCAAACCTTGGAAGCGTTAGGACCAAATGGAACAAAATGGACGACATCTGTTGGGTTTGTAGAACACACTCTCCCTTCGGCAACTCTTTCTCCTGTTCCAGAGCAATCTAAGAGGATGCATTTCTTCTTTACACCTTTGCTGGTGTTGGTGCTGTTACTTACACTTACACTAGTACTCTTAAATAATCCAAACAATTCATCTCATAGTCAATCACAAAATGCAACAGAAACACCACAGATGAAAGACAATATGTTTTGAATTTTACCTTTGGCGATGCGTTCTTTGAAACTGATTCATGGCGTGACTGTTGTCGAATGAACTGTATCTTATGTATAGGCCATGCAATATTTTCATGTAGTGCATCACCCATACAACTCATGTCAGCACTTGGTTTCCATAGAAAAGCCCCTTCCTTAACCACTTTACTCACCGTGACAATTGCAGCATTCGGACCCAAAGAAATATTATTGAGCAGTTCCTTTGAGTCTGTTGAATACAAAGTACCCTCATCAATCAGTTCTTCCTCCGAAATCCAATCAAAAATCAGGATCTTATCATCTAATGCATTTGTAGCCTAAACAGTCATTCAACGAAAATATATTATAGGCCATCTAATCATAAGCTTCATATTTGTACAAGTTGAAAGGAAAGAAATGTTACCATTGAGCCAGCAGTCTTATCTCCATTTGGTGAGTCCAGATTTTGCAGAATTATCTTATCGGAAGGCCATGCAATTATGCATCCAACAGCTTCGCCAAGTGATGTGATAGTTGTTGTAGGCCTCCATACATATGTTTCTTGCTTTGTTACAGAACACACCTTAACAGCTGCTGCATTAGGACCAAGTGGAATACGTCCTATCTTGAAAATTGGATCAGCATAGCAGAATTCAGCTTCCCCGATGATGTAGCTCAAGCTACGATAACGCAACGATCTTGTTTAGTCTGAGAATACCTAAGATTCGAAGCCTTTTTGATGTCGTTGAGAACGTAAGTTCTAGCCGATAACAAGGAAGAAAGAGAGTTTAAAAGCTCTGTTTATTAATCAAAAGAAGTTGCTTACAATGATGAAAAGCTTAATTATATATAGAGCTAAGAACGAGACTAATCCTATTAGGAAAACACTTGCTTATTCCTTTTGGAATAAGGAAAAATAACTAAACTAAAACCAGCTATGAAAAGGAAAAGTTCATAAAAGGAAAAAGAACAAAAACGTAAAGAGATCATAACCGCCCTGCATCACCCGACAACAACCTCAACCTCTGAATACCATTCAAGCAGCTGACACCTTGGTCCTCCATTGTTAAAATTACTGGACTCGGAGTTCTCACCATCAGCAGGCTGTCTCGGTTCAGAAAACACATAACTATTTAAAAACATACAAGTTCACAGAAAGTTCAAAAACAATGTGAATTAACTTACCTTTTTCCCTGCAGCTAAGTCACGAACCACATTTTGAAGGTTTTCAACCCTGCTGAGTAATTCTGCTTGCCTTGCTTCAAGCTTCTCCACATGTGTGTCTCTAGCCTCTATGAATGCTAGCTTCGAAGCTGTCATCCCTCTGCCAAATCTTCTAACTCTCCCAGATTTATCTTTTTCTAGAACTTGATTCACCGCATCATCTCGGATGCTACTGGAGGTAGAGTCCATCTGACTATCTAGTGTTTTTATTTTTTCCTGAATCAAAATGCACGAAAACAATTACTCTAAGCTACACACTAACTACAGAATAAGAAGTTGACAAGTTCTTACAATCACAGCTTCAAACTCTGGCTTAACAGGTCTCCCATCCGAATGTGTATGCCCTGCTACCCAGACTTTACTTCTTGTTACCTTGCTTGGGTCTGAACTCTTTTTCTTCTACAAGTAATAAGTTAAAAAAACAGTTGACCTCTAACTTCTATTTGTAACTAATCTTATAGAACTCAAACCTGACTTACCATTTCATGAGCTAGGCGAACCATGCCTTTCCTGCTGGTGGTGTGGGGAATCTGATTCTTCCTCAAATGACTATATTTTTCACTTTTTTCCTACAAGTATAATGCAAAAATTTAAGATAACAAAACTCCAAAAACAAACAGGAAAGTAAATATAACAGAAAACATGTCTACACAACCTTAAAAGACGTGGATGTCCTACTCTTAACCCAATTTGTCCAAGCAGTCACTGATTGAATGTTGTTTGGTTTCAAGTCAAGGATTTGTTGCTTACTCCCTGCAGAACGCACTTGGCTAACAAGCTTAGACTTAGAAGCCCTCCAAATACACCCCATTTGTTTGAAAACACAATCTTTTTGCCAATCTTTTGTCAAATTGAATCTATCCTACAATACAATACAATACAAAGTTTACATAAACAATTTTTAAAACGAATTTGTTTTTGTAAGTTGAAAAGAATACATGGATTATATCCCAAAGCGTGTCTTTCATTTGATCATTAAGGTACCTCCAGTCATCGAGAGTATAAGGTACGTGCTCCCTCACAAGAGGTCCAACAAAGGAGGAAAGTGTCACTGATCCTTTCCCCACATGCTCACCAAGACGTGTAAATTCTACATCAACCTTTTCCTCGTGGTTTTTAGCCACTTTAGTCATCTTTGTTGGACCTCTTGTTCTCCTCTTCTTGCTTTCTGACTGCCGGGGCTGACCATCTTCGGTGGACTGATGCTCAGTCTCATTGACTTCTTCTGCTTGAGGGTGATAGATATTTTCCTCTTGAATATGTTTCTCTCCTTCACTCTGATGCACTTCATCTGCTGAATGTTGCACTTCACCTTCAACCTCCTCTATCTTCTGTACCACAGGTTCAACAACTTTTGGAATATGCTTCTTCAACTGTCTGGTTTTAGTCACTTCGATTGGGGTCACACTCAAGCCTTGCTGACGCTTGCTACGTCTTGCTTGGATGTTTGATGTTGTAGTCTTTTTCATCTTGGATCAACTGTAACAGTACTAAACAATAAACCAAAAACAGCCATTCAACATAAACTTAAAGCTAACAAACTTCGCACTGTAATTCCTAGACTTAAGTTTACTATATCCTATTAATCCATCACTAAGACTCCTTCACAATCATCTCGACCACAGAAATTATCGTCATCAGAATGGTAGTCTGAATCGTCAAGCTCCTGAATGTTTGATGGTGCAGCAACCAGCTCTGCTTATGTCTCTAACTCGTGGTAGCCCCTTGGTGGGGCCCTCATTACTACATACCAAGGTGAGGAGTCTTCTTCTCTGGAGTAAAACACTTGTTTTGCTTGGGATGGGAGGATATAAGGATCTTGAAGAAATGCTGATTGGTTTACATGTAGGTTCACAAGCGTGAATCCGTTTTCTTCCTTCACACCATTCCCTTTGTTGGCCCACTTACACTTAAAAAGTGAAACTTGGAACATGTGGTAGTCTAGCAAGATGATATCTTGTATCACTCCATAGTATGACACAATATTTGCCATCTGATTAGTATCTTTTGTGCTCGATCTGCACATTGTGAAAGATTCGAGAGTTACTCCACTGTTTTGAGTCTTCTGCTTTACATCTTCAGTGTGAAAACGGTGTCCATTGATGATATATCCCTTGTAGCTTTGAACTATATGTCTTGGACCATATGCTAACCACCTCAGCTTGGTGGAATGATCCTTTGAGTTTGTGGGAATCTGATGACAAGAAAACAATATGTTATGATTGANTGATTTCGACTTCTGAGTTTGGTCTCCAAACAGGTGCATCTTGAACCTTACAAACTTCTACCCAAACCTTGGAAGCGTTAGGACCCAATGGAACAAAATGGACGGCATATGTTGGGTTTGTAGAACACACTCTCCCTTCGGCAACTCTTTCTCCTGTTCCAGAGCAATCTAAGAGGATGCATTTCTTCTTTACACTTTTGCTGGTGTCGGTGCTGTTACTTACACTTACACTAGTACTCTTAAAAAATCCAAACAATTCATCTCATAGTCAATCACAAAATGCAACAGAAACACCACAGATGAAAGACAATATGTTCTGAATTTTACCTTTGGCGATGCGTTCTTTGAAACTGATTCATGGTGTGACTGTTGTTGAATGAACTGTATCTTATGTATAGGCCATGCGATATTTTCATGTAGTGCATCACCCATACAACTCATGTCAGCACTTGGTCTCCATAGAAAAGCCCCTTCCTTAACCACTTTACTCACCGTGACAATTGCAGCATTCAGACCCAAAGAAATATTATTGAGCAGTTCCTTTGAGTCCGTTGAATACAAAGTACCCTCAGCAATCAGTTCTTCCTCCGAAATCCAATCAAAAATCAGGATCTTATCATCTAATGCATTTGTAGCCTAAACAGCCATTCAGCGAAAATATATTATAGGCCATCTAATCATAAGTTTCATATTTGTACAAGTTGAAAGGAAAGAAATGTTATCAGTGAGCCAGAAGTCTTAACTCCATTTGGAAAAAACCTCTCTAGCTGGCACAATGTCTCAGCAACCTCTGCCTCTAATGTTAAAATCTTCTCAGGATCAATGACACGCTGACACAATCTATTAAACAAGTTGCATATTCTGGTCACGGCAATCCGAGGACCTTTTGGCAGAGTGCCTCTCAAAGCAACATGTAACAAGTTTTGTAAAAGGACATGGTGATCGTGAGACTTTAAGCCACCAATTGCAGGAGGATCTAGTGACACACAGTTAGCAATATTTGCACAATATCCGTCTGGACCTCTAAACTCATATAATCTCTTGCAAAAAAAAATTTTCTCAACCTTTGACAGCCAATAAGCAGCTGGTGGTAAGTATGTTCTCTTACCTCGTAACTGTGTGTGTAAATTGCTTCTGATCCCCATGTCTTCCAGGTCTTGTCGTGCCTTCAAGCCGTCTTTTGATTTAGGACTTTGCATCACAATTGATAATATGGCATCAGAAATGTTCTTCTCCACATGCATCACATCGATGTTGTGACGCACCGGCATATACTATCACAGAAAACAAACAAGGTTAGTTAGAACAAGAACAAACATTTTAACTTAGCTACTCAAGATTTATAGTTGAAAACAACTAACCTTCCAATAAGGCAGTTCAAATAGAACTGACCATTTCTTCCACCTCCACAGATCAGAGTCTTCGTCACATTCTTCCTGTGAAAGATGCTCTCCTTCACCTAAGTCTGATTTTTTCCTCTTACTTTTCTTCTCCAAAGGTCGACCAAAATCATTTCTAAAATCTTTCAGAGACTCAAATATTTCAGAACCAGACTGAATTCTACGTGGAAATCCTTCTTCCACAGAGTTGTCAAACCATATTTTTTTCCTTCTATAAGGATGCCCAGGTCCTAGCCGCTTCCTATTCCCCATATACACATGTTTACGACTAAACTTCAGCCATCTAAATGGTGTATCCTTCCCACAGACATTACAAGCTTGTTTACCTTTAACTTTGCAACCAGCAAGTGTCCCTAATCCTCGATAATCACTGATAGTCCATAACAACATAGCTCTTAGTATGAAATTCTCCTTAGATACCGAGTCGTAAACCTCAATACCTTCATGCCATAGATCCTTTAGATCATCTACAAGTGGTTGAAGATACACATCAATGTTGTTGCTCGGTGCAGTTGGTCCAGGAATAAGGACAGTCAACATTATATTTTCTGCCTTCATACATAATGTCGGATGCATGTTGTAGTTCACTAGAAGCACTGGCCACGTACTGTACTTCGTATTTTGAATAGAAAACGGATTCATACCATCTGTAGATAGACCAAGTCGAAGGTTTCTTGGTTCTGCAGCAAAATCTGGCCATTGATCATTAACTTGGGCCCAAGTTAATGAATCCACAGGGTGTCGCATTGTTCCATCAATACTAGCATTGTTGAAATGCCACCGCAGATCCTTACTTAATCTTTTTGATCTATACATCCTTCTGAACCTGTCCTTTATTGGGAAATACCTGAGGACTTTAGCTGGAATCCCTTGTTTTTCCTCCCCTGTGTGCTTATCTAATTCCCATCTTGAAGCATAACATCTAAGGCAGCTTATCATATCTTCATACTCCTTCCTGAACAGAATGCAATCATTCTTGCATGCGTGAATAATATCATACCCAAAGCCAAATATCTTCAAGAACTTTTTCATCTCATCTGTGGATGTAGGAAGAACGTTACCTTCAGGTAGCATGTCATGTACGAGTTTCAAAAGCTGATCGAAATAGTTTTCTGACATTCCACTTTTGACTTTGATTCGGTAAAGACCCATTATTGCGGAGACCTTGGTAAACTTAGAACAACTACTGTAGAGTGGAGTTTCAGCATCTTCTAACTTCTTCTTAAACTCTGAATCTTCTGCACTTTCGATAGCCTCATGTTGCTCTCCATTGATGTTCCGAGACTAAAATTTTTCCCCATCATCAGAAAAAGCTGTTCTAAACAACTCATAAGCTTCAAATGAAGAACTCGGAACATCGTCTGTCTTATTCCTTATATCCCCATGAATGCTCCAGCATGAATTCCTCTTATACTTCTCATCCATGCCCCTAATTACCAGATGATCAACTACTGTGTTTACTAGCTGATGGCTCACGTTACGGCAATCAACAACATGTTGAGAGGATTACCCAGCTTCCTTGTTGATGTATTCACAAAATCAGTAGCTCCGTACTCATACTCAGGACTATTTATGTTGGGAAATAAACAATTAAAAGTTCATTCAAAAGGCAGAAGCCAAACAAGTCAAATATCAAAGCAAATTACTAAACTAAGAAGTAAGTACATACCTTGGAAGCCAAACCCAAGATTTCTCCATGATACAACAACACCACAGCTCCACGACCAAAGGATACATACATTTGTGATAAATTTTTCTTGAATTAGACACTCTAATAACTAGACCTTATCAAAATTACATAAGATAATATGAATGATTGAGTATATTACCTCTAAATAGCAATAATATACGACGGAGAATAAACTGCAAGAACAAAAAAAGCAAATTCGATGAAATAGTCAGAGACCTTAAATCGAACATCAATTCTGAAAACAAATCGAAATAGCAAAATGAAACGAAATCCTTATGAGTTTGAGATACATGTGCTTGAATCGAAGACCGAAATCTTCCTCTGTAAAACCTAAATCAATAGAAAGCAAATCAATACAGGTTACAGAGGCAATTAATCGAAAGCTCAATCTGAAAACAAAAACCCTAAAGTATCTCGTACCTTTGCTTCAATCTTACACCGACCGAAATCTTCACCTGTAAAACCCAAAACAAATTGAAAGAGATCAATTGGGGAAACTGTAACCCTAAATCGAAACCGCAGAGCCAAACAAAATCCTGAAAAATTTGATATACCTTTGCTTCAAACGAACACAAAAGCTTCTTGTGCAAAACCCAAAACAGTCGAAACAAATTAGTACCAGATATAGACAATGCAAAAACCCAGAATCGATTTGAGTAACCCATATCTGACTAACCTAGCTCACTCGGCTTCACTGTGAGATTAAGAGGAAAGAGATGACGAAAAGTTATCTGTGAAGAATGAAAAGAGAAACAATGGAATGAGACACTGTCGAGTGTGAATCAATGGAGGGAGCTGTGTCGAGAATTTTGGGGCAAAAAATTTTCCGCCAAAGTGGTGAAACACTTAGCTCTTAGTCGAAATTTTCGCTAAGTACAGGCGGGCAAATAATTAGTTTTTCCGCATAAACATTAAACAGCGTTTACAAGGTGATTAGTGCTATCTATACTACGCTAAGCTAAAAGCATTACCCAAATAAAATATTCCACTACCAAAACATAGCGTTTACACATTTGAAAACGCTATGTAAAAAAAGAGTGATATTTACCATAGCAGAATAACACAAAACGCTATACTATACTGGTATATATACGCCAATTTCTTGTAGTGATGGTATCCCATGTCATGAAGGTGAAGGTAGTTGGATTGAGTCTTGAGATTACTGTTGTCCATACATCTTCACTGAAGGAGCATTTGAGCAAAAGATAATCCCTTGTCTATGCGTAACTATCACACAAACAACATTTTGGTGACATATTCATCCCCCAAGTTGCAAGATGGGCCCGAAGAGGAACCCGATCAAGCTGCATAGTTCATACTATAAAAGCTTGCTTAGGGATAAATCTCGTATACCAAACAAATTTCGCTCAAGGCTTGAGAGAATCAGATGCTCTAACACTGTTCCAAGTATGTTTAGCAGAGAATATACCAGTTTAGAGCCTTCAAACTGCCACATGTAATAATCATCAGCTGCATCAAGGGGTAGGTTTATAGAGGTGAGATAAAAATGCAGAGTCTCTGCTGTCGGAGATCTTGCTGCCCAAAAAATCCAACCATTACTGCCAATAGCATAAGCGACCTTGGAATGAATCGCTATGCCATTTTCTCTAGGTCCTAGAGGTCTGAAAAGGTTGATGAGAGGGCTTAAAGGTGTCCAGGGGTCAAACCAAAAGCTGGTGGAGAGCCCGTTGCTCAGCTTGACTTTAATGCATCTTTGAGCAAGAGGTCTTAGTGTTAGCATTGTCCTCCAAATCCAAGAATCATCAGCTTGCTCATTGATAGCCCAAGGAATATTGTTTAGTTTGTGATGTGATCATGGCAAACAACATAAAGGATCAGCCTGAACCAGAGCTTGTAGCTGAGCTTGCAGATATGGATGAGTATGAAGCTAAGAAGAATTGGATTAATCCAACAACATTTGATCCATGAATTTCAAGAGGATCAACAAATAGGTATGTGACCCATTTGCACTATTTTTCCCTTGCTTTGGAAAACCCATTTGCACTCTTTTTCCATTTGTCCCAATGGGTTTTCCAAAATAAGATTTTTAATGAGACAAATGGATCACATCCCCTAAGCCAATTTGTTGATCAAGATCCAAATGCCAGCAATGACTTCGACCAGACCCAAAATCCAACAAGAATTTTGACCAAGAAGAGATTGGGTCTCATATATCCTAAGCCCATAAACAAAGAGAAGTCATTGGCCCAGCAAGGAGAATCTCGACCCAATAAGATCAAGGAGCATGCGCATGGATTCAGTCCAAAGGTCATTCAAATTATAACATTTAAATTTTAGTTTTTGTTTCATTTTTCAAAGACATGTTTTAATGCTTTGTGTTTTTACGAGTTTGACTTTTTGTCTACTCATTTCTTCTCCTTTATAATCCCCTTGTAATCCATGTCGAAACTTAAGCTTTCTTTTTATGAAAAATTAGTATGATTTCTTTCTTGTGTTGAGAGTGATTCTCTTCATAATCTGTTGGTGTGTGATATCCAACAAAACCTTTGATCTCTTTTAGTGCGTAATATCTTTAAGAATCAGAGTGGTAAATCAAAGGATTTTCGCAATCCTTTGTGTGACCCTTCACTTCCACAACCCTTGAAGCATTTGTGCTTGCAAGGCCTATCATGTTCGAATCCAGTCTTAGAGTGCCGATTTTGAGAGAGTTATATTAGTTTGTATATTCAATGATAAATCAGAAAAAGAGTTTTCGTGTTTATTGACATGAAAACTTTTGTTAACTTAAACATTTGTACGTTATAACATTCAATCACTCAATGAAGGAGAAACTCTCTCGATCTCTTGTGGATGCAAGATCCGGTTCTACAATATTAATTTGACTCATATTTATAATGCCCCAAAATCCAATTCCACTAGGAATAAGAAAAGGGAATTTTTCTAATCATAATAAGATAAGAGAAATTTGCACATATAACTATGAATTCAAAAATAATTTGCTATGTAACCATACACTGTTTTCACCACTGTTACACAAAATTAAACCTGATTTTGCCCCTATTTTGCCTAAGCTTTCTTTATCTCTTATACTTCTCTTTCTTCTTCGATCCATTCTTCTTCTCTCTCTTTCTCAAATTTCTTTTCCACTAAATACACACATTAATCTAATTAAAAAAACAACAAAAATTTGAACGCAAAATCTATTTTTCTTACACATAACAATCTAACGATATCCACATTCCATGCTTTCGGTGATGACGACGGCGTCGGCGTCGACGGCCGTTGATGAATTGGAGAATATCCCAGAACCACCACCATTTTTTGTTTGATCACCAGCACAACGATCAACGGAAATCCGTCAACGGCTTTCTCCAAATTCCATAGTCGGCGTCCAATTGCCCACACAGTTTTGCTGTCTCTGCCGCTGCTTTCAAGGGCTTTGGTAGTTCCGCATCTCTCATATCTGTACAGACAAAATCATAAGATGATAAATATCATGATCTATTGGAAAACATTGTTTTAGCGCAATAACTTTCTTGTTTTACCATAATATATATTTTATTAACAAGTTATATTATTTTGTAGCATGTTAAACAAATTAATAACACATATAACACACAAACCAAAAAAAGTATTTCCCACGAATATATATACGTTAATATGGAACTTAACGTTCAACGAATTAATTAGTGCACTAAATAAAAACTTAGATATACATTTAGATGTTTATATGATACAACAATATGAAGCTAAAGTGCAACGATTGAGTTACCCTGTTAAATATAAAGTTGGAGATTCATTTAAATGTTTACATGGTACAATAAATATTTTAACATGTGCAAGACTATTGTTATCAATCTAACATTTTATATCGCAATAAATATAAAATTAGATGTAAGTATACTATTTGTACATAATACAACTTTGTAACACGTTACAAAAAAATGTGTAACCCTTTACAATAATAACAACCGTAGTTGATTCTCGCGCTGTCATTGTCACCGGAACTATGAGTATATGTGTCTCGTTAGATTTCCATCGATAAAGAAAATAAGTTTTGTGTTCGAAGTTTTATCATATTCATATTTGTTTTGTATTTTTTTATAGTTTTGTTTGTAGGAAAAAACAAAAAAGAGAAATGATGGTTGATATGTTTATTAAAGTGAAGTCAAAACCGTCTTTTTCATACTTCCATCCAACAATAAAACCAATTGTTTGAAAATTTTGGTTATCTATCTAAATATTTTTGAATTCATGATTATTCACCTCGTTAACTCATAAGATAATGTACAGCGTCTGTCCCATAATTCTACCCCTCTGTTGGGTCCTTCTTGAGCAAACCCAATTGCAATCCATATCAGATTTTAAGTCACCTAGAAACAATAAAAGACTATACCGCAAATTACTCACCATAGCTCCAATCTTTATTTTTATTTATTAAATAGTCCACCAATGGACAATTTTTTTTTTCGAAAGAAGATTTACAGTTTCATACCACAATTTAAATATAGTAAAATCCTTGTTAATTAAGAACGTAAAAGCTCTTGTACTCTCTGTTTTTGTGCTACAATATATAAAGTGTCCACTTCATCTCCTGTCTATTCGGAAGGTGACACTAAAAATGTATTAGTAATAGCTGATATGCTTTGTATTTCTGCCATCTAATCGTTTTTTTTTCTAGTCTGAATTATTATCTATAATAAATTATAAGAACAAGTGTATAGACGATTTTACAACGGACAAATTTATCTGCCTACAAAAATCTTTTACAGGTGGTAATTATGCATGCATCATGCTTGCGATAGATAACTTTACTTTTACAACACGGGACCACGATGAACGGCTCTATTTGCACCACCTTGTAAATCTCTTATAAATTTGACTTCATTAATCTGCATTGTTTGAGAATTGAACTACATACCTCATGATATATAAGCATTAATGAATCTTTGTTCAACCACTGAACCGAAAGAACTTCCACCATCGGTTAAACCAATCACTTGTATGAAAAAAGATTATTCAAGTCTTTACATTTATACATTTATTTATATCGTCCACTGAAATACATTCAATTAAATTAGAACGGTAAAATATTTCATTCATGCTAGCTTCGTCAAGGTAAACTTTTATTTTTCGTCAATTAGAGACCCGGAATTGTATTAGACCCATATCAAGTTGTGCAATTAAGGGAAAATTGCTTAGAACTGTTATATATGTCACTATATATATATATATATATATAGCCGCAGTTTTTAGCTTAAGGTTTCTACATAGACCTAATTAAGCGACAAGCCCAAAAATGCAATCAGGGTTAATGAGGATTTTGTTTTGTTATAAGTAAGCTACTAAGCTTGCTATCCCTAATTTACGATGTATTCTGAAACTTCTCCATTAATAGATCGGGAAAATCGCATTTTAAACTTTCATGGATGAAAAAGGTAACACTTTAAACTTTGAGAGATTTGCATTAATATTTTAAACCATCAAATAATGAAACTAACACATTAAACCTTCAATGTGGCTATTTGTTCGCGCCGCCATCAAACGTAACGGAATAGTTAACTCCGTTAACGGAACAGTTAACTTCGTTCAATTTAATAAAAACGTGTTGATTTTTTTATTATATTTGAAATTACAAAAAAAAAAAATATATGTAAATGGGTTTGGTGTTCCCCGACAAAAAAAAAACACAAGTTAGAAATCCCCAGGCTATGAGAAGAATTTCGAGAAGGTCTTGAAGGAGGGCAAACGGCTCTCTATCGCCGTCTTCCGAAACTTAGAGGAATCGCCGGAGGTAAACTTCTTGGGTTTTGCTTTGTGTGCTTTCTCGAGTATCCAAGTTTTGTGTAGGCTAAATGTTCGATGAAATGTCTCACCCATAGGCTCTGTTCATTGGAGACATTGAAGCAAAAGGGTTTGATCAATCCTTCAGGAAGGGAAAGGAAGCTCCCTCTAAAGGTTAGTAACCTTGAAAAGAAAATTGCCTTGCTTCTTAATCGATCCTTCTTCTTTCGATAATCTTTTTTCTATGTAAAACGGCTTGATTGGTCTTGGGTTTTAGATTTTGGGTACCAGAGAACTAAGCGTGAAGCTCACCTTTAAGCTTGAGCCTTCTCAACATCAGCGAAGGAGAAGCTTGAAGTTTCAGGTTGTACCCTTACTGTGTTGCCTGGAAGAAAGAAATGGGTTAAGCCATCGGTTGCAAAGAACCTCGCACGAGCAGATGAATACTTTGCCAAGAAGAGAGCTGATGCAGCAGCTGCAGCTTCTGTTTAGACTTCTTTATTTTCGAACTCTTCAATGTTGTAAAGCTGCAGAGATAATTGTCGATGAGAAGCGTTAATTACAACAATTCTTTGTGTTTTTTTTTGTATGGTGAAGAGATTTACATTTTGTTGTTTAAGAGTGTCATTATCAGAAAGATTTTGTAAAACGATATAAATTATTGAACATTTTGTTCCTCAATAGAAACTGTTTTCAATCTTCAAAGAAATTTACATAATAGGGTATCACAAGTAGGGGTTATTACTACAAAGTTTCCCCCATATTCTTTTCCATAAACTCCAAATTGTAGATTGAGAGCCATCACGGTTCTTCTTCATCATCATCATCATCAACAATGAAAGCTCTTCTTCTAACACGACGTCTTCGAGTTCCAGACTCTTGTTCATCAGAAGAATGATTATTCTCTTCATCTCTAGATGATGTTCCTGTATCACCTTCATAGCTCTCTCCCCATAGCCTTGAAGATCTTTTTCTCACACCATTTGGTGACTAACCAACTACTACTCCTCATGTCAACGATGACAAGCTGTGGAAGAAGACTGTGTATGTGTGTGTAAACAAATTCGTAGACAGAAAAGGAGAAAATACCCAGAACTTCGAAATCGAAAATCAGAACACCCAGACCTTGAATCGATTCATTGTACTGCGCCTTCTAGACCTCGAATCGAAACCTTACCCAGTTGCCTCTTCTCGAATTTGCCCAATTTGTTCTTCTTCGATTTTCTGGGTGTTTGCGATCTCTCAAGAACAAATCGATTTTGGGGATTTNTTACACATTTGAAAACGCTATGTAAAAAAAGAGTGATATTTAACATAGCAGAATAATACAAAACGCTATAATATACGGCTATATATACGCCAATTTCTTGTAGTGCAACCTAGAATTAGCTATGGGAACAACCTATGGTGAAGAACTAATTCAGATGGTGAATCCTAATTAACTAATTAACCTAACATTCAGAGAAAACCCTTATGAGAACCCTGAACCTAACAAGGGATCTACTCAGACATGGAGATTGAAAACAACATGATTGAATAGATCATCAAAGAAATCAATAAGAAACAGGAGTTCAGAATGGTGTCTCTCTAAAACCCTGTAACAAATCTCTCTCAGAGTATCAAGAATAAGAATAAAGCTTAGCCAACAAAAGTGGCTGAAAAACCTAATTATAATGCTAAAACACGTTTTGGGCTAAATTGTAAATAATAAAGTCTTCTGGACCAATGTGCAAATTCTCCAGACTTGTAAAAAGCCGCGTTTCCTGTTTTCCTGTAGTGAGTATCGACCGATACTAGTCAGTATCGATCGACACTGGTCACTGCTTCTTCTGCTCGCCAGACTGGACTGTCTTCACGAAAACTGGCATAACTTTTGATCGCACCGTTGGAATGGCCTCAAACCACTTCCAAATGAAAGCTAATCCATTGGTCTATCTCGTATCAAAATTTGAGCCCAATCCATCGGTGGGAAGTTCTTCAATTCGTTTTTTAAAGTCACGACTTGTGTCTTACTACAGTGAGTATCAACCGATACTAGTTAGTATCGATCGATACTGAGGCCTCAAATCGGGTACTCAGCTACACGAACTTCTGTTTTGCTCCAAAATACTCCAGAAAGCTCCAAAAAGCTCTAATATCTCCAATTATGCTCCAAACGTGCTAAAACCTGTAAAATACTCTAAAACACTGCAAAATAGTAGAAAGACTCTATAAAACGGACCTATATCATGGCTTAAAAGGGGTAAAAACCATGATATATCAAAGTCCAAGAAAAAAAATCCTAATGGAAAACCTAAGGCACGTGAATGTTGGCTATGTGGAAAGGAAGGACACTACAAGAAAGATTGTCCAGAAAAAAGACCAACTATAAGTCTAACTCAGCAAATCTGGCACAGGAAAAAGAGCCTATGATACTAACGGCCAGTCTGCATGATACTAAAAAGGAATGGGTAATGGATTCAGGCTGTACATTCCACATTACACCTGACAAAGAGGTGATGTTTGATTTTCAGAAAGTCGATGGTGGTAAAGTGATATATTCATATTTTGCATGTTTTAGCATACATTTCACTTAGAGTTTTGTGTCATTTGCATGCATAATCATGGTTTTGTCTTGCATTTAGGTCTCATTTAGAGATTAGGACATTTGCATTAGGTCTAGTGAGTTATTGCATGTTTTGGAGTATTTTCTAGGTGATTGGAGGCAATTTGGGTATATTTGGAGAAATGGACCAAAGTAGAATGCTAAGTCCATCCGCCGGAAAGATGTGGCTGGACGGAGGCCTTTCGATCTGAATAAGCTTCAATGATCTTCATGTAAGTTTTAGAGGAGTGAGTTAGCTGTCCAGAGGAGGTTAAATCAGGTCATTTGGACGTGTGGTTTAGAAGATATATCTGATTTACCAGAGACATGTCTGCCTGGCAAATCAGAGAATGCAGACAAAACAATCTATCAGGATTCAGATTTAGCACGGTTCTTGAACTCAAATCACTAAGTTATAATTAACCAACTTTCGTTGCGAGAATTATCTAAGTCTAAATCCTAGAATTCCAAATTTCTTTGCTAATCCTAAAGATCTAAACCAGCTTTAGAGTTCAGGTTTGATATGTTCACAAAACAACTAAACCAAATTTATTTGCAGATAGTTCTTTTGTTCACCCTAGGTTCTGTCAGATTATCAATTGCATTGTTGTGCCTAATCGATTAACCTAAGATCTAAGTTCCAGATTCGTCAACCTAGAATTAGCTTTGAGAACGACCTATGGTGAAGAACTAATTGATTATGAATCCTAATAAATCGATTTATCTAACATACAGAGAAATCCCCTATGAGAACCCTAAACCTAAAAGAGAACTACTCAGACATGGAGATTGAAACAAGCAACATGATTGAATAGATCATCAAATCAAATAAATAGAAGAGAGTAAAACAAGGGTTCGAAATCTTCTCTCAGATGAACAGAGTTCTGACTTGTCTCCCTCAAAAGCTCTCTCAACAAAAACCAGAATAGAATAAAGCGTAGCCAACAAAAGTGGCTGAAAATCCTAATTAATAACCTAAAACACGTTTTGGGGCTTATTGTAATTATTAAAGTCTTCTGGACCAAGAAGCAGTTTCTTCAAACTTCAGAAAAGTCGCGACTCTCGTTTCTCTGTAGTCGGTATCGATCGATACCATAGGTGGTATCGATCAATACTCGGGCTTCAAATCGACTTCCAGCTACATGATCTCTGCTTTGCTCCAAAAAGGCTCCAGAATACTTCAAAATCTCCAATTATGCTCCAAACGTACCTAAAACCTGAAAAGACTCTAAAAGACTCCAAAACACTATAAAGACTCTAAAAACAAGAACTATATCATGGTCAAAAACGGGTAAAAACCATGATATATCAACTCCCCCAGACTTAGCCTTTGCTTGCCCTCAAGCAAACAGAAAACCAAACCAGAGAAAGAGGTTTGAAAACACGGAGACTCACCTGTTCTTGAAACACTGCAATGACCCTTTTCCCTAGCTCTTCAGATATTACCTAACCAGTTCCAAATCTAACCACCATGTACTTCTCCGTAGACATTCGCAGCTTCCCAGACTCCACAAATTATTTCACAACATTATCCATCCAAGCCTTCATCGCCAGTTTCATCGCTGTAATCAATGTTCAAGAACCTTCTAGATTCTTTCCCATTATCTTGACAGAAGAACCACCCAATTTTTTCACTCTTTTTGGTATTGTTTTCTCTCCCCCAGACTTGTTTCTCATCATGTTCTTTCTTTTTTTAGATCCGCATATACACATTAAGGTCTGAAACGCGAGTACTGATGGTGTTTGCCACCGAATCCCCGGTTCTTCCCTCTCTATGTATCAAAGGCGTAGGCGAATAGTGGTATCACGGGAAATTTTCCTAACCTCGCTTCCAACCTTTGTGTGATCATTCCTTCACAAGTAGAATAATGGGATCGCTGAAAATTTTCCTAGCCCTCTACTCAGAAGAAAATCATTTCATCTTTTTATGCTCTTATTTATTAACTTATAACAGGGGAGAGAGATACCACTACTTTAAACACATGGGTTCCTTTGTCAGATATGAATGAGGAATCAAGCTCTATGGCATCAACCACATCGATGAAGTGCAAAAATTTGGCTCAGGTTTTAATGGACTCTGCTGGAAACATAGGTGTCTTCTAGTTAACTGGTCAGCCTTTGGATTTTTCATTAGTTCGATCTAGAACTGATTCTGTAACAATGGTCACTTAGAAGCAAGGTCAGAACAATAGATTCAAGAACTAGATCATAATCCCCAACAAATTTTGACTCAAGAAAACGATTTTTGATTCAAAAACGACTGACTCTAAGAAAAACAAACACAATGTCAGCAACTACCTCCCCTAGACTTAAACAACACTGTCCCCAATGTTATCTAGCCTAGAGTTGGTAAAAGAAATCAGAAGAACAAAGTGGATTGGTGAGAATCAAAGAAGTTACCCGAGATGGTGATGAGTGTCGACCGATACCGCACTGGTAGCGATCGATACTCGTAGCAAGTTTCTGCTCCTTTGTCGCGTGGATGGTGTCGATCGATACCGGTTCGGTGTCGATCGATACTGCTCTTCTGAATCTGCTGCACGTGAAACACACGACACAAAACCAAAAACAAAAAGAATAGAAAAACTTATGTACAAACCTACAAGTGGGTTGCCTCCCACTAAGCGCTTGTTTAACGTCACTAGCTTGACTTTGGCTCAGTTATCAGTCAGGATAAGGTGGAAAACTTACCCCGAAGTAAGCTCCACAACCAGACATCTCCAGCTTCAGAGTTCTGCTCAACATACCCTCCACAACGTCCTTTCCTTTCTCTTTCAGCTCCGAAGGGAGGATAACTCTAGCCTTAGAGAATGGTTTTGAGGTTCCTTTGCACTTCACCTTATATTCAATCGAATCTCCATCACACCTCTGAGGGGTTAGAGTCACATGGGTAGCCCCCTTGACTCTTTTGCTCTTCACCTCATTTTTTGCCTTAGCCTTTTTGATGTCTTTCTTGGTGATGATAGAAGGACCATCTAAAACGTCTATGACATTTGGCTCATCATAAGGCTCATCCAAAAGGTCAACCATCAACGTCTCTCATGTAGCAACGGTGATACTTTGGACATGTTTGGGAGCTCCTCTAGAAGGGATGGCTTTATAGGAGACCTCTTTGTCAATGTATGAGAACGAGACTCTCTTACTAGGCGTGTCTATAATTGCACCAACTATAGCCATGAACAGTCTTCCAAGAATCAGAGGCGTACTAGAACGTTCACTAATCTCCACAACCTGAAAATCAGTAGGAACCAGACAATCTCTTACTTTAACCAGCAAAACAGGGATTATACCATATGGAACTGAGGTGGAAGAGTTCGCGAATGTAAGAGACATCTTCGGAGATCTTATATCAGCAATTCCCAGCCTCTCTGCAATTGCCTTTGACATGACATTGACACTAGACCCTGAATCAACGAGAGACTCTTTGAATTCAACTCCAGAGATAGAGCATGGAACCGAAAATTTTCCTGGGTCTTCTCTCTTAGGCAACTGCTTCATTGGTGGTGGTGTGCTTCTTGCTTTGACGAAGAGGGCCTCGATCTCTTCTAGAGTTTCTCTGCAATCTCGGAAGTGACTAAGCAAAGGGCGGTATTCCAAAGCTTCTTCAAAAGACAACGTATGGGGAATCCTCCTTACCATCTTCTCAAAACCGAGCAACTTCTCTGTAGAGATGGGACCTCTGAGGTGTCTAGGTGGTATAGGATATGGTACCTTAGGCTTGTAAACCCTTTCCTCGACAATCTTGGGTGTTTTCACAGTTTCTGGCTCAGTCTGCGAGGGGTGTCGACCGACACCATGTTGGTGTCGATAGATACCAGGCTTCTGGATCTCGGTCTCCGTATCGGTTGACACTGGGGGGTGTCGATCGATGCTTGTTGCTTCGAAACGTCCTTGGCAGATTCTTGGACGGGTATCGACCGATGCTGGGTGGTATCGATCGATATTGGGGCGATTTCGGGAACCTCATCGTCGTCATCTTCAGCAAGATCGACGAGATTCTTTGCAGTTACGCCAATTTTCACTCCTGGATCGACATCTTCATCACTTCTTAAGGTGATTGCATTGACGTGTTCCCTTGGATTCACCGTTTTCCCTGGAAGAAAACCTTCTTACCTCTTCACAGCTGCTGTAGTCTGAGCGACCTGAGTTTCCAGCCTCTTCTGATGAATGCTAAGAGCTTCAATCTTTCCATTTAGGTCTGTGTACATAGCATCCATCTTCCCATTGAAGTCCATTGTCATCTTCTGCTGTCCCTCAAGAATCTGTTCAAGCATGGATTCAACCTTGTTCTCTGGAGACTTGGGAGGAATAGGCTGGTAATTGTTGGTGAAGTTTCGGTTATTGTTTTGCTGGTATTGATATCTCTGACTTTGAAAACCAGCACCACCAATGTAGTTAACATCTTCCACTTCATCCTCATCAGCAAAATAAACAGCCTTTTTCGTCTTTCCCATCAAAAGATTGTGCACTGAATCCAGTTTAGCCCGAACCTCAGCAATCTGCGATCCATCCAAATTCTCATTCAGCCTCTTCCGCTCAAAATCGGCATTCTTGGTGTTATTGCTAGACGCCAAGTTCTCAATCAACACATAAGCATCTTTAGGATATCTGGTGTTGAAGTTCCCATTACTCGCAGCATCTAAGGCCATCTGATACCTCCAGTCAATCCCTCTGAAGAAGATACCCAACAACTGAACCTTAGTGAACCCATGATGTGGACAATCCCTCTTATATGACCTGAATCTGATCCAAGCAGCCTTAAATGCCTCAATCGGTCCTTGAGAAAACTGGGAGATCTTGTTCCTGAGCTCTTCGGATCTCGCATCATCATAAAAGTTGTTCAGGAACGCGTTCTTAGTCTCCTCCCAAGTAGTCAGTGATCCAGGCGGCAACTGCTTAAGCCAATAAGCTGCATCCCCACCAAGAGAGTATGGAAAAAGCTTACAGAGGAGGTAATCGTTGGACACTCCATTGTACTTCATGCTAGTGACCAGGCTCTCAAACCTCTCAATGTGATCCATAGGGTGTTCATGAGAAAGACCATGAAAAGGGTGCTGACCCACAAGAGTGAAGTATGCAGGTTTCAGCTCAAAGTCATTCCTCTGAAAAGTAGGAGGGCGAATCGCTGATCGATTGGCATAAAACTGATCCGGCCTATTGTACTCTCCAATTGTCCTACCACGATCAACCACAACATTCCCCTCGTTCACAACAACTGGAGGGACAATGATGTTTCCATCTCCATCAAGTCGCTGCCCCCTCTCATTGCACAAATGACCCTCTTGGTCTCTCAAAGCTCCAGCATCATCACGATCCAAAACCACTAAATTATTCATCTCTGCTGGCCTCTTTGTTCTCCTTTTTGTGGGTTCCAAAAGTGCTAGTTCTTCGTTGGAAAGATTAACCAGTTGAGTGCTCTTGTTTCTTCTGGTTTCGCGATGAGGCATACACTTGAAACACAAAAGTCAAAGCACGTAAGTAACCAAAATTTAAATAACAGCACGACGGGTATCGACCGACACTAGGTAGTATCGATCGATACCGACGAACTTAGTCAAAATTCTAAACTAAAATCTAATGGCGAATTTTAGAGTCCCCGGCAACGGCGCCAAATTTTGATATGCTCAAATATAATACCCTAAAGTACTAAAGCAGTAGTTGCAGTAAGTTAGGGGTCGAATGATATATCATGGTTTTTACCCCTTTTAAGCCATGATATAGGTCCGTTTTATAGAGTCTTTATACTATTTTGTAGTGTTTTAGAGTCTTTTACAGGTTTTAGCACGTTTAGAGCATAATTGGAAATATTGGAGCTTTTTAGAGCATTTTGGAGCAAAACAGAAGCTTGTGCAGTTGAGTACCCGATTTAGAGCCTCAGTATCGATCGACACTACCCTAGTATCGGTCGATACTCATTGCAGCAAGACAGAAGTCGCCACTTTTATGAAGAGTTGAAGAATTGCAAAATTGCCCAGAAGACTTTGATAATTGCAATAGACCCCAAAACGTGTTTTAGGTTATTAATTAGGATTTTGAGCCACTTTGAGAGGACAGTTTTTGATTACGCTTGATTGATCTGAGTTTTGTGAGAGAGCTTTCTTAGGGAGACAAGTCTGAGACTCTGTTCGTCCGAGAGAAGATTTTGAACCCTCTTGTTACTCTCCCTTTTATTATTTATTTGAGTATTATTTCAGTCATGTTTATTGTCTCAATTACCATGTCTGAGTAGTTCTCTTGTTAGGTTCAGGGTTCTCATAAGGGTTTTCTCTAAATGTTAGGTTAATTGAATAATTAGGATTCACCATCTGAATTAGTTCTTCGCCTAGGTTGTTCTCAAAACTAATTCTAGACTGATCACCTAGAACTTAGATCTTAGAATAATTGGTTAGGCACGGGAGTGCGATTAATTACCTGACAGAACCTAGAGTGAGCAAAATAACTATTCGCAAAGAGATTTGGTTTAGTTGTTTTGTGAACAAATCAAACTTGAACTAAAAGCTGGTTTAGACTTTAGGATTCGCAAAGAGATTTGGAATTCTAGGATTTAGACTTAGATAGTTTTCGCAACGAGAGTTGGTTAGCTATACTTTAGTGATTTGAGTTCAAGAACCG
>PKMM01011760.1:48194-59889 GCA_002933915.1 Eutrema heterophyllum
CATACTCTCTTGGTGGGGATGCTTCTTATTGGCTCAAGCAACTACCAGCTGGGTCATTGACTACGTGGGACGAGACTAAGACTGCTTTCCTGAACAACTTCTATGACGATGCGAGATCAGAAGAGTTTAGGAATAAGATTTCCCAGTTTTCTCAGGGAATGACAGAGGCTTTCAAGGTTGCTTGGGGAAGATTCAGATCGTATCAGAGGGATTGTCCACATCATGGGTATACTATGGTTCAGTTGCTGAGTTTCTTTTTTAGAGGGATTGACTGGAGGTATCAGATGGCGCTGGACTCTGCTAGCAATGGTAATTTCTTTACCAAATATCCTGACGATGCTTACCAGCTAATTGAGAATTTTGCGTCTAGCAATAGCACAAAGAGTGCTGACATGGAGCGTAAGAAGCTGGCTGGTGGTATGGAAGGTTCACAGATCGCTGAGGTGCATGCGAAGCTGGATTCGGTGCATAATTTGTTGATGAGCAAGCAGCAGAAGGCAGTTCACTTTGCTAATGATATCGAGGTTTTCAATGAGGATGAGGTAGAGGATGTTAACTACATTGGTGACTCTGGTTTTCAAGGTCAGAGGAATCAATACAACAACCGAAATTTCAACAACAATTTTCAGCAAGGGGGATTCAAGTCTGAGGGTAATCAAGGTGGTTCTGGATCGAATCAGTTTAACCAGAAACCTTTTCAGAGCAGTGGTTACACGAGGAACTATGGGAATTCATCTTATCAGCAAGTACAGCTGGTTCAAGGGCAGGATAAGATGACGGTGAGCTTCAATGGGAAGTTGGATGATCTTTACACAACCTTGAATGGAAGGATTGAAGCGCTCAGTATGAGTCAAAAGAAGTTGGAAATTCAGGTTGTTCAAACTTCAGAAGCTGTGAAAAGGCAAGAGGGTGTTCTCCCAGGTAGAGGAGAGAACCCAAGGAGGGAGCACTTCAATGCAATCACTCTAAGGAGTGGAAAAGAGTTGAATGCATGGGTTAAGGATGCATCACCTGCAGAGATTTTGAAATCCCGACGGTATCGATCGATACACCTCAGTGTCGGTCGACACCAGTTAAAATCTTGCAACGGGACAACTCCAAGACCCCAGTGTCGATCGACATTCCTCAAGCATCAGTCGACACTGAGACTACGGCAGAGAAGATACCTAAGACTACAAATGTAGTGCCTAAGGTGGTTCCCGAACGAGTTTATATATCGAGGATACCTTATCCTAAAGCTGTTGGGAAGACTAAGAAGGATGTGGAAGACGCTAGATGCAAGCAGATATTGGACAGGTTGATTGTCGAGCTTCCTTTCCTCGATGCTATTAAGACCTCCCCAGCTTTCAGAAGATATGTCAAGAAGATGGTGTCTAGCAACATGAACCTTGAAGAAGGATGCGTGATGCTTACTCAGGAGTGTAGTGCAACCTTAACTAACATAATTCCAAAGAAACTTCCGGATCCAGGGAGCTTTGTGTTGGATTGTTCTATATTCACCGAAATGTTCGGACGTTCTCTATGTGATCTTGGCTCAAGTGTGAACCTCATGCCGTATTCAGTTGCCAAGAGGATGGGTATGACTGACTTCACGCCCACCCGGATATCTTTGATACTTGCTGATCGCTCAGTGCGACTTCCAGAGGGGCTACTCGAAGATGTTCCTATTAAGATCGGAAATTGCTTGATCCCGACTGATTTCATTGTCTTGGAGTATGATGCTGAACCCAGAGACCCCCTTATCCTAGGTAGACCATTCCTTGCCACAGCTGGTGCATTGATAGATTGCAGGAATGGGAAGATAGATCTCAACATTGGTGATTTGGTCATGACCTTTAACATGGAAAAGATGATGAAGAGACCGACTATCGATGGGCAGACTTTCTTCGTAAATACTTTCACGGATATTGCTGAAGAGTACTTCATGGAGTTGCATCCTCCGTTGGAGAGAGCACTGGTTTGTTCAGCTAAATCTGAAGTGTTCTTAAGAGAAGAGGCTGATGGTTACTCGAAGATACTCGACACTGCACCATCAGTGTCGATCGATACTACCTTAGTATCGGTCGACACACTACGGCCAGATAGAGAATTGGGCGAGTGTTCCAAGCAAGCTGCCAAGCTTGGAAATTGGAGTGGGGAGAAAGCTTCTAAGGTGGAACTCAAACCACTTCCAGCCAATCTGAGGTATGTTTTTCTTGGTCCTAGTTCCACATACCCTGTGATTATTAATGCTTCTTTGAACAACGCAGAGGTTGCCTTACTGCTGAGCAAGCTGCGCATGTATCGCAAAGCTCTTGGCTATTCTCTTGATGACATTTCAGGTATATCACCGGATATGTGCATGCATAGGATTCATCTTGAGGACGAGTCAAAGGCTACAATTGAGCATCAGAGAAGGCTGAATCCAAATCTGAAAGAAGTGGTTAAGAAAGAGGTTATGAAGCTCTTGGACGCAGGGGTTATCTACGCCATCTCATACAGTTCTTGGGTTAGTCCGGTGCATGTTGTTCCTAAGAAAGGAGGGATAACTGTGGTGAAGAATGCGAAAGATGAGATGGTTCCTACTAGGACTATCATTGGGCATCGAATGTGTATTGACTACCGGAAGTTGAACGCGGCTACAAGGAAAGATCATTTCCCATTGCCTTTCATTGATCAGATGTTAGAGGGGCTGGCTAGTCATCCCTACTACTGTTTTCTCGATGGGTATTCAGGCTTTTTCCAGATGCCGATTCATCCAGATGATCAGGGGAAGACGACTTTTACATGTCCTTATGGCACATTCGCATACAGGAGAATGCCATTTGGATTATGTAATGCTCCAGCTACTTTTCAGAGATGCATGATGTCTATCTTCACAGACATGATTGAGGATTTTATGGAGGTGTTCATGGATGATTTTTCAGTATATGGATCATCTTTCAAGGACTGTTTGGCTAACTTGTGCAAGGTGCTACAGAGGTGTGAGGAGAAACACTTGGTCCTTAATTGGGAAAAGTGTCACTTTATGGTTCAGGATGGCATCGTTCTTGGGCACTGAGTTTCTGAAGCTGGGATCGAGGTTGATAAGGCTAAGATTCAGGTTATGACAGGTCTGCCACCACCGACTTCTGTGAAAGATATAAGGAGTTTTCTGGGCCACGCTGGGTTTTACAGGAGATTTATTAAGGATTTCTCCAAGATAACCCGCCCACTCACCGCCCTGTTATGCAAGGAGACACGATTTGATTTCACACTAGAATGTCTTGCGGCCTTTGAAGAGATGAAGAAGGCATTAGTGAGTGCTCCTATTGTGCAACCTCCAGATTGGACATTGCCTTTCGAGATTATGTGCGACGCCAGCGATTTTGTTGTGGGTTCTGTTCTGGGTCAGAGAAAGGATAAGAAGCTGCATGTCATCCATTACGCCAGCAAAACACTGGACGATGCTCAGAGGAACTACAGCACAACAGAGAAGGAATTACTTGCGGTGGTTTTCTCTTTCGATAAATTTCGCCCTTATTTGATTGGAAGCAAAGTGATAGTTCACACAGATCATGCTGCTCTCAAGTATTTGATGCAGAACAAGGATCTCAAACCTCGTCTTTGTCGTTGGGTTCTTTTGCTCCAAGGGTTTGATATTGAGATAAAGGACAAGAGATGAGTAGAAAATGGGGTTGCTGATCACCTTTCGAGGTTGAATTTCGATACAGATGTTCCGATTGATGATCACTTACCTGAGGAGTCCATTTACTACGTGGAAACTGGTTTCCAGAGTGGCTTCACCGAAATCAGCAATTCCCATGAATTGCATGTTTCGGTATCGATCGACACTCTCCTGGTGTCGGTCGATACCCGACGGCTTCTGAACCTGTTTTAAACGTGGAACACCTTTGTGGTTATGAGGACTATCTCGTTGCTGCAGTTGACTCCAATCTACCATGGTATGCTCATATTGCCAACTTCCTCGCTGCCAATGCAGAGCCAACGCACCTAAAGAACTATGCCAAGAAGAAATTTCTGCGCGACATGAGGCGCTACTTTTGGGATGAGCCTTACCTATATAAGCATTGTTCTGATGGTATCTACATGAGATGTATTGCTGAATCGGAGGTACCCAACGTTTTGTTTCACTGTCATGGTTCTGAGTATGCTGGCCACTTTGCTACTTTCAAGACGGTGTCCAAAGTTCTTCAAGCAGGCTTCTGGTGGCCTACTATGTTTAGAGATGCTCATACCTTTATCTCACAGTGTGATGTGTGTCAGAGGAGAGGGAAGATCAGTAAGAGACACGAGATGCCACAGAATTTCATCCTTGAGGTTGAGATTTTTGATTGCTGGGGTATCGATTTTATGGGACCTTTTCTTTCGTCATACAAGAACCAGTACATCCTAGTTGCAGTGGATTATGTATCTAAGTGGGTGGAGGCAATTGCTAGTCCAACCAACGACTCTTCGGTGGTTCTTAAGCTGTTTAAGACCATCATCTTCCCACGATTTAGCGTGCCTCGTATTGTTATAAGTGATGGTGGCAGTCATTTCATCAACAGGGTTTTTGAGAAGTTACTAAGGAAGCATGGAGTGAATCATCGAGTGGCTACTCCTTATCACCCCCAGACCAGTGGGCAAGTCGAGGTTTCCAACAGGCAAATCAAGGAGATTCTGGAGAAGATAGTGGGAACCTCTCTGAGGGATTGGTCTGCGAAGTTAGACGATGCGCTGTGGGCTTACAGGACTGCTTATAAGACACCGTTTGGCACTACACCTTTTCATTTGCTGTACGGGAAAGCATGTCACCTTCCTGTGGAGATCGAGCATAAAGCAGCATGGGCTACTAAGTTGCTGAATTTTGACATCAAGCCTGCTGCTGAGAAGCGATTGATCCAGCTGAACGAGCTGGATGAGATTAGGCATCATGCCTATGAGAACTCGAAGCTGTACAAGGAGAGGACTAAGGCGTACCACGACAGGAAAATCATCGACCGAATTTTCAAACCCAATGATCAGGTACTTTTGTACAACTCTCGTTTGCATTTGTTTCCTGGTAAATTGCGTTCTCGTTGGTCAGGTCCTTTCACTGTCACGGAGGTTAGACCACATGGTGCACTTTTCCTGCGTAATCCCTCTGGCGAGAAATTCACTGTCAATGGACAGAGGGTGAAACACTACATAGGGAGAACTGAGATCCCATACGGACACATAATGCCTCTGGATGATGCACCCGCTGCCTGAATGGCAGTACAGTCAAGCTAATGACGTTAAAGAAGCGCTTGGTGGGAGGCAACCCACTGGTGAGTCTGTACATATCTTTTCTTTTTCCTTTCCTTTTATTTTTATTTTTGTGTTTCGTTGTGTCACGTGAAACAGATTCGGACGAGCAGTATCGATCGACACCTCCCAGTGTCGATCGACACCCTCCATACGCCAAAGAAGCACCAACTTGCTACGAGTATCCATCGACACTATCTAGTATCGGTCGATACCCGCCGCCCAGGTAAGTTTCCTTATAAACCCTACGGTTTTTCTCTTATGCCTCACAACTCCCATCGACCGACACAAACTCATTTTCACCAAAAATCACCAAATCTTCGTTTCTCCACCCTTTTGCGTGATTTCTATGCCTATTCCGTGCGGTTTTCCGTGCTCAATCTCTTTCTCTCATTCATTCTAACGATCTACTAGGTATGTAACACGAATTTCCACCTTTTCAATCCATGCACCAAGTTTAGATTTTTGACTTTTAGGCCTTTAGAACTCGTTTTGCTGGATGATTATCACTTGCTTATTGTGTTCTAGGCCTAGTCGAACCTTGCCTTACGATTCATTACTCTTGGTTCGCAATTTTGAAATTTTCGGATTATGTGTTCTTCGTGACTGCTCGATACTTGTCTTAGTATCGATCGATACCACCTTGGTATCGGTCGATGCTAATCTTCTACCTTGTCCGAGATTTTGTGTTTGAGAGAGATGTTGGATTTATGCTGTGTTTCGTGTTTATTACTGATGCAGATGCCACCTCGCAAGAAGCCACGTGCTGATGATGCCTCGAGCTCTAACCCACATGGCTGCGATCATCCGACGGAGTACTGTTTGGGCCAACACGTCAAGATCTTCGATGGTCTAACCTGGAACAGAGGGGTCGTAAAGGCTTGCCTTACCAACGACCGTTACTTGGTGCGAATCAACGGTGCACAGGAGGATATTACTCTCTCTCTCACTTACCTCCGCGACATCCCTGCACCACCTCCACCTTGTCCTGCCTCCCCAGTCGCTCCTAGCGCAACGTGTAGGCCTCCTTGGCCTAAGATCAGCGAGAAGGCCAGGATCCGGTTGACTGATGATTACGAGGGCTCCGATAAGGAGATTACAGAGAGCCGGGCTTGCACGCACATGCCTATTTCCGAGGAGTGGGACGACTATGACTCCATTTTCTACAACGCCTGGCAGGCGGTTGATGTGCGCCCCACTCGATTTGTGGACACGCATGCTATGCGACAGCTGGGTTTTGACAGAGAGCTTGATGGTTTGATCAGGAAGATTGGACTGGGGACGATGCCTACGCAGCAATATGACTTATACCCCGACTTAGTCCGCTAGTTCCTCGCGTCTGTCCGCGTCTACTACACTGGTGAGCCTCCAGTGACTGCACAGCAAGGTGTGCTAACGTTCCTGATTCGCGGTGTGCATTACAGGATTTCTTTCCAGGAGCTATGCGACATCTATGGGTTTAACAGAGATTTCTCGAGGTGTGAGCTTCCTCGCAGGTTCTTGGATATTGAGGCATTCTGGTCTCACTTCGGGCACGGGGTCTACGACTGCAAGACCACCACACATATGGATGTGCGCCATCCTGTCATGCGCTGTCTTGTTAGGATCTTGAGCAACACCTTGTTGTGCAAGATGGAGCCTAACAAGATGAGGGTGACTGAGCTGATTGTGTTGTCCATTGGGATCGAGGACATTATTGAGGATGAGGCGTACGAGTGGCCCGAGATGGACCTGGCAGTCAACTTAGGTGCTGTCTTTGCGCACCACTTGGAGTCGTTGAAAGTGAAGCCTTTTACTGGACGTGGCAGATCTTCTAGGACAGCAGGTCGCCTGAAGACTGAGACGGTAGGCAGTCTCCTCACTCCCATCTTTCTGCACCTTGGGATTAGTACTACTAGCTGCTCGATAGTGACATCCCGCGAGCTTATCTACCTAGCGCCTGGAGCACCTGCGCTGGCTGAAGCCGGATAGGCGTTGGGTTTTCAGCACTTCTACTGGGGACTATCTGATTCAGCTCCCCAACACAGATCTGACAGACATTGGCGGTGATCCTGCTCAGCTACTCTTCGCGCCTGCCACAGCTGACATGGAGCCTGCACCGATCACTCGACATCGAGGCTCTGCTACTCGCGTCCGTCCGCCTGCTTCTAGCCCTGCTGGGGGTCGATCACGCGCACGCGCACGCCACGCACCTGCTCCTACACCTACTTTTCCTACGCCACCTGCGATGCAGATGGACCCATTCCAACGCTACATTGTCGAGAGTCTTCAGACCATTTGGAGTGCTATGTCTCGATGCAGCTGCATGGCGTCTCAGCGCCCCGTTTCACCACGATCACCACATCATGCTGGACCATCTGGCACCGCTGGCGATGACTCTGACGCCACTGAGGAGGATTAGTCCTCTGTTTATCTGGTTTCACGTTTGTTTTTCTTTCTCCTTTTCTGTTTCTTTTCGTTCGAACTTTTGTTATTTTGGGTCTTATGTTAGCATTGTTATCATTGTGTACTTTTTGGAACTTATGCTTCTATGATTTTTGTTGCTTTTGACTTGTGTTTGAGTGATCTAACAGTGCTAACCATAACACAATTGGATCGTTTGACACAATTTTTGGGCACCATTATCGCTGTCAAGAGGAATTCTACCGACCACGTGCTGGTATCGATCGATACCAGTTCAGTGTCGGTCGACACTCATTACCATCTCGGGTAACCTCTTCGATTTTCAAATTCCACTTGGTTCATTCGATTTCTCTCACCAAACTCAGGCTTGATAACACTGGGGACAGTGTTGTTTAAGTCTGGGGGAGGTAGTCGCTGACATTGTGTTTGTTTTTCTTAAGACTCAGTCGTTTTTATCGAGTCAAAATTTGTTTTATTGAGTCAAAATTTTGTTGGAGATTATGATCGTGTCCTTGAAACTGCTGTTTTGATTTTGCTTTTGAGTGTTCACTGTTACATAATCAGCTATAGATCGACTAATGAAAAATCCAAAGGCTGACCAGTTAACTAGAAGACACACATGTTTCCAGCAGAGTTCTTTTAAAGCCTGAGCCAAATTTTTGCACTTCATCGATGTGGTTAGTATTCATAGAGCTTGATTCCTCATTCATATCTGACAAAGGAACTCATGTGTTTAAAAGTAATAGTATCTCTCTCCCCTTCTGTTAATTAATAAATAAAAGCATAAAAGATGAAATGATTTTCTTCTGAGTAGAGGGCTAGGAAAATTTCCAGCGATCCCATTATTCTACTTGGAGAGGGATGATCACACAGAGGATTGGAAGCGAGGCTAGGATTTTCCTATGATGCCATTATTCGCCTACATCCTTTGATACATTGAGAGGGAAGAACCGGGGATTCGGTGGCAAACACCATCAATACTCGCGTCTCATACCTTGATGTGTATATGCGAATCTAAAAAGAAAAAAAAAAAAAAGAAGAAAATATGATAAGAAATAAGTCTGGGGAGAGAAAGTGATACAAGAAGTATGAAATTGGGTGGTTCCTTGTTATGATATTGTATGGGAAAGAATCTAGAAAGTTCTTGGTATTAATCACAACGATGAAACTGGCGATGAGGGGTTTAAATGAACGATGCTGCGAAATAATGTGTGTAGTCTGGGGAAGCTGCGAATGTCTACGGAGAAGTACATGGTGGTTAGATTTGAATCTGGTTAGGTGACATTTGGGTGCTTAGGAAAATGATCATTGCAACGTTCCAAGAACAGGTGAGTCTCCGTGTTTTCAAACTTCTTTCTCTGGTTTAGTCTTCTATTTGCTTGAGGGCAAGCAAAGGCTAAGTCTGGGGGAGTTGATATATCATGGTTTTTACCCCTTTTAAGCCATGATATAGGTCCGTTTTATAGAGTCTTTCTACTATTTTGTAGTGTTTTAGAGTCTTTTACAGGTTTTAGCACGTTTGTAGCATAATTGGAAATATTGGAGCTTTTTGGAGCATTTTGGAGCAAAACAGAAGCTTGTGCAGCTGAGTACCCGATTTAGAGCCTCAGTATCGATCGACACTACCCTAGTATCGGTCGATACTCATTGCAGCAAGACAGAAGTCCCGACTTTTATGAAGAGTTGAAGAATTGCAAAATTGCCCAGAAGACTTTGATAATTGCAATAGACCCCAAAACGTGTTTTAGGTTATTAATTAGGATTTTGAGCCACTTTGAGAGGACAGTTTTTGATTACGCTTGATTGATCTGAGTTTTGTGAGAGAGCTTTCTGAGGGAGACAAGTCTGAGACTCTGTTCGTCCGAGAGAAGATTTCGAACCCTCTTGTTACTCTCCCTTTTATTATTTATTTGAGTATTATTTCAGTCATGTTTATTGTCTCAATTACCATGTCTGAGTAGTTCTCTTGTTAGGTTCAGGGTTCTCATAAGGGTTTTCTCTGAATATTAGATTAATTAAATAATTAGGATTCACCATCTGAATTAGTTCTTCACCTAGTTTGTTCTCAAAGCTAATTCTAGACTGATCACCTAGAACTTAGATCTTAGGATAATTGGTTAGGCACGAGAGTGCGATTAATTACCTGACAGAACCTAGAGTGAGCAAAATAACTATTCGCAAAGAGATTTGGTTTAGTTGTTTTGTGAACAAATCAAACTTGAACTAAAAGTTGGTTTAGACTTTAGGATTCGCAAAGAGATTTGGAATTCTAGGATTTAGACTTAGATAGTTTTCGCAACGAGAGTTGGTTAGCTATACTTTAGTGATTTGAGTTCAAGAACCGCGCTAAAACTGAATCATGTTAGCTAGTTTATCTACATTCATTGAATTCCTGAGAAATACCCTTAGCCTAATCTTTCTTCCAATCGATTTACAACACATCTAATTTACGCATTGTTTTAGTCTACAAACTATTGGTTTAGCTTAATTCTAATCTTTATAATCTATTGAGTGATATCTGGAGTTCTTGTGTTCGACCCCTAACTATACTGCAACACTGCTTTAGTACTTTTTTAGGGTATTAATTTGAGCATATCATCGAACCACAAAGACTCAATATATCACTCAATAGATTGCAAGATTTGAATTAAGCTAAGTCAATAGATTAAACAGAAAACAACTAAGATTATCAAGTGGGTTGTAAATTCAATGGGAAAAGCTAGGTTCAGGGTATCTCTCAGGAAATCAGAGAATGCAGACAAAACAATCTATCATGATTCAGATTTAGCACGGTTCTTGAACTCAAATCACTAAGTTATAATTAACCAACTTTTGTTGCAAGAATTATCTAAGTCTAAATCCTAGAATTCCAAATTTCTTTGCTAATCCTAAAGATCTAAACCAGCTTTAGAGTTCAGATTTGATATGTTCACAAAACAACTAAACCAAATTTCTTTGCTGATAGTTATTTTGCTCACCCTAGGTTCTGTCAGATTATCAATTGCAATGTTGTGCCTAATCGATTAACCTAAGATCTAAGTTCCAGATTCGTCAACCTAGAATTAGCTTTGAAACGACCTATGGTGAAGAACTAATTAATTATGAATCCTAATAAATCGATTTATCTAACATATAGAGAAATCCCCTATGAGAAACCTAAACCTAAAAGAGAACTACTCATACATAGAGATTGAAACAAGCAACATGATTGAATAGATCATCAAATCAAATAAATATAAGAGAGTAAAACAAGGGTTCGAAATCTTCTCTCAGATTAACAGAGTTCTGACTTGTCTCCCTCAAAAGTTCTCTAAAAAAAACCAGGATAGAATAAAGCGTAGCCAACAAAAGTGGCTGAAAATCCTAATTAATAACCTAAAACACGTTTTGGGGTTTATTGTAATTAAAAGTCTTTTGGACCAAGGAGCAGTTTCTTCAAACTTCAGAAAAGTCGCGACTCTCGTTTCTCTACAGTCGGTATCGATCTATACCATAAGTGGTATCGATCGATACTCGGGCTTCAAATCGACTTCTCAGCTACATGATCTCTGCTTTGCTCCAAAAAGGCTCCAGAATACTTCAAAATCTCCAATTATGCTCCAAACGTACCTAAAACCTGAAAAGACTCTAAAAGACTCCAAAACACTAGAAAGACACTAAAAACAAGACCTATATCATGGTCAAAAACGGGTAAAAACCATGATATATCAATTCATGAGAATGAACCTTTGACCTAACGCTTTTCTTTCATTGAATCTACATCGCTTTTTATTGGTTTTCATTATTTTGCAATTTAAAACCATAATATTGTCTTAGCTTAGTTTCGAGTTGTGAGAATCGTAGTGTAACCTTGGTCTATGTGGATTCGATCCTAAAGTACTGCATTGACAACCGTTACAATTGCGGTAGTGTGAACTTTAGTTATTAATTGACTTAGTAAAAAAACTAAAATCAATTTGGTGCCGTTTCCGGGGACCAATTGTAACGCCCGTGTTCCGGAAGTGGGTGTATCGATCGATACCAAGGGGGTATCGGTCGATACCAA
>PKMM01011761.1:7468-19795 GCA_002933915.1 Eutrema heterophyllum
ACCCCGGGAAGTGATCAACGACATTGTCCTCAATGTAAGTTTCTAATTGTTTTCAATTATTATTTTTTTCAAAATTTCATTACTAACATTATTTTGATGTTTTATTTTCATAGGAAACTCGGAAAGTCAAAGGGCGATTCGCTGGGTTAGGCGGACTTCCGACCCAGGAATCGTCTTCTTCCATTCCTCGGTTTCCTTCGGGGTACAGAGACGAGATCGAGAGGCTCACCCAAACGGTGAAAGAACGTGATGCGGAGGTCGAGGAGCTAAAGTCTGCACACACCTCAACCCAGACCCAGCTGAACTCTTTGCAGAAGATCATGCAAGGCGTCTTTCCTCAACTCTTTCAACCCGGCAACCCCGGCAACCCCGGCAACCCCGACGATCCCGACAACTCTCCGACCGTCTGAATTTTTTTTTTTTTTGAACATTAAAATATTTTGTTTAATGAATTATTTTTTCTTATGATAATGAATTGTTATTAATTAATTTCTTTTTTTTTAAATAATTTCATCTAATTATATATTAATTATAATTTAATAAATCTCCAAAAAAATATATAATCAAATCGAAATCCGTCGGAAATCCGTCTGAAATTAAATCCGTCGGAAATCCGTCGGTAATGTCCACCTTGACGAATAATCTCTTGTGGGCTTCTGCTTCTTCCTCTAACATTGGAAGACATGGAGCAAATCCAAGCAGTGCTTGAACTTCTCCACAGTAACGGGCTTGGTCAACATACCCTTCTGGTTGCTCTATATAGATCTCTTCATCCAGATCACCGTGAAGAAATGTTGTCTTGACATCCATCTGTTCAAGATGAAAATCCCAGCTCGCTACCAAACCCCAGCACAACTCTAATGGAAGTGTGCCTAACCACAAGAGAGAAAATCTCGTCATAATTAACCCATTTCCTTTGTGAGTAACCCTTTGCTACCAACCTCGCCTTGTACTTTACTGGTTCCTTTTCAGACATTCCTGGTTTTACCTTGAAAACCCACTTGCATCCTATCGCCTTCTTGCCTTTTGGTAAAGGCGTTAGATCCCACGTTTGATTCTTGTCAAGACTCTCATTTCCCTCTGTCATGGCACCAATCCACTCATCTTTCTTCAGGCTCGTAATAACATCTCAAATGTTTGCTGGATCATCTGAGCCAACCACAAGAGCATAACTAGCCATGTCTTCAAACCCTTATCTTTCTGGTGGCTTTATGATACGACGTGGTTTGTGAAGTGCCAAACTCTCCTCTACTGACCCTCCTACTCCACCTGAACAGGTTCCTCATCACCTTTTGCTGCTGGTCTAGTCTTACTAGACTCCTCCTGTGTTGTACCAAAATTCGTTTCAGTCTCAATGGTCACATGCATTCGTTCTGACCTCACATGTTGCACCATATACTGCTCATCAAAAACCACATCTCGACTGAACACCCTCTTCTTAGCCTCAGGATCATACAACTTGAAGCCTTTCACGCTTTTTCCAAAACCTAGAAATATACACTTCTTAGATTTTGAATTCAGCTTTGATCTTTCGTCACTTGGAACTAGCATGTAAGCTGGACATTCAAATATCTTCAAGTTTGACATATCAATATCTGTCTCAGTCCATACTTCTTCAGACACCTTTCCCTCTAGAGAACTCCTTGGCGATCTATTGATGAGATAGACTGCCATGTTTACTGCCTCTGCCCAGAACTGCTTCGGAAGCCCTACATTCAACCTCAAACACCTTGCTTTTTCAGCAATCGTACGGTTTATCCTTTCACTGACCCCGTTTTGTTGTGGTGTTTTCCTGATAGTGAAGTGTCTTTGAATGCCATGCTCCTCACAAAACTTCTGAAACTCCCCGTCAGTATACTTTGTGCCATTATCTGATCTCAAATACTTCACCTTCCTCTCCACCTGGTTTTCTACTTCAGCCTTCCAAACCTTGAACTTAGCAAACACTTCAGATTTTTGCTTCAAGAAGTACACCCAAACCTTCCTGGAGAAGTCATCAATGAAGATGACGAAATACCTAGATCCTCCCAATGACTGTTCCCAAGTTAGACCCCACACATCAGAATGGACATAGTCTAAAATACCATTTTTCGTGTGCTGTCCAGTCTTAAAAGAAACTTTGGACTGCTTACCCATCACGCAGAACTTGCAAAAATCCATCTTACAGTTCTTCAACCCGTCTAGAAGACCCCTTTTATGGAGTTATGTCAAGCCATGCTCTCCTATGTTCCCCATGCGCATATGCCACATAGCTGTGCTCTCAGATTCTGACACCGCAGCTGCAGCTCCACCTACAACCACGCTCCTTAACATCCTGTAAACGTTCCCAACTGTCATCTTTCCCTTTATCACAACCATAGCTCCTTTACTAACCTTCAAAACGTCTTCATCTTCACTACCGCTGAGTCTGAATCCATTTTTATGAAGTGTACCCAAGGAGATTATATTCTTCTTCACCGCTGGACATGCCTAGCATCAGTCAATGTTCTGATGATGCCATCGTGCATGCGAAACTTGATCTCTCTAGTACCAACGACACCACACGCCATGTCGTTTGCCAACTGAACAAAACCCATGTTCCCAGCTTTGTACGTCTCAAACCATTCTCTGTGGAGAGTCATATGGAATGATGCACACGTATCTAGAATCCAAGAATCTGTGTGACAACCTGATGTCACATCGAGCAAATCGTTCACAATGTCTTCTTCTGAATCTTCCTTCTGAACCACGTTTGCAGAACCTGGCCCGCCTGCGTTCTGCTTCTTGTTTGGACAATCTCGTATGTAGTGACCCTTCTTGCCACAACCAAAGCACATCAAATTCTTCACGAGTTTAGACTTCGATTTGTCCATGTTATTATCATCCTGCTTATTTTCCTGTCTTCCCCTCTGTGAATTGTAACTCACATACAATCCATCACCCTGAGATTTGTCAACCACAGTAGTGTTCTGTCGCCGTTCATAATGAATTTGCAGCGAATAACAAACTCTCTCCAACTCTATAGTCGTTTTATCGACTGTGAGAGCTGTCAATAACGTCTCATACTGAGGAGGCAGCGAACACAGCAAGATCATGGCTTTATCCTCGTCCCCAATCTTCACATCCACACGCTCAAGATTTTCGATGATTTGGTTGAAGTTGTTAACATGAGCAATAAGATCTCCAGACTCTGACATCTTCAACCCATACAACTTCTGTTTCAGATACAGCTTGCTGGATAACGACTTCGACATGTACATATTCTCTAACTTATCCCACATCGCCTTGCAAGTTGTGATGTTCATTACATGATTGGTAATATCGTCAGAGAGACAAAGACGAATCGTTGAAACAGCTTGATCCTGCATATTGTCCCATTCATCATGCTCGATCTTATCCGGTTTTGTCTCCAACAGCGCCTTCTTCATCCCATGTTGTGTCAGCAGATCCTTGACCCGCCCTTGCCACATACCAAAGTTCCCCTTCCCATCGAAACTCGGAACGTCGAACTTGAGAGAACTCCCTTTGGTCATCGCTCAGATTTTTGCAAACCTTGAGCTCTGATACCACTTGTTGAGAATATAGAGCAAATCGTACAAGAAGAACGTCGAAAAACTATAGAGAAACGTTGATTGAGGCAAACACCTGTTTAGGGTTTCTTTATTAATCGTGTGAATGATATTTACAAACCCTAAGACCTTGTATTTATAAGCCCCAAAAACCCGATTTCTTATCCCACTTACAAAAGGGTTCCTCTCTTAAGCCCAATAAGAAACTGTACCACGTTTGACGTCTGACGTTTGACGTTCTACGTTTCACGTTTAACAAGCCCATTCGCATATTATTTATCACTTAGAAACAACAAAGATTAATCACTATAATTTTGTGTGTTAGTTTTCAAATAAAAATAAAGTACCAAGTCTTGATGTTGACATCGCTAAGGTTCATCATCATCAGAGACCGCAAAAGAGCCTGAGCCATCACTATTGTTTAAGAGAAACTTTCATACCGGCTCGGCTCCATATATTCTCCCGATTTTTTCGGTTTGACCGCCATCTTCTATTACAACATTACGACACTTTAAGATCGAATAGCTAGCGAGTAACCGCAGCATACGGTCCATCAACACCGGAGCCTCGGGGTTACTAGGTTTGGTTGGGAGTCTTAGTGATATTTCAGAAGGTGAGAGCCACAATCCATCGCCTATGGTGGTGAGGGTGTCGATGACACCGAGCTCCACGGCGGCTTTGAGAACCATGGGGAAGGCGGCTGCGTTCGAGAGCCTCCTCGCTAGCAAGCGGGCCTCTTCTTCAACTTCTTGTTCTTGTTTTGTTTGACCAGGTTTAGGTTTAGGAATGGTTGAAGAGGGCACTTCAAAATGGATTTCCATTGTTTGAAGGGAGTGAAGCTAGCTATGTGGGTTGGTTTAAACTTTCACACTTTGTGCCATTTTATAGGGTGAAATCTCAATGGTGTCTGAGACATTTCGTTAGGTGACCAGCCAACATTATGTCTTTTCTTCTTTTTTTCTGCACATTATATGTTTTGATTGTTGTGGTTAATTTATAGGCGACATTGGCCATGTAGGCGAGAGCATGTTCGTTCAATTAGCCAGTTTCATTAAGGTGGTTTTTAGGTAAGCCCATTATTAATGACTTATGGGTGGGCAAATGGGAATTCGGAACGGGACTTTGAGGGAACGGGATGGGAATATGGGAACCAAAATAGTTGTTCTATATGTGTCTCATTTAAAATCTGGTACGGAACGGGACGGAAACGGAACGGGAATGCCAAAAACATAAAACATGAGAATCACGTGTACCCAAATTAAGATTTTTAAGAATCACGTTTCTACGGTATTTTCCCGCGTTTCTAAAAGATAATGTTCTTTTTTTTTTGTCAACTTTCAAAAAAAAAAAAATTATGGACGATAAAAATTTAGATTGCATGGAAACTTTGTCTGAGTTCCGTTGATCGAAATATAACTTTGGGTTATATGTTCTTATGTGGGCACAAACATTTTAGTCTTTATCAAACAAAAAAAATAAAAATTATATATAGTGTAGCAAGAAAATATGTTGCTTTTACCATTAAAATAGAGTATAAAGAAACACTCACATGTCGAGAATATATATGGTTTTTTTTTTTTGCTAATAAATATATATGGTTTTGCAGATTCTTTAAATATTTGTACGAACCTATCAAATAAGCTGATTGGTATTCTTAGAACGTGTAATCTCTTGGTTTCTCTGAATATTAAGGCTTTGAGTTAGTGTATTAGCAATATCGAGGTTTTTCTATAATAGTGTTAAATCATAAATTATAAATGTTATTTGTAAATTTTTTATAATTTTTTAAAAAAATCACAGAAAAATGCATAACCATTTTTTCAAGAGAAAAAAAAACGATAGACAATTATACCGAAGCAGAAATAACAGAAATTTTTCTCTGGTAGATACATAAGGCTTAACGTCCTTATTCCTATTAATTTCCCTTAACCTCTCTCATTAATCATAATCATAATCATGTTTAGTTTAACCACTTAGGAATAGTTGGTGGCTCACATGCCGATGTCATAGCATGTGCATTTCATTACACGTCACACGTCTGGCGGCATATATATTGCCATACTATACGTGTCGATTTGTAATTTCACTTTTAAGAGATTTTTTCCCCCTTAAACCATATGTGATTTACTTTATAGCACTAAGGAAAACACACATTGTTTTAAGAAACAGTTCAAAAAATTTCAATTGAAAATGAGATTGATGGTTCTAATTTTGAGCAGAAAAGTCTCAACTATCACATGATTACCATATTATATCGTCAAATCGACCACTAATTAGAGCTATAGGGTTATTTATAAATCTGCTTTCTTTTTTTTAACAACATGCAATATGCGAATATGTATCTAAATAGTAAATACAGTGATAACACTATTACATTCCAGTAAACTATATATAAACTAAATCAACCTTCATTTTTAAAACGGATAAATCTGTTATTTGTATGCATATAAAATGGTCAAAATGTATACGAAAAGCTGATAACTATTCAATTTTAATACAATAAGTTTTGATAGTTTATAATTTGAAATACATTTGAGGCCTCGCATAATCAGACAAAGTCATGACGGATATAAGTGTATGAACAAAAATTCGCATAGGATAGCGATTTAATCACGAATATACAAATAAACGTTAAAAAAGATGAGTTTAAAAAACGATGTAAAAACGACGAAATTAAAACAAAACAATGAAGGCGAGAGAATTCTCTTTCCTTAAAACGAAACAATGGAGGCGAGAGAACTCGTCTTTTACAAACGTTATTAATTGCGATTAATAAACGGTCTTTGGGTTTGCGAACGCTGTAAAACGCTTTGACAATCGCCAATTGTTTAACGTTTGTGAACGCTTAAACTAGCAAATCGTGTTCTCTGAAACGATTATCAAACGGGTTTCCTTAAACGCTTTGACGAACGCTCTGAGGAGGTTCGATTCAAAACGCATTTTTAGAGGTTCTAATTAGTTTGATAGCGGGTTCTGAATTGCGATTTAATTCCGTATCGAAACTCTTGTGATTTAATTATTTTTCTAATTAATCGTTATTTATTAGAGGTTGTGTTTGTTTTGTCTTCGCATAATGAAAATCAACCTCGATAACAACTCTGAGAAGTTGGAGAAGACCAACGACAAAGTCGAAGAAGCGGCTGCTAGTCTGATCGAGACGGTCAAAGTTCCATCTGGGAATCATGTCGCTCCTCCTAACAAGTTTGATGGGACTGCGTTTAAGATGTGGAAGAATAAGATATTCTTCTATCTGACAACGATGAATTTGCAGAAATTCACCAGCGAAGTGAAACATGTTCTCCCATAAGATAACACTGATCCTCGTGCGCTTGCTAGTGTTCATGCTTGGGAACATGGCGACTTCTTGTGCAAGGGCTACATTTAGAATAGCCTTTTGGAATCTCTGTTCAAGGTGTACGAAAACGCTGAGACTTCTAAGGAACTGTGGGATTCCTTAGACAAGAAGTATTGCATCGAGGATTCTAGTACTCAAAAATTCACTGTGGCAAAATTTATGCAGTACCAGATGGTAGACTCAAGACCATTGATGGATCAAGTCGAAGAGGTGCAGAGGCTCCTTCACGACATTCATCTTGAGGGAATGCGGCTGTGTGAAACCTATCAGAGATGTTGCATCATTGAGAAGCTCCCTCCTAGCTGGACAGACTTCAAAAATTACCTCAGGCTGAAGAAAAAGAAGATGAGCCTTGAAGACCTGGTTGTCCGACTTCGTGTAGAGTTCACAAATCGAGAACAGATTGGTGTAGGTGTAAAGATTCGCGAACACAACGTGAATATGGTTGAACACCAAAACAACAATCAAGGCAAGTGGCAGAACAAGGGACGCCAAGACAAAGACAAAGGGAAGATGCCACCAAAGAACTTCCAGAAGTTCAAGAACAAGAATGGTCAGACTTCTCAAAGGTTCTCGGGAACGTGTAACTTCTGTGGAAAGCAAGGGCACAAATCGTTCGAATGCCGTAGCAAGAAGGCTCAAGCAAACTTGACCAAAGCTGACATGTGTGTTGTGGTCACTGAGACCAATGTAGCTGAAAGCCACCTGAATACCTGGTGGTTCGATACTAGCGCAACCAGACACATATGCATGAATCGAGAGATGTTCTCGACATACACAAAGAACAAGAGGGGTGATAAGCTCTTAATGGGTAATTCCGCTTCGTCGAAGATTGAAGGTCACGGAAAGGTTGTTCTAAAGCTCACCTATGGACAGGAGCTCATTCTCACGAATGTCGTCCATGTGCCATACATGCGAAAGAATCTGATCTCATGATCTCTCATGAGCAAGCATGGATTTCTAAATGCAAAATAAGCAAAGACAAATGCGAAATTTGTGTCCAAGCCAAACTCACTAAAACGCCTTCACCTAGCGTTCAAAGAACAACCGAGCCTCTAGGTTTAATTCACACAGGCTTATGTGACTTAAAATACGTTCAAACTAGAGGTGGAAAGAAAACTCCGTGACCTTCATAGACGATTGCACGAGATACTGCTACATCTATCTACTGCTCAGTAAAGATGAAGCCTTGGAAAATTTCAAACAGTATAAGCTGGAAGTCGAAAACCAACTTGAGAAAACCATAAAAATGGTTAGAAGTGATAGAGGAGGAGAATATAATGAACCATTTGATGCGTTCTGTAGAGAACATTGTAATATTCATCAAACGACCGCTCCCTATTCACCGGAATCCAACGGAGTTGCTGAACGAAAGAACATAACTCTCAAGGAAATGATGAATGCAATGTTGCAGGAATCTGGGTTAGCCCAGAACATGTGGGGGGAAGCGATGCTTACCTCAAATTATATCCTGAACAAAATACATCACAAAGTCGCTGGGAAAACTCCCTATGAACTTTGGAAAGGTAATGTACCTTCGTATAAATACCTGAAAGTGTGGGGGTGCCTGGCAAAAGTTGTAGTTCCACTTCCGAAAAAGGTCAACATCGGACCTAAGATGGTAGACTGCATTTTCATCGGATATACGCACAATAGTAGTGCCTATCGTTTTCTGGTACACGATAATAGAGTCAAGAAATGCTTCCTTCTTCGAAAATGTGTTTCCATGTAAGGATAGAGGAAATCATAAACGAACTCGTGATGAACGAGATGCTGGCAATGAGGCAAGCACTTCAGGCACCTCTATAAACGAAGAAGAAGAAGAAGAAGAAGAGAGCTCGTAAGGAAAAGACATTCAGCTCTGAGTTCATAATGTCATTTCTCGCAGAAAGTGGTCCAAGAACTTTCATAGAAGCAATGTCTACACCTGATGCACCTTTCTGGAAGGAGGCTTCTAATAGTGAAATCAACTCCATTATGCAAAATCATACTTATGAATTGGTTGATTTACCGCAAGGTTGTAAACCTCTTGGATGCAAATGGGTCTTCACTACAAAGTTAAAAATTGATGGTTCTATAGACAAGTATAAGGCCAGACTCGTGGTGCAAGGATTTCGTCAAAATGAAGGACTGGATTTCTTTGACACTTATTCTCCGGTGACGAGAATAACTTCGATCCGTATGCTAATTGGGATTGCAGCATTAAGAGACCTTGAAATACATCAAATGGATGTCAAGACTGCCTTCCTAAATGGAGATCTAGAGGAAGAAATATATATGAATCAACCTGAGGGTTATGTCGTTCCTGGACAAGAGAAAAAAGTGTGTAGACTTGTGAAGTCGTTATATGGACTCAAGCAAGTTCCGAAAAAATGGCATGAAAAGTTCGACAGTGTAATGATGTCAAATGGCTTTCACATTAATGAATGTGATAAGTGAATCTACATCAAAAGTACTCCACATGGATATGGGTTGTTGTGTTTGTATGTGGATGATATGCTCATCATGGGAAGCAACAAAGACATAATCAAACAAACGAAGAATATGCTCAGTGGGAACTTTGATATGAAAGACATGGGGTTATCGGATGTAATTTTAGGGATTAAGATTATTCAAAATTCCAAAGAAATAATTATGTCTCAAGACCATTACACTAAAAAAATCTTAGAGCGGTTTAAGACCTACTAAAATGGGACTGCAAAAACTCCGCTTGACTATCAACTTCATTTGACAAAGAATTCAGGTGAAGCCGTGTCACAAGTGGAGTATGCAAGAGTCATCGGAAGTCTTATGTACTTGACCAATTGTACTAGACCCGATTTAGCGCACTCAGTAAACGTACTAAGTCGCTACACAAGTAATACATGTCATACTCATTGGAAGGCCATAACTAGGGTATTAAATTATCTACGATACACTAAAAGTTATGGTTTGCACTTCAGTAAAGAACCAGCAGTATTGGAAGGGTATAGTGATGTCAACTGGATTTCAGATTCCATAAGCTCTAAATCCATGAGTGGATATGTCTTTACTCTTGCTGGTGCAGCAGTATCCTGAAAATCTTCCAAACAAACACTCCTGGCCAGATCAACCATGGAGTCAGAGTTTATAGTTTTAGATAAAGTTGCGGAGGAAGCAGAGTGGCTTCGATACTTCATGGAAGATATCCTGATGTGGGAAAAACCAGTGCTAGCATTACGTGTACACTATGATAGTCAGTCAACTATCTCTCGGGTACTGAGTAACTTATATAATGGTAAATCTCGTCATATAACAAGACGACATAAGACCATTAAACAATTGATCTCAGCTGGTGTATTTACGATAGATTACATCAAGTCGGCTGATAACTTAGCGGATCCGTTCACCAAAAGTTTGCCGCGAGATCAAATTCTAAAATCATCAAAAGGAATGGGTTTAAAGCCTATAGACAAAGATGATGTTTGATGGACACCCTACCTATGTGACTAGAGATCCCAAGATCTAAGTTCAAAGGGAAAATGAAGTTGAACTGATTCAAAATTGAGCACTGTGAGACTATATCTCTGCCCAGTTCCTAGGATGATAAAACAGTGCTACCTGTAAATATTGAGGATAAGCGTTGGCTTTTAATGATTTCATAGCTTTACACTAGTGGAGTATGACATGATACTTCTTAAAGAAAGCTGATGGCAGATCACCTAGTGAGTGTGAAATGAGGGCCGTTTCTAGGAGAATGGAAGAGATGCTATATTCTCCAAGTTCACTCACGAAAAACCAGGAATGTTCAAGGCCAAAATGAACACAATAAAGAACTAAGTTCTACGAGAAATGAAGCTGGGTTATAGTTGTTGTCTTGGTTTACATCAAAATTCGGGTGGTTCAAGACATCATGTTCACCTCCTGACCAAGTAAACCCGACAGATATTAACAATGAGTGGTTCAAAGCTGAAAAATGCTACCTTCTCTGACACAGTGAATTTTCGTTTATACTCTCGAAAAGTCCGTCTGTCTAGTCAGTCTAGTGAGTCTAGTAAGTTTAGTCAGTAGAGCCAATCGAGTCTGTCGAGTCTTCGTATGTTTAGAATCATTTTTATTCATGTGGGGGATTGTTGGATCAATTTTTTAATAAAGTCAATGGGCTTATTAAATTGAATGAATGTGAATGAGAAATGGGCCATTGGGCTCATGGAAAAGTCATAAGCTTATTTGTTTAGTGGTTAAAGATAGTAAAATGTTTTATCTCACATCGAAAACTTTGGGGAATTAGACTTCCTTTCTCTGGCTATATATTCATGCCTCTAGTCTCATTCATATTACACACAAACACTCTTTCAAAAGCTTTTCTAAAAGCAAAGAATGAAGAAAGTTTCCAGCAATCTCTCACTTCTTTTCAAGTAAGTGTCTCGAGAATATATCGTAGTATTTAGTTTGACATATCCGTTATAGAGTATTCGCGATAACGGATTCAATGGTTGTATCATGAGACTCATAAAACTTCTTTATACCGTCGCACTACGAGCGATTTTTTGAGTTAAAGAAATAGAGTTATTTCGCCTTCATTGTTTCGTCTTTGTTACATCGTTTTATATATTTTATTTCCTTAACGTTTATTTATTAATTTCGTGATTAAATCGTTTTCTTTTTAATGTGCGAATTTTTGGTCTTACAATAAATTTTCAAAAGAATTGTTAACTAACCTTTAAAGTGGAAATGAGGTGTTGTATTTGGTATTTGGTAAATAAGAAAGTTAATGGCTAAAACTGGGAATATAAACTGAGTAAGAGACTAAGAGGTAATAATCGCGGGAAAACTAAACTGAAAGCTTTTGTTTACTTATTCTTACCATATGACGCAACAAAATATATTTTAATCGAGTTTATACAAATCATTGACCTTTGATCGTCATTTGATTTTTTTTTTTTGAAGTACAAAGTAATATTCCTTTGATCGTCATTTATTTAATTTGTAGCTATAATTGGAACCCACTAATTCCACAGGTGCCACGTAGACTTTATCTTAAAACTATATTTAATTGATACTACTTACGTTAACTTAAAATATTTCTAGCTATATTATCCAAAAACTGTATCTAAGTAAATCCCAGGTGTATAAACGTATTAGAAAGTAGAAACAGATATCAATTAATATATGTAACATAATGATTTGTATTAATACAGTGGATGTCTCATCACTCGGATTTAAAACTTAATAGAATGCATATTGTTGATAGATCAATAATTATTTTTTATATATAAATAATTTTCTAATTGAGAATGAGGTAAAGAAACTTAATTATATTTTATACGCAATACTTTAGGAAACAAATTATGTTTTAATGATATTCTTACAAAATTTAGGTGTTACAGGATATATAAATGATTTGTAACTAGCTACATATTTAATACTTATTAACTATGATTTAATCCGTGCTAGCTATAGCGC
>PKMM01011761.1:26830-56292 GCA_002933915.1 Eutrema heterophyllum
TTTAGTCTTTTTAGAAATCTATTAATTAAAAATTAACAAGAAATATAAATAAAGATGGACCTGTCAAAAAAAAAGAGGATGGACTAGATAAACATTTCAAAATAGACTGTATAATGTAAAAAATTATGTCTTAATTATGGACATAACTGATGTCAACAAAAAATTATGGACATAATAAATGGAGAGAGAGAAGTCTCCAAGTTGTAATATATATGATTTATTACAAGATTCCTAATTGAAAAGCATTTAATTCTAACAATGCATGCTTACGATATGGAGATTCATAGAGTATATATGATTACGCAGTATTAAATAGTTTCTATACCTGTGTAAAAGAAGAATCCTTAGTTTCTCTATAAATTACCATTTCTTTATGGTCGTCCAAAAAAAAAAGGTAATTAAGGTGATTTTCCATATCCTCTAATGTTTTCCATTTTTTAAAAAATTGAATGTTTTCCATTTTTCGAAGTTAACTAGTAATATAAAACCTCTTATTTTCTGTTGAATGTGTCTTACAAATTTCAATACCAAAACAAAAAATCATACATAAAAGAAGAGAAGTTAGGATACATCAAAAGGGAGGAGGGAGGATGAAGACCTTGGGGCTTTTGGCGCTTATAACAGTCAATGCGGTATTAGCAATTTTCTTAGTTTTTGCTTTATATATAGTTTATATATATTATTGGAGAAAAGACGATGATTCGTAATCGTGATTGTAAGTTATTCAAAGATGTTTAATCTTTGTTCTTTTGTTTTTAATCCAATTTAGTGTTTTGATTTATATGTTTTGTAGTTTATAATAATTTTTCCTCATCAATCGTTTACATCAGAAAAACCAGCAACAGAAAAACCAATTTAGTGCTTTTTTTTTAAATGTATTTCTTTAGGTTTTGGAAAAAGGGAAACCAGCAGCAGAAAAACCAAACAATTTTTCTTTTTATTCGATTAATTTTATTATTCTTAAAGACAAAAAAAAAAACCGAAATAAATTTTGGCGTACACCAAACCAAACCGACTTAAATAAAACAAAAAAACCGAAATCAATTTTGGGGTGGGCCCTAACACTCTACGGTACGTCAATAAACGCATCTCTCTCTCTCTCTCTCGTTTTCTAAAAACGGATTAGAAGAAGATAATTAAAGAGCTTTACCAACGATAACAGCTCATCATATTCACCATAAAAAATCATTGCTTCTCCAAAGACCACCCAATTAAAAAAAGGGAAAAAGAGGATTAAGAAACCAAATGATTAGGTAGTAAATAAAAAAATATTGCAACTCAAAAGGAAAAGTTCTTGTCTTTGATCTTTTCTCTTTAATCCACTATCCTCCAAAACTGGACCCCTCTTAAGATCTCAATTTGTATACCAAATTCGACAAAGAAAGAATCGATCTTTTGAGAGGGTGCCAGTTTTTTTCTTTTCTTCTCCAATCTTGTTTTCTGGGTTCTGTGTAGAAATTATTTTGTTTGTTTCTTCTCTCTTCTCTGGATTTTTCTTAATTTTGGTTTCCCGGGAAAGTTTTCATTTTTTGTATTTTTTGGGGGAATTGAAATTTTTCCATAAATGTGGGGAGCCGCCGCAGAACCAGCAGATTCTTATTACCAGATTCGCCCTGAGTGCACCGATGTTCCCAACACCAGATTCAAGATCAAAGTATGTCCCTTTCCGTAATCTTTTCATCTTTAAGTTTTTTTTCTTTGGATTTTGCCCAATGCTTTGAAATCTCTTCTGTTATCAATGAGATTGGCGATTGCGTTCTTGTGTTGCTTGATTGTTTCATTCTCTTCTCCTGTGCTTCGCATACAATGAGTTTCTTTAAGTTAAATTGTAGCATTTGGGTTAGGAACTTTTACCATTGTTAGGTAATATCATGTGTTTGATATGATTAAACAAGGCAAGAGATCATTACTTGTTATGATTTAAGGGTTGTGGAAACAACCCATAAAAGCTATGGGCTTCTAAAACGACCTATGACATGTTAATAATGTCTTCTTATGGGGAGTATTGATCTTATTAGTGCTCTCCAATTAGGTTGATCTTCTCATGATTGTGTTTAGAGAAAGGCAGATTCCTCTTTGGATTTGTAGATTTTGTTTGCCATTGTTAGGTGACAGGTGTATATATGTGGGAGGTGGATTATGTGTTCTTCATTGTTTTGATGAGAAGATAGCATTTATTACTAGTTAGTTATGTGGTTCTGTAATCAATAATGCTATATATTACTGATCTCAGTGCTGTTTAGGTTCACAGATCTAGCAGATGATCTTGCTTACACATGATTATCTTTAGAGAATGGCAGAGTCTCAATCGCTGACAATATCTGTCTTTTTCTTGATTATGTTTGTGCAGCCTGGTAAAACTCTAAGTGTAAGAAAATGGCAGGCAGCTTTTACACAGGAAGGATTCCTCGATATTGGCAAGACTCTAAATCGAATCCAACGAGGGGTAAGTCTCAAAACATTGTTTGCAAAGACTGCAACATTAACTAAATTTGTTCTGAATATGCAAAAATCAATTGTATATTTTAGCTTATATACCCTTAGTGTCCTAAAATACGGGAAATCAAGAGTACACTGTATCAGAATTCGTTTTCTTGTCATTACAAATCCGTTTGCTTGCTTTCTTGACTGGTCTAGGGGATCCATCCATCGATTAGAGGAGAAGTCTGGGAATTCTTACTTGGTTGTTATGATCCAAAGAGCACATTCGAAGAAAGAGAGCAAATCCGACAACGTAGAAGGTGAATTTTTTCACCCATATAAACAGTAAATTAGTTTCATCGAGATCCTGTCTATCTTGCATTCTCTTTGCTACTATATCTTTTTATTTAAAGTATCGGTATAATGGTATTTCCCTTTCAGATTGCAGTATGCTTCTTGGAAGCAGGAATGTAAACAAATGTTTCCCGTCATCGGTAGTGGTAGATTCATTACCGCACCCGTAATTACCGAAAAGGGTCAACCCATTTACGATCCTATTGTACTACAAGAAACAAATTTAGGTAAAAATGTGTATCTTTTGCTTGAGGGAATAGTAGAACGTCAGTTTTTGCTATGATTTGATAAATTAAGCATTTCAAGTATTATCTCAGGTGAAAATTCTGATTTCTTCAAAGAGCTTACAAGCCGCGGACCTTTGGAAAAGAAAGTTATCCAATGGATGCTAACACTTCACCAGATAGGTCTGTGATCACACGGCTTTGGATCAAAACAGAAACTAATTCTGAGAGGAATTATTCAATTATATCATTTAATTTACTTGCGTAAACTCTTATTTTCAGGTCTTGATGTAAATCGCACGGATAGGACTTTGGTATTCTATGAGAAAAAGGAGAATTTGTCTAAGCTCTGGGATATTTTAGCTCTTTACGCCTGGATAGACAAAGATGTCGGGTATTGTCAAGGTAAAGCCGTTAAATTCAGAGAACAAACACAGTATAGTCCTTTGTTCAAGCCTGAAAAGTCGGTTGATTCTTAGGTTTTGATCTATCTACTGTTTCTTCTGACCAGGAATGAGTGATCTTTGTTCCCCTATGATTATGCTTCTTGAAGACGAAGCTGATGCTTTTTGGTGTTTTGAACGATTGATGCGCCGATTGGTACTTTACCTCTGTGTTTTGTGTTCATATATGTTTGTCTTGACTGTCTCAGTAATCAGATTATATTAAAGGTTGTTCTTTTTACGAAATTGAAAGCGAGGAAATTTCCGGAGCACGGGAAGATCGGTTGGAGTTGAAGCACAGCTTACTCATTTGGCTTCAATCACTCAGATTATTGACCCCAAACTTCACCATCACTTAGGTATCTATTAAAGCTTTCTCACCTCTCTTTTAGCATATAATCATCGTAATTGGTTGAGCGAGAGAGCTCTTGATAGAAAATTTGGATCTTGAAATGCAGAGAAATTGGGTGGAGGTGACTATCTCTTTGCGATTCGGATGATAATGGTTCAGTTCCGAAGAGAATTCTCTTTTTGTGACTCTTTATACCTTTGGGAGGTAATGGTTTTCTTCATCTCTTTATAAACTTAGAAACGTTATTCTTGGACCGGACACTAATAAAGACCGATATTTCCATTTCCCGGGATTATTTTTGAGCAGATGATGTGGGCATTAGAGTATGACCCGGAAATGTATTCCCTGTACGAGGAGCCCCAGTTCGAGGGAGAGAAAACCGAAGGTTCCTCCAAAGGTAAACCGAAGTCGATAAGCCAATGCGGGAAATATGAAAGAGAGAACATGAAGAACGGTGGAAAAAGCGCAGAAGGTCCTTTGCCTATTTCGGTGTTCTTAGTGGCTAGTGTTTTGAAAGACAAGAGTTCTAAGCTAATGACCGAAGCTCGAGGACTCGATGACGTTGTTAAGGTAATGCAGAGAGATCTCACCGGTTTTCTCTCCTTTACACCTTACATTTCCAATGGAAATAAACTCCACATTAATCCGTGTGTTTTACTCAGATCTTAAACGACATAACCGGAAACTTGGATGCTAAAAAAGCCTGTTCTGGTGCAATGAAACTTCACAAGAAGTATCTAAAAAAGGTTTGCTTTTATATCTTTTCCTTGTCTCTTAGATTGTTTCTGTCACAAATTTCTACTGAGGCACTCTTTTGGGTTTGTGCCTGCTGTCTTTGAAGTCTATCTGATTGTTCTGTTTTTTTTTATTGCAGGCCAAGAAATAGCACTGGAGAAGATTCACGAGTAGATTTTTTGTATGTTATTTTACAGATTTGATAACTCACAAAATCCGGCGCCAAAGAGTAACTGGTCAGAGATTTACGCTTCCTTGGGTGGCAAGCATTCTTTAAAAAAAAAACCATGGAGCCCTAGCTTACACAACAACTTTTCGTTGTATAAAGTGTTCACACGAATCCATGTTGTAATATTGATTTAACAAACCATGGTGTTTTTTTTTTGTATTACCTAAACAAAAAGAAAAGGAAAAAGCCCCAACACAAATTATCTTCCTCCTGGATTTTAAACTCGAATGTTGTATTTATAAGTCGGATTATGTAAAGAAAGATGAAATATTTGAATTCCAAATAGAAATGAGGATATTTATATGTTCATAACAAAATGTATTGTTTGTTTGGTTTACTTAGGACGCAAGAAAGAAAGAAGAGAAAAGGAAACAGAACATGCAAACGCTTACAGCAGACAAAGCTAAGCAATAAAACCAATAACGGATCGGATAAGAACATTATGAATAAACAGAATCAAGGAAAATTGTACACAGAAGAGACATTTCATTGAGAAGAAACAAAGACACAGAAAGTTGATCACATAAATAATCACTTAAAAGGTTTTAAAACACCTAAACTCCTCCTTTATTGCAACTCTTTCCACATCAGAAGGATCAAGGATCAAGTTAAAAAACATCACCTTTAAGCATCTACGGTTTCAGCTGAATCAGCAGCGGCTAAGACCAGCTCCGGGCTTAGGTTTCCGACATAGGATCCGTCCAAAACGTTGGGCTGTCCCAAAGCTTTAAGAGCGAGATGTGCTGCCTTCTGTCCCGATATCATCATAGCTCCAAAAGTTGGTCCCTGCATCACAAATTCAGTCAGGATATGGGTCTGTGGATATTGAATCATAGATTTGTCAAGGAAAAAGGAAAAACTCACCATCCTTGGTGCGCCATCGATCTCTGCAACTTCCATACCGGTAACAATCATACCGGGAACAACCTCCCTGGTCAATCTCACAATCGCGTCTTCGGCCGTGTTCATGTCGAGAGCTTTCATCCCAGGAACATGATCGATCAACCCAATGCTCTTCAACCTCTTCACACCGGTGGCTCCAAAGGGACCGTCATGGCCACACGAGCTCACAACAATCTTGGCCTCCATGACGTTAGGGTCCATGCAAGACTGTGTGTCGTGGTTCATGGACACAAGAGCCCAGTTAGTCACCACACCAGCGACTCTGTTTCCTTTCACAATCAGATCCTCAGCGGCGACGGCGTTGAATAGCTTCACGTTGGGACGAGCCAAGAGCTTGCTCATGATGGTGGATGTAAACAGAGCAGCGTGCTTGATCACCACGTAGTTTTCTTGCTCGTCGTAGGCTACACCAATCTCGTCTAGGAACAAGTGAGCTGGTTTGCGCACAATCTGTCAAATATGAAAATTAATAATCATCAGTCTAATATATTTAATCGAAATTGGTTAAACCTAGCCCTGATTTTGACATTAACATTTGAATCCCATATTCAATTTCCTCCAAATGATTCAGTCTTGATTGGTAGAGCATTTAAAAAAACAGTAAAATTTTCATCAACCAATTAATTTATGTTGATAAAACATTTAGAAAACTATTAAAAAACTGCATGCTCTCCAAATGCTCATTCATTATATGCTTTCATATGAAGTTTATGAAGTTTTTGATAGATCATTAAAATCTAAAATATAAAAAAAAAAACTAATTTATTTTGTTAAATAATATCAAAAAATTATATTTATATTAAATTATAAATTTTATACATTTTAAAACTAACATTTACCATTATTTTATTTTCTATTATTTTAGAATAATATATTTTTTTTAAATATAATATAATAAATACAATTAAAATATATAAAAAAATATTAAAAAATTATATTAAAAATATAAATATAGATATAATGCTTATAAATATATATTAAATAATTTTATATATAATCAGCTCTCTGTCACATTAATCAGAACATACAGCTTCAGCAACGTATATTTTCTGTCACATTAATCAGAGCATACAGCTTCAACAACGTATATTTTCTGTCACATTAATCAGAGCATACAGCTTCAACATGTTTTCTATAATTAGTGCTAAGACCTAATTCGTACGTTATGAATATCCAGAATCATAAGTAAGTAACCGATCTCACATGCAAATCAATCTAAATCCTCAAATACGATATAGAGACAGAGATTTCGGGATTAACATTACCATGGCAGAGAAAAGCTGACCACCGAGCCACGCGCCACCTCCAGGACTGACAGATTGCTCGATGATTGCGACCTGAACGTTAGGGTTCTTACTGATCTCGTAAGCACATGATAATCCGGCGGATCCAGCACCAACGACGACGACATCAGTCTCGGCGTAAGTGATCATATCCGTCATATACCTCCTCGTCATCTCACGAGACACGATCGATTCCTTGATCGGATCGAAAGTGAAGGCGTTGAGATCGTACCCAGAAGAAGCGCGAACGGAGACGACGTTTCCAGAGACAGATCGTGGTTTGAGACCGAGGGAGACAGGTGAGGCGGAGATGGACGAGCCATGGAAAGAGGAATCGAAAAGCCTCTGAGGCTTGGTGGAAGAGAGAGAGAGAGTGGAAGTAATGGCCGCCATTTGAGAGAGGAAAATTTAGGTTTCAGTGACTATGATGATGCTGAAGTGAAACTGTGGTGGTTGGTTGAGTATTTAAATTAGACGAAGCATAGAAGAAAGAAAAATATCTGGAGAGTGATTGCCACGTCAGAGATAAGGAACGAAGGGTCATCAAATTTTGTTTTTATTTTTTTAAAATATAATTTTTTTTTGTATATTTATTGCGATTAATTTAGAGTTTACATTGGAAAGCAACGATCTCCTTTCTTCACGGTTCTAATTGAATGAAAAAGACTTTTGCAATTTGACAAAATTAATAGTTTAACAAATTTATAAAATAACAAAATATATGTCATTTTCAAATTTAAATTATTTTTATTTTTAATTAATGTTTACATAAACATAAAAATAGTACAAATTGTCTACACCATAAAAAAATTGCTTATAGATATAGACATTCGACCAAAAAGAGAAAAGAAATGTCATTGATTACACGTATAAAATGAGTAAAAATCAAGAGATACCGTCATTGATTACACGTATTAGTCAATTTTAAAAGAAACTTGATTGATTTGACTACCCAATTAAACTCAAATCTTTGCTTAATTAAGCAAGATTTGACTGCTTAAATGAATAAAATCAAGAGATACCATCATTGATTACACGTATTAGTCAATTTTAAAAGAAACGGAGTATTTGATTTGACTACCCAATTAAACTCAAAAAGAAAAGAATATTTGCAATTAGTATTGTGAAAAACGGAGTTCATGAAACATATATATATATATATATTTTTTTTTTAATTCAATCAAAATCAGTTCATGGTAATGAAATATCTCGAAGCTTTTGTCTGGAAGTATCCGTAACCATTTGCAATAAATGTGTGGGTGTCACGAACACAAGAAAGTGAAATATCTTTGTTCGATAGAGATGGATTTGGACTTTACTAGTGAATAAGACAGTTCGTTATTAATTATTATGGTGCCAAAAAACAAAAAAATCATTATTTATGAATTTGTTTTTTTGTATTTATGAATTATGAGAGGCATGTTCTTTTTGGTCATAGAATCTTTTTTTTCTTTCTTGTGGACCAAAATAAAATCTGCAATTCATAACTTCAGGTTGTCGGTTATATAATTTAAAATTCAAGAATCAATGCATAAAAAAATTAGCAATTTTTGTTTGTTAAAAAGAATAACAAAAAAATATAAAAAGAGCTGAAATTATAAGTTAATGGAATTATTTTGACAATAAAATAAGCAAGAGCTGAAACAAGGTAGCACAGAAAAGGCTCACAATTGTAATTTGTAAATAATCAGACAGACAAACAAACACTGAAGCAGTATGTTCCTGAAAGTCAAATGCTTTATTCGTCCCATCCATGTTATTGGCTTATATAATACAAAGTAATTAGATACATATAGTACACAAATTTTAAAAACTCAACAATGAAAAACCAAAACGCTTGTGGTATGTTCCTGAAATTCGAATACTTTATTCGTTCCATCCATGCCATGTAATTAAAAAAAAAAAGACATGAACAAAAGAACTAGAGACATAATGCAGAAAAACTTCAAACTCAACAGTGAAAAAAATTAAACTTTCAAGAGAAATCAGATCAAAACTATAGACTATCAAGGTATGGCGAATTTGGTTTTTTTTTTAAGGGTTCAAATCCATTAGAACCTAAATCCTTTTTGACCAAAAAATAAAAAATGTGGTTGTAACTGAATGTACAAAATCTGGAATAAAAATAGGTGGAATGGGTCATCCCACTTAATCTCACTAAAAATCACCAATTATTCTGAAAAAACATTCATAAAACGTTCGGCAATATTTTTTTCTGAATAAATGGAAAGAAAAAAATATTTTTGTAAAAATATCTCATTACATTCCACTACGTAAGTGGAAAGCATATTTTACTTAATTTAATTTACATTTTATTTAAATTATTTTTATTTATCCTTCTCTATTCCTCTAAACAGTTACCATTCATGTTCTATATTTTTTTCTTCTAAAATCATCCATTCCATTTATCTTATTTCTTCAACCACTATTCAATTAATTCATATTCATCTTATTCAGACAGAATATTCTTTAAGTGATTTCCAGTTAGAGCCTATGTCTTTACATATATGGGCTATAAAGCCCATTGAGTTTTGCCAAATCATTTTATAAAAACCTTTTTATTATGTTCATCGAAAATGTGAGAGATCTGACCATATTCAATCTAATATTTAAAAGAGGATTTGGAAAAATTTGAGTTTTAGTGAGTTTTTAGATGATTTGAGTGAATTAGGTAAATTGTTATGATTTGTTTTTAAAATTCTATGAATCTCACCTACAACTATGAGATTTAAATTTTTATTTTTTTTAACTTAAAAACTCCACTAAAACATCTTCAAAATCACTAAAAGTTCCCTTAAATCCACTATTTAAAATATTTCCAATAACAGTAGATTTGAATGTTCATTTACAAATCACTAGTTCAATAACATAGGATTTGTGATTTTAATACAAATAACTCTAAATGCTAGATTGAATACACTCCCCTTATAAACTCGTGCGTACATAGTAACTAAGAAGAAAAACTACAAATCCAGCTCAAAACTATGCGTCAGAGCATCTCCAACAAGAATCCTCACTTAATAAAAAATAGTTCATGTGTAATTGATATATCCCATGATGGATTAGATTTTAACATGGTATTAGCCCTGTCAATTTGAGTGTTTATCCGCGGGTCCCGCTCCGTTTGACCCGCTGTGGGGCGGGTGCATGTCATAAAAAATATAATTTTTTTCGCGGGTCGCGGGTTGCAGGTCGCATAATGTTTTTCGCAGGGTGGGTGCGGGTTTTGATATTTTACAAAGCGGATATCCGCTAACCCGCAAGAATAAAAAAACTATGTAGTTTATTTACTAAATGTGTGCTGTTTTTATTTTGTAGACTGTTATAATGTGTTGTTTTCATAAGAAGTGTCGTTTTTAATTTTAGGGCACACAAAACCCTAAATTTTTCTCATTCAGACATGAGATAACAAACAACGAAACAAATCTGTCTCTCTCTGTATCTCCGCATCTCTTATCAAATATGTCTCTCTCTGTATCTCCGCCTCTCTTCTCTTATCCCTCTCCTCCGTCGACTCGTCAACCAACTCCTCCGCATCTCCTCCGTCGACTCGTCAAGCAAAGCCGATTCGACCTCTCCGGCCTCCAGAAACCTAACATCGCTACTTCGCCTCAGGTAAGCTTCTCTCTCAATAGTCTCCTCCTTCTCTTTTCTATTGGATTGTATTAGACTGATAGTTCTTGTTTTCTTCAATTTTGATTTGATTATGAGCAATTTTGCATAAAGTTTACATTTTTATCTGGGAATGATTCTTTTTTGTCTAGTTTTATCAGAGTTTTAGACGGTTCATTGATTTCCCTGGTTTTATCTTCGTTTATTCTCGTTCGTTCGATGATGATTTCTGTAATTTGTTTCAAAACAATTGAAATTGGTCGGTGATTGCAAGTGAGAACATCTTAGTCAGATTGCAGATACTCGTGAGCTGTTTGATTCAATTTGGTTTCACAAGCTCTAGATTTACATGTAGAATCTGCTTGGTTTGTCGGTGATTAGATGTTTTAATTATATGTTTTCTGTAAGAATTATTGAAGAGAATACATCAACGACTCAAGAACATAAATAAGCATTTAGGAAATTGTGTTCTTTGGTTTGTTTTTTGTTAAATGATCTTAAGAACATTACTTTCTCTCTGTTAGTGAGTCCATTGTGTTGTTATTCTCATTTTGGGATCTGAAATTTGTGTTTATCAGTCTTAATGTATTTTTGTTGTTCTATCTTATATGTAATCTTATGTATTTTCATTAGCCATCTTTGTTGCCATCTTTGTTGTTCTATCTTATATTTAATCTTATGTATTTTTTTTTGGTTTTAACAGATGGAAAAGCGAAGGAATCCGAGTACTGCTAGTGAGGGATCTAGTTTACCACAATCAGAAGCTGATGGTATTCTACCAAGTAAGAGCAAGAGGCAGAAAACCTCAACTTGTTGGGACAATTTCATTGTCATCACTAAGGTCAACAGTGATGGTGTCTCTGAACTCAGAGCTAAGTGCAATCATTGCTCGAAAGACTATGCGTATGATTCACACAATACATGTACGTCTAACTATAACCGACATTCAGAAGTGTGCTTGAGAACGCCTAAAGCCGGTGATATAGGTGGTATTATGATTACTGAAGATGCGAAACTACAAAATAGAAAAATTGATCAAGGTGTTTTCCGTGAAATGTTATCAAAGTGCTTAATTGAGCATGATCTCCCGTTCACCTATGTTGAATAAGATAGAGTTAGGGCGATTTGGAAGTATCTGAATGCTGACGTGAAGTTTATAAGTAGAAATATTGATGCAGCTGATGTTTATAAGTTTTATGAGAAGGAGAAGTNAGTGTGCTTGAGAACGCCTAAAGCCGGTGATATAGGTGGTATTATGATTACTGAAGATGCAAAACTACAAAGTAGAAAGATTGATCAAGGTGTTTTCCGTGAAATGTTATCAAAGTGCTTAATTGAGCATGATCTCCCGTTCACCTATGTTGAATAAGATAGAGTTAGGGCGATTTGGAAGTATCTGAATGCTGACGTGAAGTTTATAAGTAGAAATATTGATGCAGCTGATGTTTATAAGTTTTATGAGAAGGAGAAGTCAAAGTTGATGTTAGAACTGTCTGAAATTCCTGGTAGGATCTCTTTCACATCTGATCTTTGGTCTGCTATAACAGTGGAAGGATATATATGTTTGACTGCCCATTACATAGATAGGCATTGGAAGTTAAGGAATAAATTTTTGTGCTTTGCTGCTATGCCTCCTCCACATTGTGGAATAGATTTGGCTTTGAAGATCATGGAGATGATGAAAGAGTGGGGGATAGATAAAAAAGTGTTCTCTTTGACCCTAGATAATGCTAGTAATAACGATAACATGCAAAACATCTTAAAGAATTAGCTGGTTATACAAAACGATTTATTATGTGGTGGAGAGTTCTTCCATGTTAGGTGCTCTACCCACATATTAAATCTGATTGTTCAAGAGGGGCTAAAGGTGATGGGTAATGCTTTAGAAAAAAATTAGGGATAGTATCAAATTTGTTCAAGCTTCAGAGAATCGTCGTAAATTGTTTGCAACCTGTGTGGAGTCTGCTGGGATTAACATTATAGCTGAGTTGACATTAGATGTGCAAACACGCTGGAACTCCACCTATAAAATGCTTGACAGAGGTATCAAATACCGTCTTGCTTTTGATAGGTATCAAGGAATTGATCCAAGCTACAAGTTTCTTCCCACGAGAACAGAGTGGGATCTAGGGGTACAAATCTGTGACCTACTCCAACCTTTTGATGAGATAACCACCCTGGTATCAGGTTCAATTTACCCAACCTCAAATCTGTATTTTATGTAAGTGTACAAGATCGAGTATTGGCTGAGAGCACATGAGAACAGTCACGAAGATGTTATTGTCGAGATGGTTAGGGCTATGAAAGATAAATTTGATAAGTATTGGCATGAGTATTCAGAGATTCTTGCAATGGCAGCTATTTGTGATCCTAGGTTTAAGTTAGAACTATTAGAGTATTGTTTCACAAAATTGGAAGAGGATACTGCTCAACAAAAGGTGGAGCGTGTGCGAGAAAAACTGAATCAGCTATTCAAAGCTTATTCTAAGGCACCAGCTCAAAGCTCTACATCACCCGAAGAAAATGCACAAGAATCAGTGGCTGGAGGTGTTCCTTTTCAGTCACATGGGAAAGGTGTCATCAATTACAATGTAAGTGTCTTACACTTGGTCTGTTTCCATTGATCTTACTATATTTCTGGTTTTTGCTATGAAGATCTTACACATGGTTTTTTCATTGATGTAGGATTTCAACAGATTCCGCAAAAAGAATGTAACTGCTAGTGGTAAATCTGCGTTAGATATCTACTTGGCAGAACCAGCAATAGATGGGGAGATGTTTGCAAGTTTAAATGTGTTAGATTATTGAAAAGACAACGCTCATCGATTCGGCGAGTTATCTAGAATGGCTTGCGATCTTCTAAGCATACCAATTACAACCGTAGCATCCGAGTCCTCCTTTAGCATTGGATCACGGGTCTTGAATAAGTATAGAAGCTGTCTTCTCCCACAAATGTGCAAGCTCTGATTAGTGATCGTAATTGGCTTCGAGGTTTCGAAGCGTATGACGATGGTACCACAAAAATTCTGCTATTTCAATTACAATATAATAGTTAGTAGTACTAATTTTAATGTTTTGTTGGAAAGAATTAGAGGTTGACGAAGATGATAATGTGCCTCCACTTGAGTCATTTGCTTCAACTACTGCGTAAGTATTATTTCCTTCAATATCGTTTTCAAAATTTGTAACTCATATATTCTGATACTTTCTTAACTTTTTTGGTTTTATAGGTGAATTGAGAAATCATAAGGACAAATGGACTTGAAGAGACACATTGTAATTTATTTTTATTTATGCTATAATTCTGTTTTGAAGACAACTTTTGAGTTTGTTGTAAGAGTTGATAAACTCTCATTTTTCTCTCTGAATCGGCATGTTAAATAGTTTGTCAAGCGGATCGGACTATGGACTATGGACTTTGTCACTAAAACAGAAAATTATGGACTTTCTCATGTTATTTATATTTTTAGATTTTTCTTTACATTTCGCGGATAACCCGCCTGACCCGCTAGACTTATGCGGGGCGGGTGCGGATAACAATTTCAAGAACCGCGGGTCTTGCGGATCTATTTCTGGCGGGTAAAAAAGAACTCATATCCGCGGCAGGACGGGTCAGGTGGGGCGGATCCGACCCGCTTGACAGGGCTACATGGTATGCATGGAACGAATGGACTGATAAATTAACGTTTAATAATTAGCTTATAGATTAATACTTGCATTTAATAATATATAACTTGCATTTTATAAACCGGAATTAAGAAAATACAAAATTAACCTAGATTGATCTAAAAACTCGAGAAGCAAACCCTCTAAATAAATAAAAATATTCCAAAATATATTTTGAATCTTATATAACTTCTGAATCTATAATTGATAAATATATATTTATTAAAATATTTGAAAAAAATGGAAAGATAACAAAAATAATTCAAAAACATATATGGAGTAGAAAAAAAGAAAAAAAAAACGTTTTAGAAAATTAAGATTTTTTTTTCCCATTTTCAGCAGATGACATTGAGCACACGTTCATATGATAAAATATGTCTTCATAATTTCTCCAAACCCTAGTCGCTCAAGATGTTCTACAACTCCTCGAGCACTTTGGTTACAGCATTTCTCTCTTCTCCTTCGTTTAACTAACATTATTGTTGGTGGTTTCGCGTGCATGCAGCTACATAATCCCAACTCCAGTGGTTAAGCATTTCTTAAGTTTGTTTTGAAGAAAGCGGTCAATTCATTGGTTTCGGTTCGCTGGATATATCGTGCCAATCTATATATGGATGCTGAATTACGTAACCTCTTTAAAATAAATCATGAGATTACAGGAATTCTTATAAATAAAATAAATCCAGTGTCAGATGCTCATAAATTTCTGAAAAGGACGATGTCATTCTTGCGATCGATGGTGTTCCTATAGGAAATGATGCGAAAGGTAATATATATATAGTTAGTTTTTTTTTAATAACATGTAAAAGTAATATATAGTGAGGTTTTTAAGCTTAAACTTTTGTGTGAATCTTCTCCATTTGTGTTGATGAGTTGAATTTATACATGCTTCATGCAGTTCCATTTCGAAAAAGGAACAAATATCTTATAATCATTCAATTTCTATGAAGAAACCAGGCGAGATAGCTTTATTTAAAGTCTTAAGAGATGGAAGAAAGCCTGAGTTTAATATCAGTTTAAACCCCGTAAGTCATCTATTTTTCTAGAGAGTTTTGTGACCTCTTTATCAAATAATTAAATCATTTTTTTTTATCAAAAACAATACGCAGGTGCAGCAGCTGGTTCCTGTGCACCAACTTGATCCGAGTTATTACATACTTGCGGGTTTTGTCTTTGTGCCTCTCTCTAAGTCATACATTGATTATAGTTATGATAGTGGCCTATGTGAATGTGAATTAAAAAAAAGGATGCCCAAAAAAGCTGGTCAATGTCACAATTTCTCAGGTTTGTGCTTCTTTTCTTAAACATAAATTTTTTTTTGAATTGAATGCAAAATTATATTCAAACCCAAAAAATCGTTTTTACAACATAGTGTGACTTTTGACTAAATGTTCGAAGAGATTAAGACTTTGAATAAAATACAAAATTACTCGAAGGTAATTGAAATGAATTCAGATCCTGGTTCCAAACCATGTTTGGAGAGGGTCTTTGAGGTTTTTATCTCCCAATTCTCGAATTGAATGAATCCTTGCACGGACTTGCTTGTCGATGATTGTGTACACTCGGTTGGTTGATGAGTGGTCTTCACCGTGTCGCCTATTGTGTATTTCTCTCCAAATCGTGTGAACAGATGTTTGAAAAGCAAATCGAAAAAGAAATATATGCGTTTGGTCGAGTTGATTTTGGACCAATTCTTGGATAAGCACGTACCAGTTTTTTGAAAACCGATTCTTGAGAAGGTTCCTGGCAACGTTATTCTAGACTTCACCGGAGAAGATGCAGTAGAAGAATAGATGATTTCTTGTTTCTACTCGAGCATTGCACAAGACGCAAGTTGTCGCTGCTCCAACGCTCCAATTTGCCATTCTATCTCTTGTTGAAAGACGATTATGAATAGCCAACCAAACAAAAACCGCATATTTCGGTGTGTGGTTTTGAAACCAAACGCCTTTGTCCCACTCAATCTGATTAGATATTGTCCTTGTGAGCAGCCACGTCTTTTTTGAGTTGAATTCAGCTTTGTAGTTGTCCGGCCTGTGTTTCCAAAGGGAGACATCAGATTCGTTAGCTTTCATACGAGATTTACAATGCATCAAAGCCGTTTCAATGTCATTCAGAAATCCCACTCGGTGTCGTTGAGTTCTACGGTTTGATATGTTTGCTATTGTTGCATTAATAGGAATCCCCATATCAATTGTGCCTCATGCCCCGGTTATACCCATTAGTCTCCCCATATCCGACCAAACGTCGAACCAGAATGATGTTCTTTCGCAATTGCCAACTTCGATCCTGTGAAACTCTTAGCCATGTCTCGATATTTCATAAGTTTTCTCCACATCCAAGATCCCAAACCATTCCTTTCTCTCAATGACCAGAATGAATCCTTTCGAATTAGATGCATTTGTATCCATTGTACCCAAAGAGATGACTGAGAGGATACAATTCGCAAATCAATTTAAGACAGCAAACGTCATTTACCTCTTTTAGAGGTCGAAGACCAAGGCCACCTTATTTCCGTGGTTTACAAACTTCTTCCCAGCTGATCTTTGCTTTCCTGGAATTCAGTGCAGGTCCTGACCATAAGAAAGAGGAACAGAGCTTATCGATCTCACGAATACAGTCCCGAGGAAGTCTGAATGCTGATAGCCAAAAGTTCGTAATGCTATGGAGGATCAAAGCGATGAGTTGTAGTCTTCCTGCTACTGAAAGAGATCTAGCTTTCTAAGATGTTATTCTCTTCCGGATCTTCTCCAACAGAGGCAAGTAGTCACTGCTTGTCATTTGCTTTGTAACTAGAGGAAGGCCGAGATAACGGACCGGCAATATACCCATTCCAAAAGAAAAACGAGTTGTTATTTCCTCCATAACTCTGTTTGAGATTTCTGCAAAGTAGATTGTTGATTTCTCCATACTGATTTGTAAGCCTGAGATCCTTTTAAAATCCTCGAAAACCTTTACTATCCCTTCAACAGATCGCACCTTTCCATCCGATAATACCATTATGTCGTCAGCAAAGCTTAGGTGAGTTAGCCCCATATTCTTGCATTTAGGATGGTACCCAATGTTTTTAGCACTTGCTGAGATATCCAAAAGTTTAGATAGGACGTTCATGCTGATAACGAAGAGATAAGGAGATAGAGAGCAACCTTGCCTTAATCCCCTCTTACTTGGAAAGAAGCCATCAAGTTCTCCATTCACTTGGACCGAGAAAGTAGCTGTCGTTATGCAGAGATAAACCCCAATGAACAAATCTTTCGGGGAAGTTCATTGCCTTTAGCGTGTTCAACAAAAAATGCCATTCAACTGAGTCGAAAGCTTTTGAAATGTCTATCTTGATTGCCCATCGAGATGATATTGAATCTTTGTGGTAATCTTTAACCAATTCTGTAGCTAAAAGCACATTCTCAATCAGCAAACGGTCCTTGATGAAAGCGGACTGGTTTAGAGCTGTAAGATGAGGCAGTATTCCTTTTAATCTATTAGCCATGAGTTTAGAAATGACCTTGTAGATGACGTTGCAACAAGAGATTGGGCGGTAATCCTTGATTTCTATAGCCGAATTCGTCTTTGGGATCAAAGTAAGGATTGTTGTATTAACTCCTTTTGGAAGGAAACCTTTGACGAAGAAAGATTGCACCGCCATCACAAACTCGTTACCAATGATCGGCCATACAGCCTTGTAAAACTCCACATTGTAACCATCAGGCCCCGAAGATTTATTATTTGGCATTGAAAAGAGAACGTACTTTACCTCCTCCGCTGTTAGCTCGGTTCTATCCCTTGTCGTGCATCTAAAAGGTAAGATTTCCTTTAGATTATCCACTGAGATTCCTTCTTAATCCAAAGGAACATGTTGCAGAAAAGTTTTGAAAAAATCTTATGCCTCCTCTTTAACATCCTCAATGCTTGAAACCACTTCTCTATCCCGCCTTTTGATTTCTCTAATTGTGTTCGATGCTTCTCTAGAAAGAATAACCTTGTGGTAGGTCTTAATGTTTCTATCTCCAATTTTTAACCAATGCACTTTCGATCTTTGCTTCAAGAATTTTTCTTCTAACCCCGAAACGAAATCCCAGCGACGAAAAGCCTCCTTTTCTTCCTCCAAGTTTGTCGTTGTAGGGTTTAGAATGTTACCTTCTTGTTTTTGACATAGTGCTTTGAGAGCCTCGTTGGATTTTTTGGTCAGGTTTCCGAGCTTTGTCTTTCTGAGCGATCGAATCAATGGCTTTAGAGCTTTTAGTTTCTTTGTGAATCGAAACATGGTCGATGTTGAGACAAATAATGGTAGTGTTTGAGCCCAGAAGTTTTCTACCATTGGCAGAAATCCATCCATTTCTGCAACCACACTAACAAATTTAAATGGTTTCTTCGGCTTTCTCTTCTCCACATCCAATTGGATTCTACAACGTAAGTGATCCGAGCATCCTCCTACCTCGAAAACACTGTACGAATGTGGCATTACCTGCTGCCATCTAACGTTCATAAGCACGCTGTCCAGCTTTTTTGAAATCAGCCCCTCATCCCTCTTATTACACCAAGTGAATAAAGGTCCTTGGTAAGCCATGTCTTCAAGCGAACAATCTCTTACTAGATCCTGAAAATCTCACATTCCTGTTAGAATAGAAGGCGAGTTTTCAAAATTTGAATGCTCTTCCACATCTAATTAAAATTTCATTGTAGTCCTCTAAACATATCCAAGCATTCTCACGAATTATTGGACAATTTTGATGATTACGGATATCGCTCCAAAGCTCCTTACGATCTTCTACGAAGTTTGAAGCATAAATGAAAGAGCAAAAGAACTTCTCGTCTTTGTCTTCTAACTCGACTGAACATGTGATCATCTGCCCGTTCTTAAAAAACAGATTCAAACGAACTCTTGGACCCCAAACAACCCAGATTCACCGAGCCGATTAAATTCATAGTTCGTGATGACCGACCAATCTCTGAATATTGAAGATGCAATTCGATTTACCTTTCTTTCCTTTACCCTTGTTTCCAATAGACAACCAAATTGAAAATCTTTACTTTCAATCCAATTCCTTATCACATAATGCTTTGCTGATTTGTTTAAACCTCGAACATTCTAGAAGAATCCTGACATAAATTAATTTCTTTTCCTTGGAGCCCTTTTACTCGAATTACCAGGAAGTTTATCCCTAGCAGGTTGAAAGATTGAGGCAACCAAGGCTCTGCTTGCTGCTCTTGAAGCTTGAGGGATTGGAGGACGAGTCCCTGATTCTGCCTTATGAGGGATTACAGGTTGGATGAGTAAAGCTTGGCCCTCTTCTTTACAACCAGAAACATAGTTCTCTGAATGTTCATGCTCTGAAGTATCGATTTCCTTCACCTCCAAATGATCGTCTCTTGGTTCCTGTTTCGAGCATGAAGATTTCACTTCCGTAATTTCCTCATTGACAAACTCTTTTAGGTGAGTAACTGCATCCAGCTCTGATTTTAATTCGCCCTCTTCGAGTTCATGTTCTTTTGAATTGATTTGACCTGTCTCTTTTCTCTCCTCCACAACTTCAACTTCTGCATCTAAGGCAGAGGCAAATTCCTCTTCTTCTATTAAGACTGGAAATCTTGATGGTGAGACCGAGAATCCTTCCTTTTGTCCTTCTTTTTTATCAACAAACCTTCCCACCTTTGTCGGAGAGACAAAACTCCACGAACCCTCTGCTTCATTCTGGACATGTCCTATAGAAACTTGTTTAATTTTTTTCCTCCGAAGACTCAGCAGCAGATTCAGAGATCTATGTTACTTCATTTGCTACCACGTCGCTTTTGTCGACAACCTCTGGGATTTGATTCAGGTCCTTCTTATCGCCAATTGGGATGGAATCAAAGGAGGGAACATCATCAGTCAAAGCCGGTGAGTTTACATTCTTCCCATTTTTTCTAACCCATATCGTTTTTTCTCCTGTATTCAGCAGACAAAACTCTGATAAATGACCCCATTTAGAACCCAGCTTACAACGCGGGGGTAACCACGGGTACTTGAATTCTACCACTGCATCCACACCCAACTCAGTAGATCCTTTGATAAGTCAGCTTTGACAAAAATCTTTGCTCTTCAAAACTTTTACAGAGCTCTGTATCAGGATGAAGTTTTTTCGGAACACCAACAGCACTGGCAAAGAACTCTAGTCCCTTCTCATGAAACATCATATGTGGAACATTCTTCACGGTGATCCAAAGTGGTACAGATTTTAACTCTGGTTGGGTTTCCTCTATGACTAGAGACCACTTCGAAACGATCATTGGAATATCTGCAATGTTCCACATACCTCTTCTTAGAACCCGATTTCTTGCTGAGCTGTTTCTTATTCTGAATTTGATTGTGGTTGAGTTCACCACAAAAGCATCGATCATCTGAGATTTGTCTCCCAGTGTCCAAATCTTGTTGACAATGACGTGTTGCGACATGTGAAGCTGTTGCGAGGAACTTCCCGATAACCATGTCCTCCCAGAGAGGGGCCAATCCTTCTATGATATCTGACGGAATCACTACAGTTGGAGCTCCATCAACGATCGTGACGTTAAGATCATGTTTTGAAACTGTTTTTTTGTGTTGAACTATCGAAGAATAGAGAGGTTTTGATATCCCCTGCACTTGCGGTAACTTTCCAGAGCTGCTAGTTTCGCCTAGCATCTTTAGTGATGGATCTTCAGTCTGAACTCCGATCTTCGAGAAGATCTCCGACGGAGGGATCACCACCCTCGTTCCTCCCAACAACACCTTTGCCTCGTCGTTGCTTTTGAAATCGTTGCTCTTAGACTTGGAAGAAGGCGCCACCTTCTCCGATTCGACCTGAGACTCTGTTATGATTGACATCTGCTCTACAATCCCCCTCTCCGACATCGGAAACATGTCTGTTTCCGGCTCCTCCATCGCCCTTTACGAGCTTTGGATCCGCTTTTGAAAAAGTTTTACTGTAGAAAAAATTGCCTTTGTAATCGCACTTTACGACTTTTTTAATCAAAGCTCTTTTTAGATGTGTGTAAAAAAAAAATTTATAAAATTTTCTACTTTAAAGAAGTTAAGAAACAAAATATACACTTGATGGAGTTGTTAGAAAATTGATGATAACTTAGAGCTAATGTGATCGTTCTTTGTGCTCTATTTCCTTAGCCATGAAAGTCTTTCTAGTAATTTGAGTTTCAAATATATGTATAATAACAATGTCTTCTTAGTTATTTTGGCATCAAGAGTTAAAGAGTTTGTTTGCTTTTTTGTGTGTGTGTGTGGTGTAGGTGTTATTGAATGACACCAACAGAGCATACTCTGGTTGAAAAACTTACAGGTAAGTCCTTACTTAAGTACCAATGATCAGTTCGACTCCGATTGACTCTAATAATAAAAAAACAAAATCATAATAAAAGAATCATATAGTCATGTGTTTCTTGTATTGGGAAAATATTATATATTTCCCCATTCATATTATATGTATAATTTCCTATTCTATATTCTAGTCTAATTAGGAACTCTTTAAGGTCGGTTAGCTGTTTACTAGACCTTATGGTCTCAGAACTTCAACTTTGATATTCAATCTATTATCCTATTTTACATGGTATCAGAGCAATTCGATATATTGACCTAAGATCCCGTTTTTTCTCTTTCTTTTCCTTGATCAATTTGAGAAGAACGTCTCTCGGCTTCCTCTTCTCCTAGCTCTTACTCTCTGTGCTCTCTTTCAACAGAGCATATATCATCTCTCTTCAACAAGATGTTGATTACTCATGTTGGCGAATCTCAACGGAAGATGATTTCTCCGTATGATTTAACATCAAGCGACAATCCAGGCGCCGTAATTTCTCAGCCACTGCTCAACGGCTTGAATTATGATGAATGGGAAATCAATTTCCGTATGGCTCTTAGTTCCCGGAAGAAATTTGGATTCCTCGATGGAAGTATACCCAAACCGACAACGGACTCTTCTGACCTTGAAGATTGGACCGCAAATAATCACTTATTGGTTGGATGGATCAAACAGACCATCAAACCCAAAATTCGATCATTTATCTCTACCCGTGAAATCGCAAAAGATTTATGGGAACTTATCAGGAAGAGATTTTCCATTAAAAGCGAAGCTCATCTACAACAGCTTCGCAACTCTTTGGCAAATTGCAAACAAAACGGTTCAACAGTCAACGATTACTTTGGTCCTTTAACAAAACTTTGGGATGGAATTGCTGACTGTATGAGCTCCAAACGGTGTAATTGCGGGAAGTGTGAATGTGACTTGAATACAGCTCACGATAAAGAGAAGGAAACTCTGCAAATTCATGATTTTCTTTATAGACTTGATGATTCAACTCACGGTGTCATTCGTTCTCAGCTATGTGCTATTACTCTTCTTCCTGATCTTGACATCATCTACCATACAATTGTGCAGAATGAAACACTCCGCCTGACTGCTTCACAATCTTCTAACGATACTTCGGTAATGAGTTTTGCCTCATAAGCGTCACCATCTAACTACTCTAAACACTCTTCACAAACGATTTCTACTCGGGATTTACCTCGACAAGGCAGCAACAACCAGGATACACCTCGCAATGGACAATTCAATCGAGATCCTTCTCGCGTGTGTACCGGTTGTGGCCATATGGGGCATGAGGTGACTTCATGCTTCAAGGTAATTGGCTACCCTGATTAGTGGGAGGACAGACTTCATAATCGCAATGATCCTCGCACTCCTAATCTTCATGCAGGTCGTGGACGTGGTGCGCCACGGGTCAATAACACGCAAATTGTTGCTGCTCACTCTGTGGCACTTGGATCAGCATCACCTATCTCCGACAACGATCGTCAAGGTTTAAGCAGGAACTCTGATGATCAATGGCTAATTATCCAACGCTTGATCAATGAAGGAAAATCTAATGACAACTTAAGTGGTAAGAATAACGATACAGTCTGGATTTTGGATACTGGTGCCACCCATCATATGACAGGGCTTATCGAATTACTGGATGATATTCAGGATATTGTCCCAGTCCTGGTTCTTTTACCAGCGGGTGAAACCGTGTTATCTTCAAAACATGGGACTGTTCGATTGACTTCTCGTCTTTATTTGAACAATGTTTATCTTGTGGAAGGATTTCGTACCAATTTGATTTCATTTGGGCAACTAGTGACATATAACTATTTGGTTGGACATATAACTGATCGTTTAATGGTTTTATAAGACCTCATTATGAGGACGCTGATTGGAGTGGGTGAAAGAGAGGGAGAGGGAATGTACCTGTTTCGAGGAATTAATACGATGACGTCTTTACAAGCACGCGTTGGTGGTGATGTTGCCTTGTGGCATCAACGTTTGGGTCATCCATCATAACGAGTCGCTAGAATGGTTCCCATAGTTAGCAATTTTCTCATAATAATGACGTTTTTATTAAGAATTGTGATGTCTGCTTCCGCGCAAAACAAACACGACGGAGTTTTTCTGAAAGTTTATCTAATGCAAAGGCTGTTTTTGACTTGATTCACTGTGACATATGGGCCCATATCAAACTCCAACGACTTGTGGTTCTCGATATTTCTTAACAATCGTTGACGATTACTCTAGAGCTTTTTGGTTATATCTATTCCCCGATAAAGCAAAAGTTTCTCAGCATATTCGAGATTACATAGCATTGATTGAACGACAATTTTCAAAGAAGGTGAAAACAATACGAAGCGATAATGGTCTGGAGTTTATGTCTCTCACTCGATTCTTTCTTGAACACGGAATTGTTCATGAAACTTCCTGCGTGCTACTGATGAAGATTTCGGAGTTCTACCTACATCCATATCAGAAACTCAGATTCCTTCAAACATTACAGCAATCAAGCCTCATGAGACATCTTTGGACGAGAATCCAGATTCTACTGAAACTCAGATTCCTCACACGGAAGAACCAATTCTACAGACCACGCCTCCTCCAACTTCGCCAGAACTTCTTGGACGAGGTCATCGACCTAAAATTCCATCATAAAAATTGCAAGGTTACATTGTTGGTTCCGTTATAGTTGATCCTCGTCTCTCTCTCTCTGCAACTTCACATTCTCCTCAGCTAAACTCAGGTTCGGTCTATCCTCTATCTGATTTTGTTTCATATAACCGTTTATCTGCCAATCACTGCATTTTCTTAGCAGCTCTTACTGTTCATGTTGAACCTCGATCATTTAACAAGCAATGAACGACGAAGTTTGGCTTGAAGCTATGAAATCCGAAATACAAGCACTAATACGTAATCACACATGGTATCTTGAAGAATTACCGGCTCATAAAAAGGCATTTGGTAGTAAATGGGTATTTACGATTAAATATCGTTCTGATGGCTCCATAGAACGGTTCAAAGCTCAGCTTGTTGTCCTTGGCAACAATCAACATGAGGGAATTGATTACACTGATACGTTTTCTCCTGTAGCTAAGATGACTACAGTTAAGGTATTTCTCGATTTTGCTGTCAAGAAAAATCACGAGGTTCATCAAATGGACGTTCATAACGCCTTTCTCCATGGTGATCTTCATGATAAAGTTTACATGAGATTACTTCAAGGGTTAACCTCTCCGACGGAAACGCATGTTTGTCATATTATGGACTAAAACAAGCTCCTCGTTGCTAGTTTGCAAAGCTTGTTGATGCGAGTATGGTTTCCCTCAAACCAAATCAGATTATTCCCTTTTCGTTTACTCCAGACATGGTGTTTCTCTTCGTACTCTAGTCTACGTAGATGATTTAATAATCTCAGGCGATTATCCATCATCCATCAAGATTTTTAAGGATTATTTGTCCACATGTTTTCACATGAAAGACCTCGGTTTTCTCAAATATTTTCTTGGATTGGAAATTGCTAGAAGTCCAATTGAGATTTATCTATGCCAGAGGAAATACGCTACTGATATTATTGTAGAGGCTGGACTTCTCGGATGTAAACCAGTTGGTTCACCTATAGATCAAAACCATCGTCTTAGTCTTGCTACCGGTACAGTTCTCTCTGACCCTGAACGTTATCGTCGACTCATAGGCCGTCTTACTTATGCTGTACATATTCTCACGTACACAGTTTATGCATAATCCACGAGAAGAACATTGGTTGACAACAATGAAAGTTGTTTGTTACCTTAAAGGCACAATTGGTCAAGGAGTCCTCCTTAGCGCTGATTCTCTGTATCATTTTACTGGCTGGTGCGACTCGGATTGGGCGGCCTGTCCACTTACTCGGAGATCTCTCACAGGTTGGTTTGTGCAACTTGGCTCATCACCTATCTCATGGAAGACTATCAAACAAGAAACAGTCTCATGCTCATCCGCTGAGGCTGAATACCGAGCCATGAATGCTGTAACAAGGGAACTTATTTGGCTTAAATCACTCTTACTCAACCTTGGCATTACTCATGACGGACCGATGACAATTCGATGCGATAGTCAAGCCGCTTTACACATTAGTGCTAACCTAGTTTTTCATGAACGCACAAAACATATCGAAAATGATTGTCATTTTGTACGTGACAAGATTATTGGTGGAACGATAAAAGCATCTCATGTCTCAACAAAGGAGCAACTGGCCGATATACTTACGAAGGCTTTGGGAAGAAAAGAGTTTGATACATTTCTTCTCAAGTTGGGCATTCACAACTTACATGTTTCAACTTGAGGGGGTATTGGGAAATATAGAATATTTCCCCATTCATGTTAAATATATAATTTCCTATTCTATATTCTAGTCTAATTAGGAACTCTTTAAGGTCGGTTAGCTGTTTGTATAAATACTAGACCTTATGGTCTCAGAACTTCAACTTTGATATTCAATCTATTATCCTATTTTACATCTTGAGAAACATAATAACTAGGGTTTTATTAAAATCCTATCCGATTAATTTGTGGCTGAAAAAAAAATATATATATATATTTTGTGGTGTAAATAGGTGAAGAAAGTGAACGGAGTGGAAGTGGTAAATTTGAAGCACCTACGTGACCTCATAGAGAAATGTTGCACCAAAGTATTGAGGTTGGACTTAGAAGATGAACGAGTTGTTGCCTTGAACTTTAGAGCTGCAAAAAAAGCGACTTCGTTGATCTTGGAACGTTATGGAATACGGTCTGCAATGTCCAAGGACCTTCAGATTAACAAAATCTTCAAGAAGAACAAAAAAAACTAATTACTTGAATATCGCCAATGAGGTTGGATTTCAATTGTTTTTCATGATTTTTTTTTTCAAAACATATAAAGTGACTTACTTATTATTATTATCTATTTTTTCCGAGGTGTCTATGGAATTGAGTTTGGATCATTGATTTTTTGAAAACAGAAAAAAGTAACAAGAAATCTAAGGTCTTTTAAAAATAATTCAACCAAAGAATATGTTACCATAGAAAAAACTAGATTCAAAACCAAATATAAAACACAAATTGATGTCAAAAAAAAAAAAAAAACACAAACCGTACCAAATTAATCCGAAACAAATTTCAATTCCGTTATAGACCAAAAAACCGAATCGAGTGTACATAATTACATATAATGTATATTAAGGTTGGTTGTTGGAATCCACAATTTGTTAAAATACACACTCCAAAACAAAACAGAGAAAAAACAATTTTTGAATCGAGCACGCATGGTGTTGCAGATGCGGAGACTCGTCTTGATCATTCACTTGACACATCATTGACGTTTCGATCGAACACCTAATCCAAAAAAAACTCTAATGCGTGTTATGTTCCAAGTGCACACACACCATCTCATGCTTATTACACGTGAGTGCCATGCAAAACTCCTTCCTCTTCCATAAATAACCCATCACTTTCACTTCTTCACCACTCACCCATAAACCTCAAATCATCAAATACTATCTTTTCAACCATGGCTAAGCTCATTCTCATTTTCGCAACCCTTGCCCTCTTCGTCCTCTTAGCCAACGCTTCCATGTACCGCACGATCGTCGAGTTCGACGAAGAAGATGACATCACCAACCCAATGCGTCCGTACAAGTTAGTCTGTTACGAACTCCGGGAATTCCGTTAGTTCTCGGAGAATCTCTAGGCATCTTTGCTGAGATTTGGGGATGGCCTTTGAAGGATGCTCATGGTAACAATGATGAGAACTCTAATTCTTTGGAATTACGGGCAATTCGGGATAGTCCGCGTTTTGGTGTGTGACTGCTGTTTTCTCGTCTGGTTTCGCTCCGGTGTTCTTTTCTCAATTCTCACTTTACGGTTCCTTAATTTTTCGGCGTTGTCTGCTGTGTTTTTGTTGATGTTTTTTTTTGTCTGTTTTTCCTCGTGCGTCTTCTTGGTCTTTATCGCTACTGGTCCGACACCAATTGCTTTTTAGCTACGGTGTCGACAGAAGTGTCGATTGAATTTACTTCAATATTTTTTTATTCTTTTTTGGTATGAGACCAATCTTTAGGTCGAACAATTTGTTAATTCATCTTGTAACATCTTACCATTACCATTTTCATTTTCTATGAAATATTTACCATTTAGCAAAAAAAAAGAAGGAAGAATCGGATATGAAGCTGATGAATTTGAGCTCACCCTTGATGTTGATCTTGAGGACGATGAGAACCCAATGCCTCAGCATCACCTACCAGCTCTTAGAAGGTGTTGTAATGAGCTAAGACAAGTGGACAAGATGTGTGTGTATCCTACACTGAAACAGGCGGCTCAACAAGTTAGTTTCCAGGGAACGCATAGACCACAACAGGTGAAACATATGTTTCGGACTGCTAAGAAATTGCCTAAGAGCTGCAATATCCCTGCAGTTGGATCGTGCCAGTTCAAGGCAACTCCTTACTAAAGATCATGAGGACAAGTTTTCATAAAGCGTGTGCGTACACATGGTGGTTTTGTTAATTATAATAAAAAGCCTCACTATTGTGGCGTGTACGTGTTTATATCGTAAAAAATGTTATGTACTGTTTGAGTTGGAGTTTTAAGGGCAATATTACACCTTGTAGTGTAATGTAATTTGCCGTAGTCCTTTTAATAAAGAGTTTCTCTTGGGTACTGAAAATCCTTAGCATCATGCTTTCTGACTCTCATATGTTGTGTCACGGACAAGAAGAAACCAATGCAACTAGAACACAAGTTGTACGATTGATATGAGAAGAGAGCCACTGGTACTAATACTAGAAGCTGTGAAGATTTTTTTTGATAATAGTGTTCGATTCAAGAAACTGTTGTGTTATGCAAGCGTTTACAAGAAAGTGAATATACATCCTAAACCTAAAGAGAAGACGTGTGGAGTTGTCTCTTGATCTTGATCTAATTTTAACTAGACAAGAGTTTCTTTTAGTCATAATTAGAAAGGTTTTGGATACTTGACAAATGCAAAATCATGAAACTGACCAACTAGTCACTGCTAGTAATAATTACATCATACAACAATCAGAAGCTAACCTTGGGGAACATTGAAGTAAAACACAGTTTTGATAGAAGTGGCTTGAAGTCGTGGAAATCAAACAACAGACAGACAATTATGCTTATTTGGAATAGATTTCTTCCTTGTCTCCAAGCGAGATACTTGAACCAGACGACACACAAATCTCAACATTAAAGATACATCTAAAACGTAAATGAAGAGAGAAACTAGCTAGAGACATGGTGTGAAAGACTTGAAGCTCAACAAAGAGAATCTTGGAGAGAGAGAGAGAGAGAGAGAGAGAGAGCTCCTTAGTAGGCCTAACATGGGCCTAATCTTTAACTCCAGTGCAAGTTTACATGGCCCAGTCAAATCTATATTAAACCGAGTTGAACCAAATTGGTTATCTTAAATTTTTAACCAATAAACTAATTAAAAAAAATAGAAGACAAAAGTAAACTAATCAAATTCTTCATCTTAGACTAGCGCACGTCACGGACAAATAAAAAAGAATCGCGCGCACGTCGTACTAATTTTGGTGGATTTGATTGGTTTAGCATTTAGAGTTAAATGCAGAATTTTAAAATAAGCTAAACTGTTTCAAACCCCCCGTTCGTTAAAATCGACAATTAATTGGAGTACTTTGTTTCAAAATATACGAGGTTTAAGGTTTTTGTATAAGTATTAAGGTCTTGATCGTAGAGCATTAAAAAAATTATTAAACTTTTTATCAACATTTATTTAGAAAAACATTTAGAAACTGCAAATGCTGCTTTCATACGAAACTTTTGGTAGAGCATTAACTTATAAAATTTCAAAAAAATTTTAAATAATTTTATATAACTAATTTATTTTGTTAAATAATATCAAAAAATTATGTTTATATTA
>PKMM01011761.1:56551-75553 GCA_002933915.1 Eutrema heterophyllum
AATTTTACATTGAAAATTGAAAAGATGTTTCCCCTAAAACATCATCTAATCAAAAAAACGGGTGGAGTAGTGAATACAATACTCAACTAGAACTCTAAAATTCTATCCAAACGAGAGTTTCAATTAATATTTAGGTTTGTTTGGTTTTAATTATTGGTATAATAACCAATTAAACCAGACATTTCACAATTACTATTACTTTTTATTTATTTAAAGAAAGAGACGTGGAAGGTGAGTCTCTTTGTCTCTGTAGTAAATACAAAGACGATACGTATAAGAGATCTCTTTTTTTTTTTTTTATGAAGTTTGAAACAGCTTTCGTCTCTTAGGTCTCTTGGCTCTCTTATCCTAAAATCTTTCCCCTTTCTTGCTCCTAAACGTTTCCAAAGTCGTAATCAGATTCCTGCTTCGGGACACGTTAAATTCTTTTTTTTTTGTTTTCTGGGTTTTAAATCGCGTCTTCCAATTTCAAATTCTTTCTCAATTTACCTCCCCATTCCTTTCAGCAAAAACACGAATTTGTTCCTTCATTTCTTCGTTTTTTTCTTTCCGATTTTTAGGTATATACATCATCTTCTTTAGCGATTCTGCTTAAGTATTTTTCAGTTTGATCGCTAATTCTTTGTTCTGGGTTTTGCAAATATTCAGTTTTTTTTTCCCTTTTGTTTCTTTGATCGAAGCTTTGATTGCGTCTCGGTGTTTTCTTGCTTCGGGACAACTTGAAGAAGAAGCAAAATTTCGAGTTTGCGTGTATTTTGTTTCTATTTTTAGATTCCAATTTCATTTCTGATCTTCAGTACATCAAAAAACCTCAAAGAATTTGCTCAATTTCGTTACTTTTCTTGGAGATTTTAAATTGAAATTATCCCCTCCCTCTTTCTCGGAGATTCCATCGTGAAAGATTTTCTTGGAAAAATCTCAGGCGTAGAAACAGAGAACATTTGATTGGAGGGTAACGATCAAGACTAGTGATGAGGAAGAACGGCGACGGTTCTCAGAAGCCGGCCACTTCGGACGGAGTTGTGTCGCGATCAGCTCGGAGCTCGTTTCGTGCTTTGTCTCACTGCCTTCGGGTGATTTCCTCTGGTGCTTCCACGGTTGCTCGCTCCGCCGTATCCGCCGCTTCTTCCGCCGTTAACCGAGACATTGACTCTCTTCACGATCAGGTAAAAAAATTGCTTTCAGTTCGGAACAAAAATAGTATGAAATTTTGTTAGGTGTTGTGTGGCTTTCTTTGAAATTGAGGAACTTTCTCTGCGTTACTAGTCCAAGTTAAGAGCTTGTTATAATGAGTTGAAGAATCTTGCCGGTTCTTGGGAGAAAAACTTGCTTATGTTTCTCTTCAGGTGACAAGAATCTTTTGAGGTTTTGCTTCATTTGGTTGATGATACCTTAAAAGATCGACCTTTAGGTTGTGGAGTGTTTTGTCTTTCTAAATCTTGGGTTACTCTATTGAGAAGTTTTGGATGTTTTTGATGCAAAGGTACTATGGGCGGGGTTTGATAAGCTAGAGAAAGAGGGTGGCGATACTCGAAGAGTTCTTCTACTAGCATTTCAGTCTGGATTTCAAATTTGGGATGTCGAAGAAACAGAGAACGTCCATGTTATAGTTTCTGCACATGATGGACAAGCATCCTTTATGCAAATGCTACCGAACCCAATAGACTCGGAAGATTTAGATGACAGGTTTTCTGAGAGCCGTCCGCTTTTGGCTGTGTGTGGTGACAGTTCTTGGGAAGAAAATTCAAACAGACAGAGCATTTCTGACAGCCCCGGAAGTGAAACCTTAGTTCCTACGAATGTGCATTTCTACTCGTTAAAGTCTCAGTCTTATGTGCATACGTTGAAATTCCGGTCTATCATCTATACGGTTAGGTGCAGTTCCCGGATTGTTGCTGTTCTACAAGCAGCTCAGGTTCGAAGTGTCATATTGTGTCGATTTTGTTTCCGTGATTTGTCTGTTCTGAAAATAACAACGTGTAAACATGTATTTGCAGATACATTGCTTTGATGCTACAACTTTGAAAAAGAAGTACATGATTGTCACTAACTCCATCACGTATGGCTCCTTGGGTGTTGGATATGGTCCTCTTGCAGTTGGTCCACGATGGATTGCTTATAGCGGAAGTCGTATTGCTGACTCAAGTTCCACACTTTTCACTCCAGAACTTATCTCACTGTCATCATCACCCACTGTTGCACAAATTGCAAGAGAATCGAGCAGGCAGATCGCTTCTGATATCGTGAGGTACTGCTCAGAGGTTCTGCCCAATCCGTATATTCCTGGTTTAAAAGGGATTGGAGTTTCTAATGACAATGTGCCAGACGCGGATAGCATAGGAATGGTATACTCTAAATCCTCCTCAAGTTGTTTTGCACTCAAGTTGATTTTCCATTGATCTGTGCTTTAAACATTTATATGGTGTGTGCAGGTGATAATCAAAGATATCATAAGCAAAAGCGTCATAGCGCAGTTTAAGGCACACAAGAGTCCGATTTCAGCTTTAAGCTTTGACCCAAGCGGCATGCTTTTGGTGACTGCTTCGATTCAGGGACACAATATTAACGTCTTTAGAATAATGCCAAGAATCTCTACAAGTAGTGATGGGACCACAACGTCTTTTGTGCATCTGTTCAGGCTCCAACGCGGTTTTACTAATGCGGTAAGCAGAGCCCTTCATTTACGCGTATTGAAAATCTGGCGTCTTTGATTAACCTTAATGAGATTTTTCAGGTGATACAAGACATCAGTTTCAGCAATGATAGCAATTTGATAGTGATTAGCTCTTCAAGAGGGACAAGTCATCTGTTTGAGATTAATTCCGAGGGAGAGGGGAATTCTCCGATTCCTCTATCAGCAATTAGTAGGATAAGAAGCGGAAACAGCAGCGGATGGATGGGAACCATGAGCGGTGCTGCAGCTGCAGCAGCTGGAATGGTTGGAGGCTCTCTTCCGGGTGCAATCACATCAACTTTTTGTTACTGCGATGAACAGAATAACAAAAACCACTATGGTTCTGCTTCTGATAATAGCTCCAAGAAAAATCTTCTGGTTTTTGCTCCTTCTGGATGTATGACACAGTATGCATTAAAGGCAAATGCGGTTGGGGATGGTCATGAGACTGCGGTGATGACGGGGTTTGATTTTGAGTCGGGTTCAGAGACTGAAGGGAAAGTAGCGGTTGAGCCAATACGAAGGTGGTCCATGATCCAAAACCAATCTAGAAGAGAGATGCAAGATCACCACAGTGACATATATGGAGGTGGAACAACTTCGGATTCTAAAAGTAAAGTGTTTCCCGAGATTGTTAGAAAGCAGAGTGCTGAGGAATCTTGGAAAGTAAGTAAGATAGGAAAGGCCCGTGTGGAGGATAATCATCAGTTGTACATATCTGAAGCAGAATTGCAAATGTATGAGCCGTCTCAGATACCGTTATGGGCAAGGCGAAAGGTAAAATTTACTTTTTTTGTTTGAGAGAATGATCTGAAAAGTGGTATGTGTTGTGTGGATATCTCTGATACTTTGTATTTTGCACAAAACAGTTTAGGTTTCAAGAATTGGTGTTGGATCTGAATGAAGAGAGTAGTGGTGGAGGAGGAGGGGAGATGGAGATTGAAGGAATCCAAACTCGAACAATTGAAGCAAGAACAAGAGATTTGGTTCCAGTCTGGGGTTATTCTCCAAAATCCCAACAAGTGATGAGAGAGTGAGTTCTTCTGAATCTGATTATGCTCTACACTTAGGTTTTTCTCTCTGGTCTATGTCGCAGTTTCTTGACACTAGTATTATGTCACAGATCATCGCAGAGTCCAAGGAACATTACACAAGGTGATCATCAAGTGGCTCCTCTAGAGGGTCATGGAACGGAGACGGAGCTCGGAGCTGTACATAGCAAGGAAGGGAGCTCGAGATCAGAAGAAGGGAGCATGAGATCTGAAGAAGGTAGCTCGATAACAGAAGAAGAGACCCAAAGCAAGCCTGTAAATAATGAAGAAGGTTTTGCAGAGGAGAAGAATGATAGTGAAGAGGAGTTGGAATAGAAGAAGGTGATGTTGTTATTGGTTTATTTTTTTCACCACAAACTCAGCTTCAAAGTTCAACAAACAGAAGAACAAAAATAACCGTGGAAAATTGTATAGAAAAAGGAAAAGAAAATTGACATATCTTTTAGACGTAAATAGCAATATACTTTTCTTTTGTTACCGATGGATGCCCATTGATTCTTGAACTATATCTTAGGATGTAAACAAAATATTTAAAAAAAAAGAAGTTTTTAACAACTTTTACTGCAACTTTATTATCAAGTTTGTAAAAAAAAAAAGACTTCTCCCATATAAAAATGTGTTGTTAAAGATGGTGAAGCCCTTATCACTCGGTACGGTAGTAGTGTTTATCAACAGCAACAGAGACATCCCAAGTGCAACTCAATCCTTTAGGGAAAACAACCAAGTCACCTGCTTCGATCTCTACGGCTTCATCGGATCCATCAGGATACACTTTCACTTTCCCCTCAAGAAAATAACATGACTCCTTTGTACTAAAAGTCCATGGGAACTTGCTTGGAGGAATAAGATCCCACCTGTGCCATCAATTCATTACCCACAAAATTAAAATACTCAGAAACTGCACTGCAGCTTGGCATTATCATGGAGATCGAATTCGACAAAAAAACTACAAAAGCTTAAGACTTTCTTCTCCATGCAGTAAAAAGGCTAAAACTTTCTCCTTCAACAGACACAAATCGAGAGCTAAGATCAAGAAAAGCCTACTTGGGCCAATTACGAACACCGAGTTGGGTTAGTGTGGACTCAGGTGGATTCTTCTCAATTGTGATCCCGAATTTCTCAGTAGCCATTGATGGTCCTCTTGAGTTGTAGGGTTTGTTTGTTGGATTTTGTGAGCACTCCTCTCACTTTTTTTTCTTTTTATAATAATAGTTCCCTGCTTCCTACTGCAACCGAAACTGCATTTTTATTATTTTCTTGTGGATAACATGACCCAAATTATTTTGTTTTTATCATGGTATAACATGATCCATTCATGCCTCATCTCTTCAGCCGCTTATACTATTTTGTTTTTCTTTTTTCTTTTTAAATTTCATGTTTCGGTCATGAAATTTCCCATAACGCCACTTTCAGATCCTAGTGAAATGGGATTTTGAAATCCAAGTAGTCGATGACTTGAAGAAACTCCAGAAGGAGAGTTCACAGAGTAGAGACAGTCCAAAGTTAAAAAAAAAATGAGATGCAATTGGAGGCTTTGCAAAGCGCTAGGAATACTTTCACCATTGGTTACTTTCACATGTGGTATAATCAGGCCCGGTTCTTGTCATGTGCATTTGCATATTTTTTTGTAAAATTTTCTTGTATTTTAGGGTTTACAAAAAAAAACAATAAGCGCATTTTATACTTAAATTTGTTTATATACCTACAAAATTAGAACTCATCACTAGTATAAACAAACCTGGTGGGATCTATCAAGAAAGAAACTCCATAGGGAAATCAACCGCGGGAAGAACCTTAGCTTTCATGATCTTCTCGATAAGCAACAGCATCGTGTTGTTTATATCTGTGAGTATGGCCATTCTTCTCGTCAGCATTATACCTTATAGGGAGGATTCACTTTTGAAATTCTTGGTTATAGCTCATAGGATGATGTGAGTGGCTGTAGCCATGACAAGTGCTTATGTCTCCGCGGCATCGGTAACTTTACCTCATTTTGGAGAAACCAAATGGCTACTCTATGCCACTCTTGCTATCGCTAGCTTGACGCTAGGCGGTATGTTTGTTTATCTACGGTTTAAGCTAGCTAAATACGTGTTAAGGAAAGGTTAATCTTTTTAAATGATTGTCTACCCGTCAGTACGCAAGAATGGGTTTGTAGACACAATGCCGGCCACGAGAGGAAACACATCGAGCACTAGCTTCCAGCCTCCCAAAAAAAAAAAAACAAATATGCCCCTTTTTTGGAAAAATTGCTAATATATTTGATATGTTAATTTTATAAATAGCAATTTTCTTTTAAAAAATATCTGAAAAAGACCATTTTTAAAGTTGCTCGTAGTCTCTAAAATGTCAGGATCGGCACTGCGTAGACATGGCAGCCAATATCAATAAAGGCTATTATAGTTACTAAACTCATATTTAAGAGGAACCCAAGTTGTATATAAGTGATTGACGTTTATCATCGAGGCAGAGTTACAAGAAGAGACAGCTGAAAGTGTAATGCTAACTGAGTTTAGAATTGTGTCAGAACAAAACGTGGCACATCTGCTAGAACAGGATGTGACTCATCTGCTGAAGCATGACGTGGTACAACTTCTATGATAGATGGACAAAAGCACAAAGATCGAACTGATGCAGACACTGAACAAAGGGAGATTGTGCTACAGAGGCTAAATAGATCGACATATTGATGTGGCAGTTTGGATAGAGACTCTGAAGGAGAATTAGCACGGTGTGTGCTACAATAGACATTAACAATACATGCAGTAGGAGAAAAGATAGTTTCAACAGATTGCTATGGGTGGTGTTTGGACTGAGACTATGAATCAGAACAGACACAGTGTTTTGAGGTAGTTCCTGATGCAGGTGGTGAAGCAGTGTGTGCTACATCAGAATGTGGCACAGGCACTAAGACAAAAAGTGACTCAGAACGGAAAAACAGAAATAATTGATTATTTTCTTATTGGTGGCGTTTCCTTTGTTTTAGGAAACATGGCCACGTGAGTTTAGAAGCCAAGGAGGATGGAGAAATCATGTGGGCTTTAGTAAACTTAGGGTTTTGACCCTTAACTATATAAACCAAGAGACGACAACATAAAGACTTGCGCATCTAGGGTTTATGGTGAGATGCACACAGGTGCGTGTGGCGTCGCCCCACCGAAGAAGATTAGTAGATCTGATCGGTGGTTATGGTATATGGATTTTGCAGCCGTGAGAAGACGGTGATGCACTGGTGCTGCCGGGTGGTAGTCAAGTCATGCGTGGCTTGATACTGTTTTCATAGAGTGATTGGAGTACAAGCACATTTGTGAGATGGTGTTTGTATCGGTTGTAGCCGAGCGGTAGATTTGTAGAGATACCATGTCCACAGAGTATCCATCTAGAAAAGAATGGTAGGCATTGTAGTGTTGGATACCATACGCAATTGTAATTGCAATCTTGTTCTAGTGGATTTGTTCTGGACTAGGTCCCGGGGATGTAGGGAAACCAAACCTCGTTAAAAAATTATATGTGTTATTTACTTTATGCTCATACGTATATTAGAACGCATACATCTAGCCACATATATGGACTTTCAATTGGTATCAGAACGAGTTCTCGACAGAGATATGTTCTCGTTTCGGGTATGATTCTGGATATATGGCTAGTGTATGAGAAAGAAGAGGGAGATGTGTTAATTATTTCGCCGGGGATTACATATATTATCACGGTTCTTTGGGGAAGGAGGCTTCGTATGAGCATAGAAAAGAGACGAAGCAAAAAGGTAGGGTTCTCTAATATGGGCTTCAAAATTTAATTGGGCCTGGTTCTTCTTATTAAGCCCAACTTCTCAAGTTTGTTTGAGAGGTGGAACGTGGAAGGTTCTCACCCATGGAAATAAAAATAAAGAAGCTCCAACAAAGATAAAGTAAGAGCAAATTAAAAAGATTTTGGTTGACAAAGATGATAAGGAGGTTTTCGAGTCTTTGTGAGGTATTCGCCGAGAAAAATTGCAGTTCATCGTGAGTTAGATTTTTGATTGGTTGAGAAGATGCTTAAGAAGTGTGTGTCTTGGTGTTACCCAATAGAAGAGGATGTTCACATTATGAATCCCTGGAAAAGAATCTCGTTAATGAAGAAAAAGAGATAAACTCAGAATAATCGGAGGTAACTCAAGCTTGGTTTCAGTTCTGGTCTTCAGAAGAGTAAAGAAGAAAGTCGTCACTAGAAAGGGTACTTGTGAAAGTTTAAGCAGAGAGTCGAATTATGGTTTGTGACTTGATATCTATCTCTTGAAGCTTGGGTTGATTTTATGGATTGAGAAGAGACATGGTCGGAAGGCGCAAGTTGCTGATTGAGTTCACCGGAAATTTCAGCATCGTCGTATTCCTCTTGTCGATAGGAAAATCATAGAAAGAGATCGAGAGTTTTTGCTGGTACACTCTCTTGTTCGGTTATTCATTTAAAAAAAAAAATGGTGTTGTTGAGGAAGTCTTGCTCAAACCAAGGAGGAATTGGAGAAGAGAACAAACTGTATGGGTTATCCATTATGGATAAGAGGTAACATCGAAAAACAGGGCTTCGAATCTGCAATCTAAGAAAAAGGAGTTTCAGAGATCATGATTTGTCGACCAATTGCAAAGTTTCATAGTTGGTCTGGACAGCGATGAAAATTACACTGAGAATCGTGCTATTTTTGTGGTCATGATGAGAGAGAGAGACCGAGAAGCTACTTTTTTCCCAATTCAATAGTTGAGCTCCAGAGATCTTCTTTTCTCTCGTTTCGGTAGGATGAATCTCGATACAGAATTTTTGCATGGGTTGATGAGATATCAAAGGAGGAAGATAGATCGATGAAGATTCAGAGACGATTGTCGAAAGCTTCAATGCTATCCTTGTTGCTATTGGAAAAGAAGACATTGTGTCTTTTACCATCGGAAGAAAGAAACGATCACTGGAAATAGACAGTAACAGTGATATGACAAACACAAACTGAAATGCCATTGGGGAAGAAAAAGCTTGCTGTTTGGGCAGGTTGTTTCAGCTCATGTTTAATCAAAAATTAAGGATGAAGACATGGGGTTAATGTAGTTCTTCGATGGATGATCTGGTCTCGAGTTTATATCTTGGTCATGTATGTTGCTGGATTCCACCTACCATGATAATTACAAGTGTTTCTCAGGATTCCGTGAAGCGTTGAAAAAGGTTTTTGACCTTGATATTGTGAATGGATGAGCTTAATGAAGAATGCCAAGCTCAACGACGACGACATGGAAAAGAGACGTTAGTAATTGGTGCTCTATGAAATTGAGAAGAAGAGTATTCATCCCTGTGGAAGCTTGCTATTAAATGTTGATTTTTGATTCAGCAAAATGGGAAGTGTCAAGACTTGAAAAATTCTAGAAGAGTAGAGGTTCTCACATGTACTTCGTTGCCTAATGGTTGACTGATCTGACTTTGGAATAGAGGAGATACGAAATCAAATGTGAAAGCAACTGATTTTGGGTTTGCAAAAGAAGTCAAAAATCTCCTAAGTTAATCTGAGTTGTGCCGCTGATTTTTTTTTGGGGAAATGAAGATTTGAGAAACCAGTTTTTGATGTTCTGTAGCAGTGCAACATGATAAAAAAAAAATGGTCGTAAGCTTTTGAGGTTAAGTAAGAAAATGGCAACGACGTCAGAGAGAGAGTCGGAGAGACATTGATGTTGATCTAACTTGCAAGGTTCATATCATTTTTGCCTATCTGGTTTTCACAATCGAGAGCCAAAGCAGGAGAAATGAAAATCAGAGAGAGGGGGAGAGAGATCGTGACTCATTGTCTCTCTAGTCCGACTTTGGAGGTTTATCTTTCGAGTATCTCTCTGACGACGAGTTTCAATTTCATGGAGAATTCGTGAAAGATATTCACGTCGAGGATAAATCATACAATGGAAAATCATTAAGGCTGGAGGGAAGAAACGACTCTAATGGAGAATTTGTAGCAATACGATGTAAATCCTCTTGGCCGCATCAAATTTTGGTGTTAATGGACATATGTTGTTATCCAAGTTAAATAAAGAAAATGGTGTAACCAGTGGACAAGAAAGACGAGCTCCGTAACAATTTTGATAGATGATCTGGTCAGTAATGAAGTCCTCACGGAGAATCGTGATGGAAAACTGATTCATGGTGGTTTTATCATCGTGAAAGGAGAAGAAGACGAAGTCTGGAAAAAAAAAAAAAGGTGGATCATGAAATTTATGGGCTTGTTTCTTTTCTATGGGTTTCTTAATTTCTATTGTTTCTCTGTTTCGTGTCTAAATGGGCCGGTTAACTCAAGCCAAGTTGAAGATAGCGATGGGCTAGTGACAAGTCTCACCGTGGCATCTGGATTTTACCGCCGTGAAAGATGCAATTCTTTGTCGGAAAAAGTCATCAGGCCTTGCTCCTTCTTGGAAAGCGATGCGGGTTTTTATGGAAGAAGTTTGGGTCATCTTGAGATTGCAGCAATTCCATAAAACCTTAAGATGTGTCTGTGTTGGTTCATGTTTGGCGAAAAACACTAGGGCCATGGTTGGAGAAGTCACCAGAAATTTTCGATGAGCTCTGACGACGGGGAGGCATAGAACAAGGGAGACGAGTCACAAGTGGGAGTTGCCGGAGGAAACTTATGTGCATCGCAGAGCTTCAATCGAAATTGCATCCCAAAAGAGATTTCCTTCCTGTCATTCCATCGGGAAATCAGAGAAATTGATATTGACGATGAGCTTCAACGGAATCTATTGAAGAAGGCGTTCTTGTCTTTTGTTTATCACTGTCGTGGAAGTTTGATACTTGACTTTATTATGAGCTGCAATGAGATAAGCTAAATTGCAATGAAATAGTCTCGCAAATCGATCGCAAGCCGTAAAACAGGATGGTGTTTCCGATATGTGGTGCAGAAATGATCTTAAGACTGATGTAAGGATGAGGATGTTGATTCTTTTGGTTCTCATGGGAAGAAGTCCGGTTCTGTTTCAATGGAGACATAGTGAGACATCATCGGAGTCATCATATTTTTGATTCTTTGTCTTCGATGTTGTTTTTGGAAGATGAGTAAGCGTTGAAGGCATATCTTGTGAGTGGCAAAAATTCTCTTGTTTTGGTATAAAGAAGTCACCAGAAATCATCGCTTAGTTTTGGCAACGACAGAGATATTACAGAAGAGAAACTAACACTGGCCGGAACAACCTCAGAGTTCAGATTGGGATCTGTAAAAAAAAAAAAAAAAAAATTCAGAATGCAAAGGAGAAGCTCAATCTTAAGGGTGAATTAAAAAAAAAAAGGAGGTCAAAGAGAAAGAAAAATTCATGAGCTCGAAAAATCAAGTTGGAGTCGGAAGCTCTAATTAAGAAGATGAATTCGAAGAGTTGTAAAAGAAGAATCGATTGCTGGTTTCTTTTGAAACGGTTCAGATTCAATTGGAATCAGTGTTGCCAAGCTCAAATGAAAATTGCAGGCTCTCTGGCTGGAAGGAGACAAGATCGTCAAGGTGAGGTTCTTTGTTCATGTACGAAAGATGGTTCCTGGATGTTCTTAGTTCAAGGTGGAGCTGCTCATATCAAAAGTTTTAAGCAAAGAAGTTTCAGGTCTAATGTTGGCAGAAAATCAGAAGATATGGTGATTATCAGAAAAAAACTGCAGGGTTCTGATTATCAGAAAGAGTTGCAGGTTTTTGATTATCAGGAAGAAGTTGCAAATTTCTTACTATTAGAAATGAGAAATCAAAGACTTTTTGGTTTTATAACTTCGTGTTCTTCTTTTAGAGACAAGGAATGAAAATGTGCAACTACGGTTGGTGTGATCGGGAGCCAAAAATAAATCAAAGACAGATATCAGAAGCTTTGTATTGCCTCTTGGATATGTCTCAATATTACAGAGATTCCGGTAAGATTGCATCGAGTTCGCTTTGGTTTATTTTGGAAGAAGAAGGGCACTGAAGTTATGAAATTCTGTGTTAACTGAAGACTAAGAGTTTATTAGTTCTGGATTGAAGTTTTTCGGAAGACAAAAGCCTTGATTTTTGCAGAAAGCATTAAAATCTGTGCTATTGGGAAAAAGGCTCGTGATCCAAGTTCTTAGAGCTGGCATGAAGTTTGCAAGATGATATGATTATTCAAATGCTTGTGTTCTGAATTCTTAGAAAGCATCTAAGAGATGTCTTTAATCTGTGAGGTATCTCTCTTTCATGAAACAGATTTTTATGTGAGTGGAGGAATCTTCTCATGAGGTCAGTTGCAGGTAAATTGAATAACAACTCATCAGTATCAAAGGCATGCTTAAAAGAAACTGATGACTATTATGGAGAAGAAGAAGACAGATATGTCAAACCAAATTTAGAGCAACGTTTGGAGGCTCAAAAATGTTCTGATTGGGCTGAAACTTGGTAGCGAGCTTCTTGACAGTGTTGTCTTCAAAATCAACGGTGGAATCAAGATTTCAACGGCTATTCTAAGATTTATTCAAGGATTTCCGAGACAGATCTGTACAGAGAAGGTGGTGACTAGTCTGGCAAGAAAGTGAGTTTTGAATGGTTAAACGATGTCTTGTTGATCTGAATGTTTGCAGGGACATTCTGGACAAGTGGAACTATTTCTGGCCACAGGAGAGCTCATTTGGAGCTTGGATGAAATATGGGTGTTTTATTGAAGCTAAGATAGTCTCTGTAGGGGGAGCAAAGCAAATGTCTACAATAGTCATTGCTACAGTTTGTGTTCTACTCTGAATTTGTGTTCAACTATCTATGTGATTGCTCCTAGAACTGCTACCACATCAGAAAGAGACTGTTATGTGCGTACGGCAAGCTCAGATCTTGTTCCTATTGGCGACAGCAGTAACTTTTTGATGTTGGGCCAGCTACTTCAACTAATGGTCATCAGATTCAGATGTGAAGTGTCAGGGTTACGCCAAGGAAATTTGAGCAATGCTTAGTAATATGCTTCAAGGATGTGTTCTTGTTGGTTTTTAACTTAGTTGTGCACTCAAGCAGGGGGAGATGAGGTCTTGATGAGATATGTGAGATAAAGTGAAGATGTTAGATCGGTACTAGCAGATTGCACATCTTGGTTGCAGGGAGAGATGAGATGAGTCGTCATCTTGATATTGATATACTTTGTGAGACGAAATCAGATGTCTAGATGGTTGCACGTTCAACAGTTTGCAAAACAGGTTGCTTGAGTATCAAACTAAGCTAAAAAGGGGGAGAATGAAGATGTTAGATTTTATGAGCTAAGTGTTGATATACCAGACGATGTGACAAGAAGCATGGAGAAAGACATGGCTAAGTATTGACTTATCTGGACATATCGAAATGTGCGTTTCAGAAAAATAACACAAACTGATGATATAAGATTGAGGGAGAGTTTGAAGAGCATCAGGTTGTGTGTATATGGAAAAGCTTTCTACAACTCAGTAAACAAGGGAGAGATTGTTAGTGTAGTGTTTGACTGAGTTTAGAAAGTGGTGGAACAGGTTGTGACACAACTATAAAGGAGCGAACGATTTGATACATCAAGTGATGTGGTATTGGTTGTGTGCTTGAGCTCTACAACTCAGTCATCAAGGGAGAGATTGAAAGTGTAATGCTAACTGAGTTTAGAACGGTGTCAGAACAAAACGTGACACAGCTGCTGGAACAGGATGTGACTCATCTGCTGAAGCAGGACGTGGTACAACTTCTATGATAGATGAACAAAAACACAAAGACCGAATTGATGCAGACACTGAACAGAGGGAGATTGTGCTACAGAGGCTGAATAGATCTGACATATTGATGTGGCAGTTTGGATAGAGACTCTGAAGGAGAATTGGCACGGTGTGTGCTATAGCAGACATTAGCAATACATGCAGTAGGAGAAAAGATAGTTTCGACAGATTGCTATGGGTGTTTGGACTGAGACTATGAATCATAACAGACACAGTGTTTTGAGGCAATTCCTGATGCAGGTGGCGAGGCAGTGTGTGCTACATCAGAATATGGCACAGGCGCTGAGACAAAAAGTGACTCAGAACGGAAAAAAAAGAAATAATTAATTATTTTCTTATTGGTGGCGTTTCCTTTGTTTTAGGAAACATGGCCACGTGAGTTTAGAAGCCTAAGAGGATGAAGAAATCATGTGGGCTTTAGTAAACTTAGGGTTTTGACCCTTAACTATATAAACCAAGAGACGACCACATAAAGACTTGTGCGTCTAGGGTTTAATGTGAGATGCACACAGGTGCGTGTGGCGTCGCCCCACCGGAGAAGATTAGTAGATCTGATCGGTGGTTATGGTATATGGATTATGCAGCCGTGAGAAGACGGTGATGCACCGGTGCTGCCGGGTGGTAGTCAAGTCATGCGTGGCTTGATACTGTTTTCATATAGTGATTGGAGTACAAGCATATCTGTGAGATGGTGTTTGTATCGGTTGTAGCCGAGCGGTAGACTTTGTAGAGATACCGTGTCCACAGAGTATCCATCTAGAAAAGAATGGTAGGCATTGTAGTGTTGGATACCATATGCAATTGTAATTGCAATCTTGTTCTAGTGGATTTGTTCTGGACTAGGTCTCGGGGATGTAGGGAAACCGAACCTCGTTAAAAAATTCTATGTGTTATTTACTTTATGCTCATACGTATATTAGAACGCATACATCTAGCCACATATATGGACTTTCAACAGCTAAATGCGTTTTGGATTTGAATCCGATGCAACCAGATTTAAATCATCTTGCTTGGAGACGCAATATGATGTTGTCCTTCAAAGTAGCTATATTTTATTTTATTTTATTTTGAATCGAGAGTCGAATAAAATTACATTTAGAAAATAGAATGTTACTCCATTTATAAAAACTAGTATAAGAATTTATATATATAATTATGTTTTTCAATGGAGTTTTATGAAAATAATTTTAAAAAGGAATTATATAATAAACATAAATTATAAATGTATATATTAATTGAAAATATATAATGATATATATATTGTGAATATATGGGCTTTGGGTCAATATTATTCACTTGGGCCAGAAGTTTGAGATAAAGCAATAAAGCCCAATAGCATGTGGTTCACGTTTACAAGCCGTCATGGTTTGTTATATAAGAAACTAAGAGACGATGAAGCAAAACCCTAACACAGAAAAGAAAAGAACCATAAGTACAAACAGAGGGAAAGAGAGCAATTGAGAGAAGAGAGAAGATGGAATCCAAGAGAGCAACGAAAGTAGTTCGAGTCTTCTTGTCGTATGTTGTGATTCAAGTCTTCTTCTTCTATTGTTCTAATATGCGACTTGTACCTGAAGCACAAAGAGAGCGCCATTTAGTGCGTTTGTGTATTCTTTGATTGATAGTGGAAGTTGTGGAAGACAGTTCCCACCCGAGACGTGTCGGTTAGAGATCGGGAATTCGATGATCAAATTATTGTGTCTTTTAAGTTTTTCTAATTCATTGCATATATCCTAAGTTCAAAACACTCAAAAAGTTAAAAACCCTTATATATATATATATATACCATTGACATTTACTTTTTTGTTTTGCTAAAAGGTTTACCATTAACATTTTATCTTATATCTTACACAATATACAATTCTATGTGTGAACATAGATTTCCATGTCTACACATAAAACTGTACGTTTTTTTATTTGACCAATGGTTACTTACTTAATTTATAAGATTATATGGTAGTTGACCAAAAAAAAAGAAAATATGGTTTTTCAATAAATTTTAAATCATTTAAATCATTTTAAATCTACACTTTCTTTTTCCACAACTTCTTAAATTGTATTATCATAATAGTCTGACCCACGGAGTATAGCCTGTATAGGATTAGGATAGATAGAGTTTCTTTTTCGTAGATATTAAGAATGTGAACAGATAATATCTGATAAGCTTAGTGACATTTGCTATAAACTAATATATAGTTTAGACTTAAAGAGTGTTTGACAAAATCTACAAGTCTGTTTTAAGTTTTTTTAACTAGTGGATCCTATAAAGAGGAAGAAGTTATCAAACTTCTACTTATACATATTAAAACTGAAACGATGACTTTATGCAAGGATGTCACGTGTAAACCGGAGAAATGGTCCAAGTTTACATTATTATATAATAAAATAAAATGAAAAACTTTGAACGAAGAGAGTATGGTCGACCTTAGAGAGTGAGTATTTAAAGGAACCATTAAGAGAATGAATATAACTAACTTAAAACAACAAATACAAATAGATCGAAAGACCAACGATTCCTAAAGCCACTTGAAACTAAAGAGAATCTCAGAAACGACATGGCTATCGTAGAAGAGAATCTCTCTACGTTGGAGGAAACATACGAGGGAACGGTTTTGCACCCAGCCACGCAGCTAGGGTACGAGGTACATGCAAAGAAGATAATCGAGCTCTGCCCTTCCTTCAGTTCCACCAACTCCAAAGGTGACACTCCTCTTCATCTTGCTGCTAGCTTGGGACACACAAGCATCTTGATTTGGATGTTAGAGTCCATATATAGAGCTTCATAACGCATGCGAGACAAAAACTCTAGATGGTCCAAAACTTGCAGAAATGATGAATAATGATGGCTTGACACCTCTGCATTGTGCGGCAATGAATGGTTCAGTTGAAATTCTTAGGGTATTGCTCGATAAGTTTCCCTCTTCTTTCTACTCAGTCACATTAGAAAAGAAAGAGACTGTGTTTCATATAGCTGCGAGACACAAGAAGATCGAAGCCTTCATCTTCATGGCAAAGAGTGACAAGTTAGGCCAACTTCTCTACCAGCTCGATGTAGAGGGCAACACTGTGCTTCACGCTGCCGCCTCCGCAGGCTCTATTGCCGTAAGTTTTCTCTTTTTTTTTTTTTTTTTTTTGAACATAAGTTTTCTCTTTCTCCCTCTTCTTTTCTTTTTTTTTCATTTTCTGTATCTTGTGCTTAGACCCAACGATGTAAACTATATAGAAAATATATTTAAAACTACAAGTTTTATTTTTAGTTAGTATCCTTTCATTTATCAACCTCTTTTAAAATTCCAAATTGCTTTAAACTTTCCACCTAACAACTTTGCTCTTCTTTAACACTCTCTATATAGAACTGCCGTAATACAAAAACATATAATGTGGAATCGTTATTTAATAGTAAAAAACTATCAAATGAGTGAACCAACCCGCCTTGGTCCAGTTGGTAAAGGAATCCTATGTGGACTTCCACCACCTTGGTTCGATTCGGGTTGGTTACAGAAGTTTTCACATGGTTCCTACTGGCCCCGAGATTAGTCGGATCTCATGAATCTCATGGCCCGTTGACCCGAAGAGTAATTCGGAGTTCATGGTATCCGCTGAATTGTTGAACCAGAAACCCGAGTTATATAAAAAAAAAACCTATCAAATGAGTGGAATACTAACTAAATGCATTTAAAATAACACTTTCATGAAAAGTGATATGATTTGAAAACTTAAAATATGCGGTTTTTGTTGTTGGTTTCCTGATTTGATTAACATATCCCATTTGGACATATTACAGCTGGTAAAATATATAATCGAGGAAACTAAAGTAAAAGTCACCATCAAGAACAAGAAGGGTTTTGTAGCGGTTGACCTTCTCAACAAAGATGATGGAGCTTTCCTTCAACAATTTACCGCTCTGATGTGTGATCTGGAAATATTAGTTGAACGCCCACCGAGTCCTAGAGAAATGGGAAATTTTGAAAGCCAAGAAGTCGATGACTTGAAGCTCCAGAAGGAAATTATAAGAGTTCAAAGTACTCCAAACAAAAAAATTGAGATGCAATTGGAGGCTTTGCAAAGCGCTAGGAATACTCTCACCATTGTCGCGGTCTTGATTGCATCGGTTACTTTCATATGCGGCATAAACCCACCTGGTGGGGTCTATCAAGAAGGAGACACATAGGGAAATCAACCGCGGCAAGAACCTTAGCTTTCATGATCTTCTCGATAAGCAATAGCATCGCGTTGTTTACATCGGTGAGTATGGTCGTTCTTCTCGTCAACATTATACCTTACAGGGAGGATTCACTTTTGAAATTCTTGTTTATAGCTCATTGGATGATGTGGGTGGCTATAGCAGCCATGGCAAGTGCTCATGTCTCCGCGACATGGGTAACTTTACCTCATTTTGTAGAAACCACATGGTTACTCTATGCCATTCTTGCTATCGCTAGCTTGACGGTAGGCGTTATGTTTGTTTATCTACTACGGTTTAAGCTGGCTAAATGCGTGTTAAGGAAGGTTAAACTTCTTAACTGGTTGACTACCCCGCCCAAACGCAAGCATGGGTCCGTAGACATGGCAGCCAATATCGATAAAGGCTATTACATTTACTGAAATCATATTTAAGAGGAATCCCAATTATATATTTTTATAAGTGATTGACGTTTATCTTCTCTAATGTTCAAATTCCGATAATATATGTTGTAGACAAAAAAAAAATGTTTTCGGATAATGTATGTTGTTGACAAAATTTCTGTAAAAATGTACAATATCATTTGTATCCATACAATATTAATTTCTTAAAACTCTTTTTAAACTCAATGCTTTTGTATTAAAAATTTAACGTTGATTCATTTGTGCATCAGAACTACTACTATATGAATATATTTGTAACACTATAAAAATTAATAAAATTTATTTTAATTCATCTTACGAGAAGATGAAACAGAGAGGATCTTCAAGTTCTACGTAACCAAATTATTCCCTATACAATGATTGGATCTTATGGTAGATAATAGAGGAATTATTCTTTATGTCAAAGACAAAATTACTGTATTTGGTTAAAAGTAAAAATTAATATCTCTTCCATTCTTAATCTACTACCCCCTCATGCCCGACTCATTTTTAAAGCAAGTAAAGCCAAAGGCGCTAAAATATAAAAATAAAAATAAAAAAACTGTGCCACTTGTCTATCCAATTTTATATTTTGAACATTGATAAAAACTGTGCCACTTGTCTATCCAATTTTAGATTGGGTGAATTAGAAAAAAACGGTGCGTACAAGTTTATAATCGAGAAAATGAGTGTTTTAGATGAGTAGTATGGAGCATAGTTTTAAATAGTAACATTTTTGAAATACCAAAAATGCTTTTATTATACACATGAGATAAAAAAAAAAAAAAAAAAAAAAATAAAGAAAAGAAAGATAGAAAATAGGTGAGAGGGAAGAGTTAGAGAGAAACAAAATTTTAATTTTATTTAAATTAGGAGAGAGAAAATATGATTTTTCTTCCTTCTAATCTTTGATTCATATATTTCATTTTAAAAGGTGAATCATACAATGATATATATATATATATATAT
>PKMM01011761.1:76548-156399 GCA_002933915.1 Eutrema heterophyllum
GAAAGAGAAAATGTGGGTTTAAATAAATTTTTTTGTTTTATTATATTTTTTTAATTTAATTGATATTATAATGATATTGAGTGGTAAATAAACTGAGTTTAGGATGACAAAGAAGAACTTTCAAATAAAAAACTATCCATTTAGCAAATGAGGTATAAAACAGACCCTTTTAGCAAATTAGAGACTTGTATACATTTTTTTCTCAATTTTATCTTTTATATTTTATATTTTAGCGCCTAGGCTGCTGCCTGAACATGTGTTTTTATTTAATAAATGTCTTCTCCAACTCAAGTTCGATTCTCTAGATATCTCATATCTCATATCTCATGTAAATTGTAAGCCACTTGTATCTTTATTAAGGCCATAGACCTAGGCCCAAAAGGTTTCCATAACTAGCAGAAATTGAAACGTGCAAATATATATATATATTAGAAAGGAAAGGCAAAAAGGCTAAAGTATACTACAAACTACAAAAAGACTTCTTGTTTGGGGTAGGGGCGAGACAGAACAACTTAAGTAAAGAAAGGGTAGCTATAGAAATTAGAGAGGAAATTAGTCCTCTAAAAGTAAATTCTGAAGTTGAAGCTCCAATGTCTTTGTTCAAAAGACTTTATTTAGAGGTAAAGCTATGTCTTGTAACCACCAAACAGCTCCTTTTCATCTACACTCTCAATATTTTTTTAAAACATATGTGTGTTGCCTTCCCTTGACTTGTCTTTCCCTCTCCAACTTCCCTCCTTCAACATAAAGCCAAATTCTAAACCGAAATCCCTTAACCGAACCGACCTATACCAACAAGAATGCGGATTACGGATAATCGGATAAATTACCAACAACAAACATGGTGAAAGTTATAGTAATAAGGCCTGACATTTTATGTGACCGAGTAGCATAACCGGGAAAACCCAAAGCTTTTGTTAAAACTACCACATTACATCAAACCGTGGCCTTTCTAATTCTAACAAACAAAAACATTTCGTTTTCTTCACATGAAACATCAGATACGATCTGCCATTAATAACCTAAACACAAAGCAAGGTTAGGTAAATGACATAGACCCTTTTGAATAATCCACATACAATACATAACAACGTAAGATCCATTTTCCCTCTTCGGACATCAATCTCCATTCAAGAAAAGAAAAGAAAAGAAAAAACAGAGACATAAACAGAAACAGAGAGAGAGAGAGAGATGCAATTGCATATATCTCCGAGCTTGAGACATGTGACTGTGGTCACAGGGAAAGGATTGAGAGAGTTCATAAAAGTGAAGGTAGGTTCTAGAAGATTCTCGTATCAGATGATGTTTTATTCTCTGCTCTTTTTCACTTTTCTTCTCCGATTCGTCTTCGTTCTGTCCACCGTTGATACGATCGATGGCGATCCCTCTCCTTGCTCCTCTCTTGGTACGTTTTCTAATTTTCTTCTACTCCCCTCTTTCTTTCTTGTTTTTAGCTAAATCCGGAAATTAACTACTAATTTCGTTTTTAATAAAAACTCAACCTATTTTGTTTTTCTTGCTCTGAAAATAAAATTTTGATTTCCTCACATTTTCTTGGAAAAAAAATATATGTAAATGCGATTACATTTTTTTTACTTTTGATCATTTTATGTAGATACACGTCGAGCTAATAAATAAATATTGTTCAAGTTCATGTAAAAGAATAATCTAAACGAAGATATTAAATTATTTCTAGAGATTTACGCCCAAAAGTGAATAATCCAAGAACATTTCTTAATCATCTCAAAAGACCCAAAAGAGAAAAATTAGTTAATCTCATAAATAAAACATTATCAAAATATGAGACAAAGTTTTTTCTTTCTTTCTAATTAACAGCTTGCTTGGGAAAAAGACTAAAGCCAAAGTTTGTAGGAAGAAGGGTTGAGTCTGGTGTAAGTTCTCTAACTTCAGTTTTAGACTCTTGAGCACATTTACATTTACTGTGGTTAAAAATGGTTGATTTTGCTTTGGTTATTTATTTAGAATGTTCCAGAAGCTATGTACCAAGTTTTGGAACAGCCGTTAAGTGAACAAGAGCTAAAGGGAAGATCAGACATACCTCAAACACTTCAAGATTTCATGTCTGAAGTCAAAAGAAGCAAATCAGACGCAAGAGAATTTGCTCAAAAGCTAAAAGAAATGGTGACATTGATGGAACAAAGAACAAGAACGGCTAAGATCCAAGAGTATTTATACCGACACGTCGCATCAAGCAGCATTCCGAAACAACTTCATTGTTTAGCTCTTAAACTAGCCAACGAACATTCGATAAACGCAGCCGCACGTCTCCAGCTTCCAGAAGCCGAGCTAGTCCCAACCTTAGTCGACAATAACTACTTTCACTTTGTCTTGGCTTCAGACAATATTCTTGCAGCTTCGGTTGTGGCTAAGTCTTTGGTTCAGAACTCTTTACGACCTCATAAGGTCGTTCTTCACATCATAACGGATAGGAAAACTTATTTCCCAATGCAAGCTTGGTTCTCATTGCATCCTCTGTCTCCAGCAATAATTGAGGTCAAGGCTTTGCATCATTTTGATTGGTTATCGAAAGGGAAAGTTCCGGTTTTGGAAGCTATGGAGAAGGATCAGAGAGTGAGGTCTCAATTCAGAGGCGGATCATCGGTTATTGTCGCTAATAACAACGAAAATCCGGTTGTTGTTGCTGCTAAGTTACAAGCTCTTAGCCCTAAGTACAACTCCTTGATGAATCACATCCGTATTCATCTACCAGAGGTAAGTTCCATGACTGCGAAAATACTCGAGCATTACCCCTTTGAATGCCTAAACAATCTTTGTTTTTTTCGCAGTTGTTTCCGAGCCTAAACAAGGTTGTGTTTCTAGACGATGACATTGTGATCCAAACTGATCTTTCACCTCTTTGGGACATTGACATGGATGGGAAAGTGAATGGAGCAGTGGAGACATGTAGAGGAGAAGACAAGTTTGTCATGTCAAAGAAGTTCAAGAGTTACCTCAACTTCTCAAACCCGATAATTGCCAGAAACTTCGACCCAGAGGAATGCGCTTGGGCTTACGGGATGAATGTTTTCGACTTAGCGGCTTGGAGGAAGACTAACATAAGCTCCACTTACTATCATTGGCTTGACGAGGTAAATCAAAACCACTAACTAAAACAAAACTCATTATCAAGTAACATTCACTTAAACTCAGACCATTTTCATGCATTATGTTGCAGAACTTAAAATCAGACCTGAGTTTGTGGCAGCTGGGAACTTTGCCTCCCGGGTTGATAGCTTTCCACGGTCATGTCCAGACCATAGATCCGTTCTGGCATATGCTTGGTCTTGGATACCAAGAGACTACGAGCTTTGCTGATGCTGAAAGCGCGGCTGTTGTTCATTTCAATGGAAGAGCTAAGCCTTGGCTTGATATAGCATTTCCTCATCTACGTCCTCTATGGGCTAAGTATCTTGATTCCTCTGACAGGTTCATCAAGAGCTGTCACATTAGAGCATCATAATAATCACAAAACCAAAACTCAGTTCGTCTATTGGCTAAAACCCAGAGAAGAGAGAGATTCACAGATCAAAACATAAAACATAGGAGCAAAACTTTTCTGCACTGGAGTTTGTACTTCTCTGGTCAAGATTCCCTCTTCCAGCTCATGTTTTGCTGTCTCTTTAGTTTTCAGTCTCTCCTGTTTCTAATTTTTTGTACTTTCAAAACTCTTATGGCGAGGAAGTAAAACCCATTCTATGTATTAATGTAAGAACACATAATGTGAGAGAATATCTGCCAAACTCTACTTAAATTTACATGTGAATAGATAACATTGCGCAAAGCAATTAGAGTTTACAATGTCATATCATTGTTCAACAGATAACAGTTACGAAGATAACACCATAAAACGAAGGCAACGATAAGACTAAGAAAGCCGAGAAAGAGGAGAGCAAAACAAATGGAGACTTTTCTTTCAGCGGAAGCGAGAAGCAAACCAGTTGATGATTTTTCTTGAGGTCTTTGTCCCAGTTAAGCAACTGGTGGACGAAGGACATGATCCTGAGAAGTATCGACTGAAGCAGGAGGCATGAACTGCCACATGGCAACTCCTGGGTAACTGATGATTGGCACCATCTTGTTTCCGGGAGCTTGGCCTTGTGCAGACGCAAAAGCAGTTGGCATCATAGGTGGAGCTGGGAAAAAGCTTGGTTGAGGAGCATTCATGGTTTTCAGCTGTTGCTCCAGCTTCTCTTTCTCTGTCTTCAGCCTCTGTTTCTCATCTCGCAACTCGTTTTTCTCAGTCTGATCGAGATCACAAGGAAACTAGTAAGCATTCAATGAATTTATATGGATAAAGGAGATTACAAATCAAAGAAAATTTCACCTTTAACTCTTTGATTTTGTCCTGGAGACTTGAATTGGAGTCCTTCAACTTCTGGGCCTCGCCCCGTAGCTGTGTCACCATGCGGACAGCATCCACCAAGATTGCAGCCTTGTCTGTTTTGGGAGGATTTCCAGGCTCCAAAATTGAACCCAACTCCGTAAACCTGTTATTCATTTAAAAGGCGATAAATATCAGTTCCTACGAGAGGAAAAAGAAGGAAATACAAAATTAAAAAGATTACTTGTCATTCAGCCTGTCACGTCGCTGCTTCTCTCTACATGCTTTCGAGCCAGTGGCAGAGGATGATTCACATCTCCCCCTGAGACAAGTAATGACCAGGATTACTTTTTTCGTCGATACCTTGTCTAGCAAAAAACATTTGAAGAGAGCCAATACAGATCCCCGAAACAGTTCAACCATGAACCGATTTCTAAGAGTTTTAAATTCCAGACGTTGCTAGAGTTTCGTGTTTCAGTCAGTCTTTTGAATAAAGGTGCGAAGGTGAAGTTTACCAGAAGAGAGCCAATACATTGGAAGAGAGCCAATACAGATCCCCGAAACAGTTCAACCATGAACCGATTTCTAAGAGTTTTAAAGTTCGGACGTTGCTAGAGTTTCGTGTTTCAGTCAGTCTTTTGAATAAAGGTGCGAAGGTGAAGTTTACCAGAAGAAGCTTACCTCTTTTTGGAGCCAGGTTCCTTGTTGGCTTCTGAATTTCCAGCCGAGCCATCAACTCCCACGCTGAACCAACAAAAAAAACATCAAAGCAACTGAGTCAATGCAAACAATCCAAGGGAATAACCAGAAATCATTCTAACACTTATCTATCTCCAACAAAAGCTCTGAAAAATAATATTTCAACCATACAACTGCTCACTTACAAGGAAGAAGATTTATTCAGAATATTTAGCATCGTTAGGTCAAACCAGCCACTCAGATAGAAGGCCCTATCCACAAAAAGGAATCTAATTCCCACCCAATAAAAGTGATATAGATCAATCGATTCCGGAATCTAGCAACATGTCAGAAGTACACTAAAACATGTCAGGCACACACACAGTTGACTTTGGATAAACAAACACAAGACCTCTCCTGAAGACTTAATATCATTTAACCAACTGTGAGGATATCTCACCAGCTAAAGAACCCAATTTTAAGCTTAAAAAGTATCTTTCGATGGTAAAGAAGTATCAATAGGTCTCAGTTTCTTCTCTATAAACTACTCAAACAATCACACAAGCTTCAACTTAGCCAAGCAAATTACGAAGTCCATAATTTTACTCTTGAATTATTGTTTCTTTTGAAATCCTGTGAAAATAAAAGTCCATTGTTTGGCTGAATATGCTAATATGTGGGCAAGTAATTAGGCTTTCCTTGATCAAACTGAAACGCCACACACTCGCATGCCAGTGCTAACCAGAAGAAATTCTTCAAGCAATCACACAAACATGACTATACTGATTTCTCCCAAATCAATCTGAAGTTCTTAAAAACAGATCCGAACCCTAATTGAAGCACTTAGAGACAAGAGGGAATAGCTCATTAAAAAACCTGGAGTTTGAAGAAACGCCAATAGGTTGCTGCACCGGCCAAGAGAATCCTGGACCTTGGATTGTGAAACTTCCGTAGTCGGCATCGATCAGGTCGCAAATCCAATTAGCGTTTTCGGGCGACACCATCTCCTGAAACTCCACCGGTGAAAAAAGGAAAAAAGAATACGGCGAGTTTTTATCACTCCCGTGGAATTGAATTTTCCCGGCGGCGATCAGCGAGATCCTGATTGGGAAGAAGGAAATTTAGCCAAAGCGATTTCTGCAGTTAAATTTATTTATTTTGTCGAAGGAACATAGAAGAAGAAGAAACTGTTGGAGGAGACGAATTGTTGAGGAATCTTGGAATCCAGATATTAGAGTTGTTTTCACGCGCATGCTTCCTCTGTTTTGGGCTTACAAGGCCCATACATTATAGAGTATTCTACATTGTATCATACATTTTTTTAGTATTAGCGAGGACCAACGTATACGCGGATTTATAATAAAATATTTTATATTCTATGAGAAAAAAAAACTAGAAAAAAAATTTAATCATCCATAAAAATAAATAATATACAAATTTAGAAATAAAATTTCCGATGAAATAAATATATATATTTAAAGAAAAATTTGTTCAAGCAGATGTAGTAAATAATTTTGAAAACAATTATTGGACTTTTGATTTTGTGGTATGTACTTGACATACAACCAAATTATTTATATAGAGATGAGAAATTAGAATTATTTTTCATTTAGGATATGTAATTTATTGTTTAATTTCTTTAATCTAAATGGAAAAATTAAGGAAATTTTTTCCCTTTTTTTTATTAACTTTGCTTTAGGATAATTTTTTTTTTCGTTTAGTAACTTTATCCTTTTAATATTATAAATCAGTTATTAATTTTTTCGAATTTTAAGTTTTCCTTTTTTTATTAAACGGTTATTAATCGATTTTATTTTTTCCCATTATTAATTTTTGATTTTTGATTTTTTATTAACTTTGGCTTTTGGGTTAATTTCCATTTTCTATTTTTTTGTAGTAACTTTACATTTTAGGATTATGAATCGATTATAAATTTAGTAAAAAAAATTTGGAATTTTTTTTTACACATGTTAGAATTTGATGATTTACTTGACATGTGTCGTCATCAGATGAGTTAGTAACTTTGAAACATTCAACTTTATATAATATTTGAATGAGATTTATTTTGTATTATTTAAACACTCATATACTATTTTCCAAACAGAACTAGAGGTAATTTTTATTATTTTTTATTAACTTTTCCTTTTAAGATAAATATAAATTTCTATTTTTTTGTTTAGTAATTTTACATTTTAAAATTAGGAATCGGTTATAGAATTTTTCAAAAAAAAAAATCCTTTTTATAATTAATTTTGGCTTTTATGATCAATTTACATTTTCTGTTTTGTTTAGAAGCTTTACTTTTTATGATTAGTAATCAATTATAAAATTTCTTTTATTGTTATAATTATGTGTCAAAATATAATTGGAAATTTATTAAGCACAAAATCTGATCAGTTAACTTAACACGTGTCGCGATCATGCAAGTTACTAACTTTGAAACATTCTGGTTTATATAATAAGAAGATTGTGTGACATCATCATATTTAATTATTTATCAAAACAACTATTTATAGTTTCAAGGAAAAACAAAAATCAACCGCTCAGCTCAAGCTTGCTTATATTTTCTTCGGTTTGAAATGCCAAAATAAAGAAGCTCCACAGTTTTTTCTGATTAGTGATACAGGAAAAAAATTTAATGATCAATAATATAAAAATAACTAGAAAATGTAAAGAGTAGTAACAAATATGAAAATAGTATACCTTTTACCGTTATGGTAAGTGATTACCAATCAATTTTTTATTATTATTTTTTTTTGATATGAATGTTAATATCATAAATGAAATGTTAGATCTTACAAGAATAAAATCTAGAGCATACTACCTTGGCAAAAAAAAATTTACCAATCAAATTAACAATATCTATCATCACTTAGCTGGTGTTTATGTATTTTTGATAATTAAAAAAAAAGGTAATAATAGTGGTATGCGGTATGTGTTTTTTATTGCCCATTTAGCTTTTAACAAATGAAATTGATATTTATTTCTGATCAGGTTGGTTGGATTTGGATCGAAATTATTCGAGAACATGGTTGGATGGTCGTTGGTCGTGATCTAGGAGGCCACATTCTTCTGCTTCCTCCCGTACATACATGAAATTTCCTTTAAGAATTTGTAACAAATAAAGTCAAGAATATTCCGTATGAAAAAATATATAATTTAGACCAGTCCGGTATTGTTTGAAGTTATATACTGTTTTTTCTAACTGTAAACATTTCAAAAAGAGGCCGGGTATGATCAAAGAAGCTAACACTCTACACATAACATAAAATTTTTACGCATTGGTATCTTTTGACACATACATATTACATAACATAACATATTGTATAAACATATATATGTGCATATGTATATATACAAACATTTATTTTCTTGTTTTAAGATACACATTAATCTTTCAACTAGCATTGGAATAACTTATCATTAGTGTCAACTTATTAAAATATTAATCTAAGATGCCCATCGACATCTCAGGTTCAAATCCAAAATTTTACAATATAGGAACGGTGGATTCTAAAAAGAAATAAAGGAATCTTTTGGGTGACATAAGTGAAATTTTATCCCCCAAAATACATAAGAGCTTTTGCATATAAATGTGTGACGTAGAAATCAACTTATTTTCTTCCAAAAATATAATGAAGGCCAAATTGATAAATAGACTACTGATCATCAGGATATCCATCGATACACCATAGGTATATTCTCTAATTATATTATATACTAATTATTAGCATATTTATATTAAATTGTTTATATCTTCATTGTCCTTTTATATACATATTTTAATAAAACCTACACAGTTGATTATCCTTTCCTTCTTATTATAGCTTTTCACTACTATTGTTTGAAAAAAAAAAAACACGCAAAAAACATTCGAAATCTAGCATCGATCGACAAACAAAAAAAAGGTAGGAACACAACTTTTACTATGAAAGCTAATTATATTAAACTGTTAAATATAATATATATATTTCATCCTATTAAATACAATTGTTAATGTCAATTTGTGAGTCATATAAAGACTCATAAATAAAACGAAATTTATTCTCAAATTGCTTTTAGTTTGATTGATAATGTATGCAGAAGTGGCGTTATATATCAACTTGAGTATATGTAATAAAAGTCAATATTCTGAATCAAATGTTAATAATATATGAATGCTATATATAAACAAGTATTTGCACAAATATTTTAAAGTTTGACTTGTTCTTTTCCCAAGTTCCGTGGAGTGGTGGAGGCATGAATTTTGCCATAGTTCCAGATATTTTTTTAGTTTAGCTTATCTCAACATTTAGAAGGAATTCAACAGGAGTTGACTCTATCATACAATAAATTATGGGTTTTCTAAACAAATTTCTTTATATTTTCAATATATCCGGAGAAGAAATTGATTACGTGTTAAAACTAATAAGATATATATCAGGTTTAGTTAATTATTACGTGTTAATTCGCATGGAGGTTTTCAGGATGTTGATGGACCAAGCCAGACTCTCTCCAAAATCAGTATATGGTGATATGAGATGACTAAAACTTCTCTAGTCCAGTGATTTTTGTTAATAATGTTATTATTAGTCATCTCATATCACCAAGTTGATTTCATTTTTTCTACCTATTCAACATTACAATTTCTATAACAATCCAAATAGAACATAAACATTATATAGAATCAAGTGGTTTGTAATCAAGTGAATTCTCAGTTATCAATGAAATACATTGTTCCTACTATATTCTAGAATTCAGCTAGAGAAAATCTGGTCCTTCTACTAAAACACAGATTTTAATCATCCTTATAAAAAAAAGGTAGAATTCTATTCATAAAAAAATCTGTTTTTATTTAGTTCTAAATTGAACCATTTGGAGTAAAATATTAGAGATGATATACTTCAAAGTTTGTGAATTTCAAACTGTAATTTGTATAAAAACCATCAAATACTTGGTGATTTTCTATGAAATATCCCCTATAGAAGACTACCATTAAACTTCTAGACATGATTAAATTGACAAAGAGAAATTAATATTTTGAATCTCAGAGAAAAATTAATATGAATCCAAACATTAACAAGCAAAATCCTACTGATCCAAAAGAAGAAAAAGAATTACAGAAACAACAGATATTTAAGATGCTAAACCAAACTATACAGATTACAACAAAAGGTCTTCCCGTTAGAATCATCCCATCCTTCAACCATATTTTAAGTACAAACATTCATATAATTAACTTAATAATGATGCTTTAGCTTCAAGCTTCAAACCTCAAATTCATCTCTCTTTCTCTCATCCAAGGCTCAAACGATCCAATGGCTTGATGTTTGTCTGCCTACGCGGAGTTCCAATCTCACAAGCATTCACTCTCGCTGCGAATCTAAGCGAGCAGAGAGACTCACCGGTTGAAGAAGATTCCGGCGCAATGTTCACAAACATTAGCGTCTTCGAGTCACCGCCTAAGCAAGGCTAAATGACAGAAGAAACATAGTTTCATCATCAGACACATTTAAGAAACAAAATCTTTTGAAGGTTTGTGTTTGTAAAGTAGTTAGTACCTGGAGAAGATAAGTGAGCTTTGAGTTTCGGAATGGTACATGATCTTCTTTCTTTGCTAAGGCGAAAATGACATCGCCAAGAGACGACAAGCTTTTGTTGATTGCCTAAAGAAAGAAAGACAGTTGTATAAGCTAAAATAGCAAGAAAACCCATAATTTCGTTTTTATGTTTTTAAAGAACTTACTTGAGTTTCTTTAAGTCTATCTCCGGTTGATCCACTCTTCGATAAACGCTCACTCCCTGCAAGATCAATCAGGTTCAAGACCCCTTGAACTTGTTGCTCAGTGCTCTGTAAGAAGGGAAAAACAAACAGTTTGGTCTGTTAGACAAAACAGAAATCAAGCTATAGAAGAAAAAGAAAAATAGCAGGTTTGGTTAATAAATACCTCGTTGACACCGGAAATCCTTAGTGTGAAAACAAAATGGCTTCTTGACGATTGCTCGTTCATCTGAGTCTTCCCTACCGATCTAAAGAAGAAAGAAAACAACTTTAAAAACCGTAAATCTTGATAGCCAATTTGTTCATAACACCTAAGTTTGGAGTTATTTGAAATGGGTTTTACTTTTAGATATTTACCTGTTACGAGCAGCGTGATCTAAGAGAAATGAAACCTCTCGGGAGCTTTTAACATCCAAAATAGTAAGCTCAGCGACATGTGTGTTCCCACTAGCATCATGTTTAATAGCATGTTTCTGTGGAGAAACGCCGTTGTCTGCCCTTACTGCTTCTTTATTTGTTGACAAGAGATCTCGGATCGTTTCATTGTATATTTCCAACATAGATACCTTTACATATGAATCAAGACCAGGATAATCATATATATATATTCTAATCACTAGTATGTATCTTACTTAGTGCTAATTAAAGACAAGGTCAATAAAACAGACCTGCAATTCGTATTTCCAACCCTGAGATCGAAGAGACTGCCTCGTTTCAAATATTTGTTCCAAACATCGCGGGATCAGGCCTTTTTCCTCAGGATTTCCTGGTCTACCCATCATTGTGTAAGTTTTTCCCGAACCCGTTTGTCCATATGCAAAAATGCACACCTACAAAATGGATTATAAAAGCTTTAATTAGTCCAACAAACAGTGAAACACAATAGTACTATTCGCCATTTGCAGATTTTAGTTACCTTGTAACCATCGAGAGCACTCTGCACAAGTTGAGAAATCTCTATGAAAACGTCTTCTTGTGATGCATTTGGCACAAAAACCTTATCAAATGTGAAAGAATGCTTTTGCGCTGTCCATAGCAAAAACACATCAAATGTTAAAAACTGTGTAATGTCCGCAAGAACCACGTTTTTGCAGAAGTTTTTAGTTTCATACCATTTTGCATCAAGTCAATACCGCGACCAATTAGTTCTAGAGATGCTGGGTAAGAAATGGTTTTTCCCTCATCACCACTATTCTCTCCCGGCAATAGAGGTCTAACTCTACAGAACACACGTATGTTGCCTTTCAATTCCTGCAACATGAGAATAAACCAGGATCAGGCAAGCTATTAGACAAAGGGAAGAAAACAAGTGTGGCAGAGTTTAGGTAAGCGGATCATACAAGAATAGTATTGTGCAACTTCTTCCGTAGTTTTTCTCCTTCAACGAGTTTAAGCTCTGCTTCTTCTACGCGAGTTTTCAGCTCGATAATGGTTTGCTTCTGGTCTTCAAACTCATTCATTTTCTCAAAGGTAGATAGATCAGACATCTAAATCATAAACAATCAAGAATGGTATCAAAAACTTAAGAACTTGTAAAAACTGATATAGTCATTTAGAATGTGATGAAACCTGCAGTCTCCTATCAGATGATACTAGCCGATCTTGCAACTCTCGTATTTGAGTATTCTGGGACGAACATGTAGTCTGGACCAAAACATTTACATCATCCTGAGAAAAAAATTAATCTGCAGAGAATTGCTTTGCAAGTAAATTATAAAAGGATAGGAAACCTCAAGCTCGGTTATGGTGTCTTTGAAGTCATTGTACTTGGTTGCCTCGGTTTGTAAGGTTTTTAACTCCGTTAAATGGCGATCACGGTCATCTTTAGCCTGCTGAAGCTCGACCTTGAGACTCGCAATTTCGTTTACCAATTCGGCTTTCTGCTTCATGATATCATCTTGAGAGGCCTAGCATAAAACCAAGACACCCAATCACATTCTGACCGAAACTACACATTTACTGCCATTGATCAAACTAAAACAGACAATCACCTTAGAAGCAGCAAGCTGATCCTGCAATGCTGAAAACTGACCCTTCAAGTTGCCAATATTTTCGACAATGGCAGTCCTTTCTTTCTCGCCGCGTTTTATAGTTTCGTGAGCATCATCAAGATCACCTTGTAGCTTGCTGTTATACAGCTGCAAGCTTGAGTTATACTCTTGCAACAGTTTGTACATGTCATTCACCGATTGAATCTGAACAAAACCCAAAAAAGACAGTCAAAATTAGGTGACAGCAATTTAACATTTCATATCCTTTTTGAGTTTCCTCACCCTCTGATTAGCCGTTTGAAGTTCTCCTTGTGCTTTTCCTAGCTCTTCTGTGAGACCAGCTTGTGCCTTTTCAACAGCAAGTCTTGCTTCTTTCTCTTTTCCAAGAGAATCATTTGCGGCCTAGTGAGAACATATCGAGTTAAAACCGACAAATATGTATTAGACTCAAGTTTTTTAACTAGAAACTGGCCGCTTCTTACCAACTTCTCCGTTTGTTCCTTGGCAAGTTGAACTTGAACAGATTCAAAATTCTTCCTCAGTTCCTCAATTATCATATTCAGCTCCTCTTCCTTGTTTTTCAAACTAACCTCTGTCATCAAATTGCAATCATATAAATTTTAAATCCCAAAACTCCGAACGAAAAAATTCAACAACTAAACTCTAATTTGGGAACACACCCATATCAGCACAATGCTTCTCATTCAATTCCAATGCGTTCTTCAACTTCTCTTGCTCAAAAGCGTAATCCAACTCGAGTTCTTGAAACCATCTAATGCAAAGTCTAAGTCTTTTTATATAATCCATCATATTCTCGCATCTTTCCTGCAAAATCAACCACCAAGAAGAACATTCAAAATTCAAGCTAACCAACTCAGACCAAAAAGAGATTCGGCCAAAAGGGTCAAACACATAAACAAAAAGTCTTTAATGCTTATCAAACAGACAAAGCTATTTTGGTCCCACAAATTGTCTTATAACAATCAAATCTTCTTCAAAACCAACAGATCCAACGAGAAAAGCCAGTAAGCAAACTGAAATTAAAGCCTAGAGATTCTACCACAAAAGATCAACACTTAAAACAAAGTCTTGAATGCTATTGCCAAAAAAAGGTCCCACAAATTGTCTTATAACAATCAAATCTTCTTCCAAAAAAAACCAACGGATCCAACGAGAAAAGCCAGTAAAACTACTTAAATTCAAAACTTCTTCACTCACGATTTAGCAGCTAAACTCTCTGTTAACAAGAACCCTAATTGATAAGCGTATTCATGACCACAACACAATCAAATTCAAACATCAGTCATCATAATATCAAACACTTAATCTACATTAGATTCATTTTTACCCTCATCAAAAATCAAATATGCACAGGAAGAATTTTAGATCCTGGTTAAAAAAAAACAAAAAAGTAGATAAATTTAATGAGGGTGCAAGAAAGTAGAAACCTTGTAGTTGAACTTGCTCTTGTACTTGATTCGCTCATTAAGAAGAGCTTCAACGTCTTCTCTTGTGAACTCAACTGGACCATATTCAGATCCCGCCGTGCTCGCCGGAGCACTGTTCGGCGTCAGATCTTTTGACCCATTAGCCACCGGAAAAGCTGACCGGATTCTTCCATTGTTTGCCATCGCCCCCACCATAACAAGGAAAAATTTGTTCTCTTCTCTTCTTGTTACCTAATTACTTCAAACTTCTCACTTCTCTGCCAATCAAAGCATAAACCTGCAAAAAGGGTTTGTTTTTATATCTTATTAGAGATCTTTGAAAATGAAAAATGATAAATTTGAGTAAAAGAGTGATAAATGGGGAAAAAAGGAAGGAAACCCGTGAAGATGAGGATTCAAATTAGAAACTAAAACATTTTTGTTTGAACGAAAAACACACAACATTTCTTTAGAAGAGAAAAAAACCTAAAGATTGAAACTTTAAGAGAGAAGATTAAAAGAGTAAAGAAACCCACTGATCTTAAAGAGAAGAATGAATGTGGATTTCAGAAAGAAAAAACATGCCCAGAGGGGAAGAACACGAAAAAGAATAAAAAGAGGACCTTTGGCATTTAAGAGGGCTTGTATCCTTTGTACTAAAAGATTTGGGTTTAGAAATGGAGGCACGTTTCAGTTTTGTTGTTCCTCTCGTCTCTTGCTGCTGGCTACTTCTTTCTATATTTGTTGTTTGAATGTTCAGAGAGAGAGAGAGAGAGATATGAACGTGGGGCCGTTGATTGGATCTGAAGTCACCGAGGTAATGCAATCACAGCCGTTGCTTTATTAAGCAGCAAAAGAAAATTGGAGAACAAAAATGTTTAATGTTAGGAGTCTTTAGGACTATGGGGCAGTGGGGGTAAGGTCAGTGGACTTAATTATGACTTTAATCCATACACCAAAATAATTACAAGTTAATTCTGAATATTAATAAAAAAAACAACATAAATCGAATGTAAGGAGAAGTGGAGAACATCCTTTAAACCAGGTTTTTTATACGTCAAGAAAATTAAAACATGATTTTATAAAAGATTCATTTATGAAAACCTCTCGTAAATTGTCGAGGATTTCGTTTCTCAGCTAAAAAATTTGTTTACAAAATTGTTAATATATTTTGTTTACTCAATTTTTTAACAATTATAAACACGCTTTTGTATAAATAAAATACGAGTAAAAACCATATTCATGAATAGCTCTATATTAAGGAAAATACCTATCAGATTTTAGAAGTTATTTCAAATACCCTTTGCCTTTATAAATACTGTTATTTTAAATACCATTTTTATGTTTTATTATCCAAAACGTCAAATTCTAAATTCTATTAAAAATAAGTAATTTTTTTGTAAACTTGTTTGTGATTTTTGAGTAGTGGTAACTTTTGGTATTTAAAAAAAAAAAAAAAAACTCAAAAACAAGATTTTCATAATGGCCCATATATTTAGATGGAATCTTCTTGTTTGGTTTTAAACAAAGACGTAAAATATATTTAGATGGAATCTTCTTGTATCGGTAGTCTCACAGATTTATAATTGGAAATTAAATAAACTAAAAACGATTAATCAAGAAAAGCTAACAATAACGTGTCGGTAAAATGCGATACGTCAGCATTTTTAGACAAGAGATTCCTTTCAGGGAAAAAAAGTGGATATTTTATCTTACCGAAACTACCCTTAGTATCGCTCCAAAGATTGCTCAAAGCAGTCACGTTTCTTCTGGTTTGAAAAGGTATGGGCTAAAACTGTCCGAATGAAAAATTGTCTTTTGTCGTGTAATTCTTAGATTCTGTCTTGTACCCTGACGAGATGTCAAATTTCATGTGAAAGTCCAATGGTCCGAGCAGCGAGCTCAATTTGGTAGTTGAAATATCGTCGTTGATGTTGGTTTGTGAAATTGACGTCATTAAAATACATTAAGCAGTGGATTAAAACGACTTGTGAAATACATTTTTTTGGATAAATCATATTAATATAACTTTGGGGTTCAAAAAAAGGTAAGTATCACCTTATATAGTCGCTTCAAAACCAAAAAAATGTCAACAAAAAAAAAACAAGTGTGTTGACAATAATAGAAGAGACATTTATTCGAGACGCACTAATCATTTTTCAACTTTATACACTCTAATTATATTCATAAATAAATCGGATCATGGAATACACAAACAATTTTTTTGTCTGTTTAATTCCATAGTGTTACAAACTTTTTGATTCACCTTTTATATTTCTTAAACCATTATGTATATAATTTTTTGATTATTGAGATGGGTTTTGAACTTGGTGCATATATTCAGATATAAAAGTATTTTTATCATCTGGATAAAGCACATACTACTTTAGTACTTTATGCAAAGGTGATTAATAAGGTGATGCAAGGATCATGCCAAATCTGATATAGTCAAACTATATCATATAACTTCGAATTATCTATTATAATTAAATGTATTAGACTATGGGTTTTTGAAAAAAATCGTGGTGTCGAATATCAAGTTGGAACAAGTCTTGAAATATAAAATGCATTTCAGAGTTTATATTTATAATTTTTATGATTTGTGGTCTGCATGTAGCTTATATTTGAATTTTTAATGTTAGACGAAGTGGTCTCCATTGGATTTTTCGATTGATTAATTAAGAAAATACAGCTAAAATTAAAAAAGACAAGTTTTTTTTTTTTAAAGACAAGTTATTTGAACTCCGAAACCTAGTTTTGATCGTTGTCTTCAAACAACTTTTTTTATTAAAAAAAAACGGAATTGTTGATATTAGAAGCGTACGTTAAAATTATTGAAATTTTAGTATAGCTGAAACTGAAAGTTAGGTAAACAGATTGTTTTTAAGAACTAAAATATTAAATCCCACGTCGTAAACATGTTTTTTTAAAATCTCATGACCAAAAAACCGTGTATATTTAATCTATTTTCTCCTTAGTTTAAGAAGTTTTTTCATGTAATGTTAGTACATCAATTGCGTCAACTGGGTGCCAAGTATTTTTTTTTCCTTTTTTCTTTGCAACTTTATTGAAACGTGAATTAGTTCTTCGGAGACTTCAGCGTTAAGCCATGATTGTTTACTCCCACTCATCTAACTGAATAAAATTATATACTAAAAACAATTTGGAATTCTATACAATGTTTTCGGATTATATCTTAAAGAATCTATAATAAACCATGTTTTTTTACCCAAAACAACCAAAGTTATAACATCTGGCTGTAATTAACGATCTACTATTTGCAACATACTAATTTAACAATTTATAAACAGGCAATCCAATATATCGTGAACAAGAAATCTCGAAAATCTAAAATTCATCGTCTGAAATTTCTTGCATACTTTTATATATAAATAATAAATCCGTAATATAGGTCTAGACGTTTAATATTTTGACAAACTGCAAGATAATGATGTTTTCAGAAAAAAATTGTCTTTTTTCTTCGAATAATTTTTTCTATATAAAAAAATAAAAAATTAGATGTTAAGGAAATGCACCAAACACTTCACATGAAGAAAAGGTTGTTGCCAAATCTATTTTCAATTTATGGTCGAGAGTTCCAAAGTTTTCATCTAAAGTCATTTTCTTGTATCAAACTTAGACCTACTTCCTCGGTTAAAAGAATAGTTTAATACTGTTCTGTTATATACTTACTTGTTCCACTAACACACTATGAAAACCATTAAAGAAAAGACAATTTAACAACCTAGTTTTTTCATTTTCCATTCGAGATCGAGGAAAGAGTTTTGAGATCTCCAAAAACTTAAATCTTGCATCGTATGGAAATTTCAATCTCATTCTTTTGAATATGAAGAAATTAAAATGTATAGTAATTATCATCTAAACCTATTTTTAAGAACACCAACGGATATATATATATATNCCTTTTTCTTTTTCTGTTAATTTATGTAAAATCAAATAAGTGGCCCACTTTGGAGTTCTTTCTGTACCTCCATACAATAATTTATTGATATGAGACAATAATCCGTTTTTTTTTTGTTTGGTATGATAACCATTTGGATTTTGTTTTATGTTCAACCTAGAACGAAAAATGCCGATGAATATTTGAATGTAGTTACATTCTTGTGGAAACAAGGGATTCAGTACATGATGGGAATTACTTCTATTGGCGATGACAAAGTAATGTCTACTAAAAATAATATTTCAAGAAAATTTTCAATATATAAAGTAAGAAGTTAGAATCCAATGATAATACATTAATGTTGTCCAACCGAAGAAAAATGTAGTTTTTGACATATGTAGTTCATGTTTGCGTCGGTTACATTGGTGATGATTTTTCTACCTATTAGGAATGGATCCTAACTTCTAAGCATAATCTGATCTAATATATTTTCTGTTTTGTCTAAGATCGATAAACTTTACGTATCCGTTTTAAACTTAAGCGGAATATCTATTGTCTCAATATCTGTTAAAATTCAGATAAAAAAAAAAAAAATAGGTCTGATAAAATGATTATGTTTGGGCCTTTAAAACAAGCTCTATTTATTTGGGCAACAAAACTAGGTGTTTTATTATAAAGCCCATATAAAGAAAGCTAATCCAAGCCTATTCAAAATCGCATGTACTGGGTTTTATTAGACTCACCGTCTACAAACGCGAGTAAACTCAATTTGACAATGTTAAAAAATTTGAACGTTTTCCACCCGTTGCAAGAAACATGGTGTTGTTGAAAGTAATCAGGAGTTAAGATTACAAAAAGATCGAAATGCTCTCCAATGAATCGGAAAAATGGGTTTTGGTAGTGTTATGATAGTTTAGATGTCTCTCCAAAGCTAATTAGTGTTCGAGAGTTTATCGGGAGCTCGTCGAAATAGCATACACGAAGGTCGAAAAGATTTTGGATTCGCTCTTATTAGAAACTGAGCATAGTTTTGGGGTAAATATTACTGGTTAAATGTTTCCTTTGACCCGTTTTAAACTAGCAGTCTAGTGATTCTCATTTGATAAAGAGTTACTTTGTTGCTCAATCATAGAATTATATAATCATTCTCATTTGGCTAGTCGAAATTGTGTCATGTTTTAAATTCATTAGAAAACACGGTGAATGAACTATTCGACGGTTACATTCCTTAAGAAGATTAATCGGGTGGTAAAAGTTCAAATCACCCTCTTATTATCAAAAAATATAATAATAATACTCTATTCGCTTAACACATATCATTTTTATACCCCAAAAACATGTATCTTCCCGATAAACATAAAAAAAACTCTATTAACGTATGTAATTCCAGTAAATCTATAAATCGATATAGTCTCTGAAAAATATACGATTTTCCGATCAAGTATATTATATACGCATGTATAGATATAATGTATCATTCATAATCTTTGTGTGTTCACCACAAAATCATTACAAATCATTCTATAATTAAGAAAAAACCTAAACTTAATTAATACTCATAAAGGGCCAAGGCCACATCAAATTAAAACTTGTTCTTGGAATTAATCTTGGGGATTTTGACCTCTAAGAAAGAGTAGTCGTCTTTGCTGGAGAGAAAAGCTTCGGAGTTTTTGGGTTCGGCGTCCCCGGGAAGCTCGACACGGCGGACATAGCCGTATTCCCACCACCGGCCGCTTCTCCAGTCGCCGTTGGCCACCGTTTTCTTGTTGCTGTTCCATTGGCCACTAATCTCCATCACTTTTCCGGCAACGTCCACGTATACCTGCACATTGTTTTTTCCCACCACTAGCCAAGTACCAAAAGTTTAATCAGTTTTTTTTCTTGAACCTTCAAGAAAAGGATTACATCGCTTAATTTTTACTAATTTGTAATTATTATTTCGATATTTTCCAAATAATTTTAGTTTTCATAGTAGTAGTGTTTAAATGCGTTTTTGGCTCATTGTTACGTAGTACTTTAATTAATGCGTTTTTTTGTTCCTTTTTTTAATGGAAAATTTTAAAAACTATTTCACTTTTTAATTATGTTTTATCAAAACTGTCTAAACCCATAACCTAAAAATCATAAACTCTACAAAAATATTTATCCATTGGATCTATCACAAGGACTTTATAATATTTCTTATTTCCATGACACGTACGTAGAATTTTCAGATACAAGTTTTGGTTCAAAGACGGGTTTTTTTTAATAGAGAATTAGTTAAAGTAAAACCCAAAAAAAAGGTAGGTATGTATCCATTTGGTATATTTGAATGAAGCATATCTTATTTTACAGACTAAAATTTAATTCGGAGTTAGATAATTTCTTCTTGGTTGGGACCAATCTATCCGACGACATTATTTTATCAACGATGTAATAAAACATTATTCATATTTCTCTTGTTCAAGCTAAAACTAAAGAAAATAAATAGGAGAATTGTGGCATAAGAAAGACGTACGCACCGGGGAGATCTGATTTAAGGACATAAGCTTGATCGGTTCGAGACCAATCGACTCTACACTGTCCTAAGCTCCTGAGGCCATCCAGCAAAACCTCCGACTCAAACTCCCATAAGGGAAACGCATCCGACGGATCAAAGTACTTCCCGAATAAAAAGGGGCTGAAAAGAGATCCCTCGCCGAACACAGCCTTCTCTGAGCCTCCTCCGCCGCTCAAGAACCTTCGGAAAACTTCCTCGCCGAGCGGTACGCTCCATTTTCCCGGCGTCTTGTCGTCGGTGTGGATCTCTAGTTTAAGGCTTCCACTACTACTCGCCATGAGAGAAAGAGAGAGATTGAGACGAATAAAAAAAGAAGAGGAAAGTGTGTTTGTGAGTTTTGGAATCAAGGTTTTGTTCTTATAGTATGAATTTTGATATAGCTGAAAAAAAAAAGGATATAAAAAGCTTACTAAAGGAATGTTTATGTGGACTGTGGAGGTATATCTGTGGCATTTATAAATATCGTTATAATTAGATAGACATGATAGGTCCAAAGTCAGATTAAAGAAGAACAATTATAAGAAGATTATGGACAAATATTGGGGGCTCAAAACTATTTGATGATAAGAGAAAAAGTTGGGAAAGATTCTTCTTTCTTTGTGACAATAATACTTTGGCGTGGCTAAAGTAAAGAAACGAATATGTTCTCTTGACGTAGAAATTGCTCGAAGGGTCACAAAGATATGTGTCTTTTTTTTTTTGTTGCTTTGAGCCATACCATTTTGATTCTTCATCTTATTCTGAAAAATGATATTTTATAAAAGTGTATATATATATATATATGTTGTTTTCTTTATATAAAATATATATTTTTAGTTACTACCAAATTGTTTTAGAAGAGAGAAAAACGTTATAATTTTCTAAGCAACAGTAGATTATTTCATGATAGTATAATAGTTGAACATTCGTCTTTCCAACTCATGTCAGAATTCGAATTTTCTCACTGCAATCTCAACAGTTGTTGGTCAATGTCAACACCTTAAATACCAAAAATAGTTGGATTTTCTAAAGGCTCCAAAGATTAGTGTGTTTTTCCTCACGATCATTTATAATATATATATATATATATATATATATATTATNTAAAATTTGAAGTATTAATTTGTATATTCGTATAAAAAGACTGCACAATATATAATCTATGTGACGTGGCTATTTCAAATGTTAAAACATTAAAAATCAGTCAAATTTAATTATGTGGCTGTTTTTTATATATATACCGACCTAACCCAAATCTAAATACTATGCGATGTAACTATTTCAAATGTTAAAACATTAAAATATAGTATATAATATCTGATTATGTAATAAATGATTTAGCATTACTTTTAATTTGTTGTATTGACAAGTATTATACTGGAATATTTTTGTAAGGAAAAAAGTTAATATATATTTTATTTTTATCAAAATGTTCTCACAAAAAATATATTACAAGCAGCATAGATATTCTTTTAATTATAATGATAATGTAATGATGGGAGATCTCTAGAGAGTGACTGACCTTCAAAGAAGTCGAGTCGCCAAAAGAAAGAATGATGGGAAACGGTGAGTCTGGTGACTGGGGTAAAAAGAAGAAAAAAGCTACCCAATACCAAACTTATAAAAGTATTGGCATTTTTTTGTCAACAAAAGTATTGCATTTACACATAAGTCATAACGATCGATCACAATATCTGATTTGCAATAATTTTCTACAAAATTAGTGCATTCTCCCCGCAAAATTTTAGTGAACTTTGGTAGCCAAATGCTAGTAATCAATTGGCAGTCACCCGAGATGCACCCAAGTCCGTGTCACTCATCTGAGTTTCGCCAATGACATCTTGGTCTTCACAGATGCTACTAAATCTTCTCTCTTTGTGGGCGGACGAGATCGACATGATCTCCTCATTACTGCTGCTGATCTCGGCATCCCCATCGACACTCCCAATTCGCTATCTTGGTCTTCCGCTCACAACAAAGACTATGACCTCTCATGACTACGCGCCACTTCTTGAAAAAATTTGGAAACAAATGTTGTCTTGGACCAGCAAGCACCTTTCGTATGCAAGTCGTCTACAGCTTATCGTGTCCGTCATATCGAGCAATTCAAATTTCTGGTGTTCGGTATTTCCGTTGCCATCACGGTGCTTTGATGAGATAGAAAAAATATGTGGAGCTTTCTTATGGACAGGTAACCCGAACACTTCAACGAATTCAAAGGTTTCATGGGAGGAAGTATGTAAACCAAAATCAGAGAGGGGGGCCTTGGCTTGCGTCGTCTTCGGGATGTTTCGCGATTTTTGTGATGAGTCTTCGGGATGGAGGCTTCGACGTACAAGGTTACGTAATCTTTACCCGTTACTTGAACAAATCCGTGCGCAGGCCATGACGAAAAAGGGCATGACAAGTACTTATGGCGTAACAATCCTGAGGTTTACAAGAAAAGTCCTCTTCTTACCACACTTGGAACCAGATTCGAGAACCAGGCAACTCTGTTCCATGGAGCCGAGCAGTTTGGTTTCATCAAGGAAACCTTAAGGTGTAGTTTTATCACTTGGCTTGCGGTGCGTAACAGGTTGACCACAGGAGCTCGAATGCGCAGCTGGGGAGTCCACCAGCCTTGGGTCCCTTGCGGCGAACCAGATGAATCCCGCGACCATCTGTTTTTTGCATGCCCGTTCTCTTTCACCGTTTGGTCTGAAGTAGCGGGTCGCCTCCTTGTCAACCGCATGGACCCAGATTGTGAAGAGTCCTTACACAACATCATCACGTACTCTGGTGATCGTCAAGACACTATCATTCTTCGGCTTTCGTTCCAAGTGACCATTTTCTCCATTTGGAGAGAGCGAAACTCACATATTCATCGATCCGGGTACAATTCTGTAAATCAGTTAGTTCATAGCATCGACAAGCTCATCTGAAACCGGATATCTTCTCTAGAATACTACGCCACAACAAATCTCCGTGATCTCCTTCAACGCTGGTTTGCCGTGTCAACTCATCTTCGCGCAGCAGCAACAAGTGGATGACGCTCTGTTTTTAATGGTCTTACTTTGTTTTTGCAAAAAGGATTAGTTCTCACGAGCTCTATTTTTTTTTGTCTTTTTTTTTCATTAGAACACTTGTAAATATTTTTTTTATTTCACATTTAAACCCAAAAAAAAAAATTATACGCAATTGAGTGTCCCGGTTCAAAGGAAAAATGGAAAAATATAGTTTCTTATGAAAGAATCTATAATTTACTTTAATAAAACCAAAATATGAATTTCCAATTCATCACTTCTATAGAAAGTAAGAAAATAGGTGTGAAAGGAGTCGATCGAGATTCGAGACAATTTGAATCAGTCTTTATTTATTTTAACTGCTTTCCTAAGAAATCTGACTATTGAGAGATGGTCCATGCTTCAGCATCAGCATCAGCATCAGCATCATGCATGCATATCTCGTCATGTAAAATTGTGTCAGGCATTAATCTTTTTGGATATTTTTCTTTCCACCAAGTCCAAGTCATTAGTTTTTTTTATTTATTTATAAAGATGTCCAAGTCATTAGTTACAACTTAAGGCTAAAGAAAATGGTTACTTGTTCCGAGTTTTTTTTTTTTTTTAAAGGGCTTTATTTGTTCCGAGTTACTAGAATTTACTTACAAATTTTAAAATAAAAGATAAATAATCGTAAAGAAATATTGAGTAATATTAAATCACGAAAAGAAAAAACAAATTATCCAATATATTTAATAACTCTGCGTAATCCTCGCGTGTTTGAGTTTGAGGGAAAAAGAGGGACAATTTTGACAAAGAAAAATGAACGAAAATGCTTGGGAGAGTTTTCGTATGAACCTTGAGAGCTAATTTCTCCGTGAATGTTTCTCGTCGACTTTTTTGGTCTCTCTGGTCAAAATTTGGGTTTGGTTGAGCGCACCGACGACAATCGCATTGTGCTTTTTTGTCAAATTGGATCTGGCCGCAATCATTAGCACCAACTCTTCCCCTTTTGTGCTGTCTCTTGTTTTCTCGAAACGTGTATTGATCTGGAGGCAATATTGAATTGGTCTTTCAGGGAAATTGCATCGAAGTCAGCTCCAAAATTCTAGAAATTTCGATCAGGGTTGTTGATTTTTTTGTGTTAAAGTTTCGATCTTGATCGAATTTCAGCAAAAGGGTCTACATTAACAAAAAAAAAAGCTGTACTATTATATTGGGTAATTTGGTTTAAGAGCATTGATAGCCTTTTGATTACGCCGTTTTTGGATTCATTTGGAGTATCTGATGAAATGAGAAGCAATAGATATGCTTGGAATGATTCGAGGAGGAATGGGTAATCATAATTGGGCTCGTTTAGTTGTCTGGTTGATTCTGCTTTCTGGTTTTTTGGTGATAACATTGGAAGAGAATTCAGAAAAAGATGAGACTCTTCTTAGTCAATTCATGGCTCCATCAACAGGGCAGGTCAATGAACAAATGGTAAAGATTGTCTTTCTGCATTTCAAGCTTGTTTGGTTATTTTTTACATCATAACTTACTGTCATGTCTGATGGGATTTATCTGTTAGGGTTTAAAATTGTATAATCTAGGAGATTCTGTAGCTCTGTAGTATACTTTTAAGGCGAGAGTTGAAGGACATTTGCCTGTTTCTTGCTTAAAGTTCGGTTTTAGAGACTAAGATTGCATTTTTTGGTTTTGGTTCGTATTCCTTGGAGGAATCTAGATTGTCTGAGAAAGAGAATTAAGTCACTATCTTGGGTTTTTTTCGTTTGTATGAAGACATTTTTATGGCCTGTTTGTATCATATTGAACGAAAGCTCCAGGTTTTTAGCCTGAAGTTTCTGATTCTGATAGCAATCAATCACAAGCTAAACTTATGGAAATTAAGAGATTTGGGTTGACTGATTAGAATAATTTATTGTGAGAGAATTAAGGAAATGATGAGAGTTTTCCAAATCTGTTAGTCATGAGTTTGCTATATAATAAGCTCTTGCAAGAGCATTAGGGATATGGGGTTTTGTTATGAAACCGAATGGAGCAAGAGTCACGTCTCTTGTATTTCCTTAGTTTTTTTTCCTTTCTAATAGTCGGTCCGGGCGTGGGCGTTGGCCTGGACGTGGGTCTCGGCCTGTGTTGGAAAGAGTGGAGCTTTATGTGCCAAATGTGATGGAGGCAAGTCAAAAATTCTCTGTAGCAAGTGCCAACATCCTTTGACTTTCCTCCATCACATTCAGTACGTAAAGGTCAACTCTTTCCAAGACGGGTCCAGACTATTTCTTGTAAAATAGTTTCAAGCCTCACTTTCTGATTCTGCATATGTAGCTACGCTATTCATTTTTTTCGGTAGCTAGTATGTATAATCTAAAAGATCTTGTAGACTTTATCGAGAGAGAGTTGCGAGTCATAGCCTGTTTCTTGCTGAAAGTTTAGGTTTTAGATGCTGAAAGTCATAGCCTGGTTTCTCGCTGAAAGTCATAGCCTATAAGGAGATTAATATTATCTCAGAACGCTTATATACTTTTTACAAAGTAGTCGGGATACGCCATTTGCAGTCATGTTTGGATTTATAGTTGGCTGTCTCTTAGTTAATGATATGCTTAATTATTTTTTTTGTGTAGCTTATAAAGTTGTTCGTCTTTTGTACAATGTTTGACAGATAGAAACATCATGGGCGCAGCTTTGTTGGCAAGATTCAGATTGTGTGAAGGAAGCTGCCGCAGTATTCAATTTATGTTTTCCAGGATCAAAGGATAATTGGGAGCTATTTGGTTTGAAGCATTCCCATCTGAAGCAGACGCTTCTTGATTGTATCCAAGAACAAGGAAAGTTGAATGGTCATAACCTCAAGTATCTCGAGCTCTTGTCATCTATGCTTGATACTCCAAGGAGAAATCTAGCTTCTAGACCTGTCTCTTCCCTTTCTCCTTCCCCTTCACCTTCCCGTCCTCCTAAGCGTAGTCGAGGCCCACCTACTCGATCAAGATCCCCATCTCCGTCAAGATCCCCTCCTCCTTCTGCTGGGAAAAACGGTTCTAAAAATTCAACTTCTAGACCTGTTTCACCTGCGAAAAGAAAAGAGGACCATCAGACAATCATCATTGCGGTTGTTGTGACTGCAGTTTCTACGTTTTTGTTTGCTGCATTGTTCTTCTTATGTTGCACCAGGGTTTGTGGAAATGGTTCAGGAGGCAGGAAAAACGATGAACGGCCTCTTCTCAGTTTAAGCAGTAGCGATTACTCTGTTGGTAATAATATCTCCACTTTCTCACGATACTAATCTAACAGGAAATTTCTTGAATATATATAAAAATAAAAATAAAATACTTTTTTGTCTTCTCAGGTTCCTCCATCAACTATGGTGGTTCTGTCAAAGAAGAAAAACTGGGTCATCAATCCTTTAACATTTACTCAAACCAAGGAAAGATGTCGTCTTTCGATGGAAGTAATTCTGATAATTCGGATTCGTTAGAAGAAAGGCTGTCACACGAAGGGATGCGTAATAATAATATTAGCAATCACGGGATTCCGCCTTTGAAGCCTCCACCTGGAAGAACAGCTTCTGCACTTTATGGGAAGCCTCCTTCTGGAAAAGTGGAGCCTCTTCCACCAGAACCACCCAAATTTCTTAAGGTATCCTCAAATAAGGCTTCTCCTCCTCCACCGCTAGCTCCAGCACCGCCAATGCCATCTTTTGCTGGTCCTCCACGACCGCCTCCTCCAGCTCCTCCACCTGGTTCTGGAGGGCCTAAGCCACCACCTCCTCCTGGTGCTCCTGGACTAAAGGGACCACGTCCACCTCCACCGATGAACCTGGGTCCGAAAGCTCCCCGATCGTCTTCTGGGCCAGCAAAGTCATCAGATGATGATGCTCCCAAAACAAAGCTGAAGCCATTTTTCTGGGATAAAGTGCAAGCAAATCCAGAACACTCAATGGTTTGGAATGATATAAGATCAGGATCCTTCCAGTAAGTCATAGCTTTGGAGTTTTCAGCTTTTAGTTCCTCTTAAATTTATAATCCTCTTAAAGTTTATAACTTTGGCACAGTTACTGAATAGAACTTATTTTTGATGCTTTTCCAGGTTCAATGAAGAGATGATAGAGTCGTTATTTGGATATGCAGCTGCAGACAAGAATAAAAACGAAAAGAATGGATCCTCTGGACAAGCTGCTTTACCTCAGTTTGTTCAGATTCTTGAACCAAAGAAAGGGCAAAATCTATCGATTCTCTTACGTGCTTTGAATGCGACAACTGAAGAAGTGTGTGATGCACTTCGTGAAGGTAAACCTTTTTCTTTCTTTTTCCCTATGGGGAATAGAAACAATTTAAGTTTGGGTGGTATTCTCTAATGTGTTCTCTAACATAATCCTCGTTGAATCAGGAAATGAGCTTCCTGTAGAATTCATTCAGACTCTGTTAAAGATGGCACCAACACCAGAAGAAGAACTAAAGCTTAGATTATACTGTGGTGAAATAGCTCAACTGGGATCAGCTGAACGATTCCTGAAAGCAGTAGTTGATATCCCTTTCGCTTTCAAGCGTCTAGAGGCACTTCTATTTATGTGTACACTCTATGAAGAAATGGCCTTTGTAAAAGAATCGTTTCAGACATTGGAGGTACGTTTCGTAATCTTTAGCAAAAACTATGTTCTGAAAAAACAAAACATAGGGGAAGTCGGCTGTTCCTGAAAGTTTCTTTAGTGTTTCTCAAGAATCTCTCTCTTTTCCACTTGTTGATATTAAGCTTCCTCTTGCTTCTTCTCTGTTCTAAATGCATCTTCTTTGGTGTATATGGAAGGTTGCTTGTAAAGAACTTAAGGGAAGTCGTCTGTTCCTGAAGCTCCTAGAGGCGGTTCTTAAGACCGGAAACCGAATGAATGATGGTACATTTAGGGGTGGTGCTCAAGCGTTTAAGCTGGACACTCTTTTGAAATTAGCAGACGTGAAGGGAACTGATGGGAAAACAACGCTCCTCCATTTTGTTGTTCAAGAGATAATTAGGACTGAAGGTATGAGAGCTGCGCGTACTATCAGAGAGAGCCAAAGCTTCTCTAGTGTCAAAACAGAGGATCTAATGGCAGAGGAAACCTCTGAAGAGATGGAAGAGAATTACCGCAATCTTGGACTTCAAAAAGTTTCAGGCTTGAGCAGTGAGCTTGAACATGTGAAGAAATCTGCAAACATCGATGCTGATAGTTTAACAGGGACTGTTATTAAAATGGGTCACGCTTTGTCGAAAGCTCGAGATTTTGTCAACTCAGAGATGAAGAGTTCAGGAGAGGAAAGTGGGTTTCGTGAAGCCCTTGAAGATTTCATTCAAAATGCTGAAGGAAGCATCATGTCGATTCTCGGTGAAGAGAAGAGAATAATGGCTCTGGTGAAAAGTACAGGGGACTATTTCCATGGAAAAGCAGGAAAAGACGAAGGATTGCGTTTGTTTGTGATTGTGCGCGATTTCTTGATAATCTTAGATAAGTCCTGCAAAGAAGTCAGAGAAGCACGAGGAAAACCCATAAAGATGGCCAGAAAACAGGGTTCAACAGCCTCAGCTTCTTCTGAAACTCCAAGACAACCCCCTCCATTAGATCCTAGACAGAAGCTGTTTCCAGCCATTACAGAGAGACGCATGGATCAGTCTAGTTCAGATTCAGACTAAAAAAAAGTACAATCTTGGGTTTTGTTACTTGTTAGTACAAATCCTCTGCGGTTTTGCTGAAAGCTTCTTATAATCTTTTTTTCTGCTGGGAGTGGAATGGCATTAACTCGCAGAGACGTCAGGTTTTAGTCACTACTGATAATCAGATGAACAATCAGAAAGGCACTTTTGGGGTAAAGCTATGGAATCGTTGACTTACACTGTCACACTCTTGCTCTTACTGACATTGTCATCTTTAGGTTTAGAAACACTCATTTTCATTTCTTTTTCTTGAATTTTGTTGGCCGTAGAAGAGTAATCCTTTTGTGTTTATCTTTGTAACATTACTATCGATTAAATTATACATTCCTTTTGATTCCAACCAAACTCTTAAATTCAAAAGTGCTCTTGATGACGAAAGAGGCTCAACAATCTCATAGATTTGTAAAAACTATATTAGAAGCATGTTTGCAAGATATACTTGCTCTCATTTTGGTAAAATACTTTCATATATTCACACAAACTGAAACAAGATGTCCGATAAACAATAGAAAGAAACAAAGCCCTAAAAGCAATTGAAAGGCAAAGAAAACAAAATGGTTCTAGCTACTAGTCATTAGTTATTTTAATCTGAAGCGAAACAGAAGGAAGAGAGACGTGTTTCTTCTATATCTTGTGCTAAGACCTAATCTTCCTGAGGCTTTGAGGGTCCAGACTTCTTGGGAAGAAGGAGATTGTGAATATTGGGCATCACTCCTCCATTGGCAATAGTCACATCTCCGAGAAGCTTGCTTAGCTCCTCATCGTTTCTCACGGCGAGCTGGATGTGACGAGGAACAATGCGGGTCTTCTTGTTGTCTCTTGCTGCGTTTCCAGCGAGTTCAAGAACCTAAGAGAGATTGTACAGACAGGTTTCAGTCTCGACGAACCCACGGTTAATTAGACACATAAAATTCTGGAAAACCCATAAGATCAAACTACCGAAATTGAGAACTTTTACAAATCTAATTAGTTTCCGTGACCAAATTGAGATGCATGAAGAAAACTCAAGAACCCTAAATTGAAAGACCATTTCAAAATCAATGACACCACAACAAATCAATCGAAACACCGATTTAAACAAAAAATGAGAATATCTGGTTTCGCAAAAGTTGCCAATTACGGATAAATTACTGAAATTTCCCAATTTCGCATGTCCTATTCGTAAAATTTAAGAACCCTAGATTTTGCCAGAGACCACGAAAAACCAATCATGCAAAAACAGAGACGGAACCAATAAAATTAGGCATCGGGATGAGAAAGAGAGGGAAGGTATATTCACCTCGGCGGCCAGATACTCGAGGACGGCGGCGAGATAAACCGGAGCACCAGCTCCGACACGTTCGGCGTATTTTCCGGCTTTGAGGAATCGAGCGATACGACCCACCGGGAATTGAAGCCCAGCCTTGCTGCTCCGAGATGTGGCTTTCTTCGCCGCACCGGATCCAAGAGTTTTTCCGCGACCTGCCATTTTCAACAACCAAAGAGCTTTTCTAGCGAAAATTTCTGGAAGAAAAGGAACAAAATTGCAAATTCCTAACAAGGATTGAGGGAGATAATCGAACCTCATGAGTTTTATATATGATGTTAAATAAGTTATTGACCAATGAGAATAGACTACGCGGATCGAATCTTTTAAACCGTCGATTTCTCACAAATCAAAGGTTACGATTTGAAGGTTTTTCTCCCACCGCATGACTTTTTTTTGTTGTTTCTTTTGAACTCGTACGCATAAGAACGAGGGAATTTCCAAAATTTTCAGGCAGAATAAAGTCAATTTATATTCCTTTGGATATATTATGGGCTAAATACATCGAAAATAAAATTTACGAAGATAACGGGCCAATTATGGGCCTATAATATTATTACGTGTGTGAAATTAAATTCAATTTTAGGCCCACGAGAACCTCGTAAGTTGGAAGTCGCAACCAAGTAAGCCCTTGATTCCAGAACTTATGCATTGAAAAAGTTTCAATTTGTTTTTTTATATAAATACCCAAAAAAACTTTTAAGAAAAATAAAATGATACACCAACAATATAAATACACGGTAATTCTTAGTAATTCTTATGTGTTGTGTTGACAAACAAGAAAAAACAAATCTTATTTGTTGTGTGGCTTAGATGTTATTTCTATGAAATGTTTCAAATTTTGGTGTACAATTACATCACAATTGTGACATATGAAGCATGAGTAGTCTATACAGCTTGATCACTATATTACGTTGATGAAAAACATTAGGCATCATTCTAAAAATATGTTTTAAGTAAACAAAAGAATATGAAAAAGAAAAAAAGTTTGTATAATATATACAGTATGATGTTTTTCACATGTTTTGTGGATTAGTATGAGTTTCGATCCTAGATCTCCTCATTATAAAAAAAAAAACCAAAGAAAGTGTTCACATGTTCAGCAACATTTATTAATCCAAGCCATAAGATATCAAATATTGGGACAGACCAGTCAATGTGGTGTGGTCGAAATGATGGTCCTGTTGGTTAGGGTTTAGGGCAAATTTGGGAAACCCAGAAGGACAAATCTATCAATATGCTTCAAAATTCAATTTCTAATTTAATGTCTTCCTTTTGAATTCAATAAGGCTATAACGACACCCACACCTACTTTCACCCCCTTCCTTATCTACCCTTTGCGATATCTACAAACAAAAATTAAATGCACTTTTGAAAGTTTGACAAGATAACTTCATATGAAAATTATTTTGATCCTTAACAAACTGTTATTACTTTCATCCATATTTACAGGCATTAGGATGTAAATACTAAATAATGCTGTTACTTCATTACGGATAGAGGGAACTTAAAATTGGTGTATAGTTTATCAATGTTTTGTAATCGTTGCGGTTTTAGTTTCATCTAAACACATGAATCACATATTTCGTCTTTGTTATTTACTAATTAGAGTGATGAGGTCTTTTGTCAACGTTAGTGATAAGGCTATATGGTGTATTAATAAGAAATATAGTAAATTTTAATACTATATTGATTACTATCCATCCAAGAATTGTCAGAATGCTCCATTTGCTCTTCTGGTCTTTTAAGAGTGAATTGACAGATGCTAGCGGAAAGAAGCGAGTTAAAATCAATGTTCCTTTTCAATTTATTTCAAATTAAGTTCCTATATTTATGCTGATTAGTAACTATCATTTAGTTGTCACTGAACAACCATTTGTCACCATGGATCAACGTGTTTACGAATAGTGAGTGACTACATAGTTTTAGCCCGAATAAAAGATTTGGCAGCCGATTGATCATAATACAAAACGATACAAGTTTTTAATGGGTAAAAAGAGTAGTAAACTGTATTGTTCTACTTAAATTAGATAAAAAGTAACGGTAAAAAAAAGCGAAAAAAAACCCCGAAAATACCATTTTTGATATCACTAGTTATTACTATAACTTTTCTGATTAGTAACTTCTAAATCGGTACAACTTTTACCATTACGGTAAAGAGTTACTAATCAAACCTAGTAAAATCATATAGGGGTGTCGGAGATTAGACTTTTAGGATTTTGAAAACTTTAAAATGACTTAAAATTTTAAAAATTGGTAATTTTAACAAGCATATTTTTGCTTTCCTAAAATATTTCCAAGTCTCTATAATCACTCACAGCCAAAACTTTTTTTTTTCTTCGTGTTTCGTTACTTTTTAAAAAAGCCAAGAATTTGTGACTTTATTTTTTTTCATAAATTAAAAAATAAAATACAGTCTAAAAATTTACAGTCAACAGTTTTAAAAGCAAAAGTACTAACCAAACACTTCCGTAGTATAGTATATAGAATCAACTCTGTCAAATATTGGACTGGATTTGGATTAGTCAAATATTACGTACATTTGTTTATTTTGTACTTTGACGATTAATCGTGGTCTAATCCGTAGAATCTCACAGTTAAATCCTACTAGAAAACCAAATATTTAATGTGAACCTGCCCACACACAATCTCATTGATTGACGTTCGTATTAATTACTGTAATTAAGTGTTGGAAGTGTGATAAAAACGCAAGATTCTCACTAGACGGTAACTAAGGGAAAAAGATCGTGGATGTATCTTTTAGAAATTAAAACAAAATTATTGCGAGTTAATTACGATTTATATTTATTACTACTTATTAGACTTAAAAGAGGGTATGAATAATATTAAATGCTACTATTAGTTAACGCAGCAAGTTCATGAAATTTAGCGTGCATCAAATCCAGGTTATCAGATCAGTAAAAAAAAAACTCTATTACTCAGTTCATCAGTTCATGTAATAATATTGGGTAATCTAAACTAAATATATTTTAAAAATGTATAAAATGAGTCTACCGTGGGAGTCGAAACCCGCACAACTAAATCTTGTAAAAGAATTTAGAAGGAACAGAAGATTCTAAGTATGAAACTCGAAACAAAGATACAAAATGGTTTTTTATTGCTGATTTGATAAGTTTTTTCGTACAATGATTTTTGCTTAAGGTTTCTGCTAGGGTAAAAAAGTTGTTCCATTATGAATGACTTGCTAACTATTTATACAAGTTTCATGAGCAGATATCTCGGAGAATATTTTGGAATATTTTATTTTTGCTTTGTGCGGCCACCGTTTTAAATCTTCTTCTTCTCGGCCTGTTAAGTTTGAAATGTGATTTTCGTCTTGGCCTACAAAGTGTTGAGCTCGTCGTCTGGGGTTATTCTGAAGTGAGACCTCTCCCGCTCGGTTTGGGTCGGCCCTGGTTCGGCGACATGGGTCAGCTATGGCTTGGTTCGTGTTGGTGTGAGATGAGCTAGTTCGGGCCGGCTTTCCTTCTCTTCCCCGGCTCGGCCTAACCTCCTCTCTTCGAGCTCGGTTTGAGGTGAAGGCAGCTTAGCTCGGCCTCACCTTCCTTCTCTTGTCTCCGAGGTGAGCCTAGTTCAATTCGGCATCACCTCCTCTTCTCCTTGGTCCAAGGTGATGCTGCTCGGCCGGAGATGAAGTTGCTCGGTTTGTCCGAGGTGTAGGCTTGTCTGGGCCAACAAGCTTGGTTCGACCTCACCTCTTCTTTGGCTCAGTTTGGTTGGTCCCATATTTGTTAGTAGTTTTTAGCGGTTGGTTTCGGGCAGATGAAAACCGACCCTAACATCTACTATGTCATGATCGTGATTCATAGACGGGAACATATTTGTGAAGTCTTTATAGTTTTTACACTTACAGAGTCGCAAAATAGTAAATGAAGGAAACATTCTCTCGTGTTATTACATCGGTGAGTTGAGACATTATAGACCTCTTTAGATTCATATGCACGTACATGCCTACTAATAAAAAAAAAACATTTTGTATTATTATTACCTATTGTTTTTATACTATATCATTTAATTGAGTTGAAAAATAAACACTATCTCATTTAATAAATTCAACCGTATCTTTCACAAGACAAAAAAAAAAACAAAAAACATATTCACTTGCCTTCTTCTTCTTCCTTATTATTTTAAAAATAAAATAAAATATCACTCACAAAAAAATCCCAAAATTTCAGAAGAAGATAGACAGAGAGAGAGAGAGAGAGAGAGAAAGGGAGATTACAACAACAATGGACGATTCAAGCACAAGAAGCCAAAAGAAGAAGAAGAAGCTTCAAAGAGACAACAACAAAACCATTAATCCAAAGAACAAGAAGAACATCCCAACTGTTTGGTTCTCACTCAAGAAATCTCTCCACTGTAAATCCGAACCATCTGATGTCCACGACCCCAAATCCACAAAACAGCTCTCAACAATCTCCACCAAGAGAATCTCCGGCGTCAACGCCGGCATCGTCGCCGGAGGATGCGGCGGTGGCTTATCGGGATGTTCAAGATCGATAGCGAATCTCAAAGACGTAATCCATGGAAGCAAACGTCATTTCGAGAAACCGCCGATAAGTAGTCCTCGTTCTATTGGAAGCAACGAGTTTCTCAATCCCATAACTCACGAGGTTATACTCAGTAACTCCACTTGCGAGCTTAAGATCACCGGCGTCGGAGACATGGCTTCACCGGCCGGAGCAGCGGAATCAGGTGGTGGCGGCGGCGGAGGGGGAAATGGTCGGTCGACGACTTTTGTTGGGATGCTGAGGCCGGGAACGCCGATGCATTATCTGAATCATTCCGCTTCTTACCGGAGCCAAGCGTCGTCGACGACGACGGCGAGAAAGGGCTCATTTGCTTTGTCGGAGAGAGACGGAAGAGGAGGAGGAGGAGGAGAAGGGTTAGGGTTTCACACAAACAGGAGAGTTTCTCTGGAGATAAACAGAGATCCCGCCATTAATGGAGGCAATTCCTCTGTTTCTTGCCATAAATGTGGTGAACAGTTCAATAAACTCGAAGCTGCAGAAGCTCATCATCTCTCTAAACACGCCGGTAAACAATTCAAACTTCGGATTTTCACCATCGAAATTAGGATTTTCAGGAAAAACATAAAGTTTTGATTTTTAGGAAAAATTTCCCCAAATTTCAAATTTCATGGGTTTAAGAAGAAAAAAAAACTCAACTTTATTAAAAAATTCCCCGAATTGCAGTGACGGAGCTCGTAAAAGGTCGAATTTCACAATTGAAATCATGCAATTAGCGTTTTAAAGCAAAAAGTGTTCAAAATTAGCAAAAATTTCCCCCAAATTTCGGGTTTTGAATTATGAAATTAGGTTTAAAAGTTCTCAGCTTTATCAAATTGCAGTAACGGAGCTCGTAGAAGGTGATTCGTCGAGAAAAATCGTGGAGATAATCTGCAGAACGAGCTGGTTGAAGTCAGAGAATCAATGTGGAAGGATCGATCGAGTCTTGAAAGTGCACAATTTGCAGAAAACCCTAGCTCGGTTCGAGGAATACAGAGAGACGGTGAAGATCAGAGCTAGCAAACTCCAGAAGAAGCATCCGAGATGTCTCGCCGACGGGAACGAGCTGCTCAGATTCCACGGAACCACCGTCGCTTGCGGTTTAGGGATAAACGGGTCGACGAGTATCTGCACGGCGGAGAAATGCTGCGTCTGCCGGATTATACGGAACGGGTTCTCGGTGAAACGGGAGAAGAATAGCGGGATCGGGGTTTTCACGGCGTCGACGAGCGGAAGAGCGTTTGAGTCGATCTTGGTCAACGGCGGAGATCAAACTGGAGATGATCGGACGGTGAGGAAAGTGTTGATTGTGTGTCGGGTTATCGCCGGAAGAGTTCATCGGCCGGTGGAGAATGTGGAGGAGATGAATGGTTTGATGAGTGGGTTTGATTCTTTGGCCGGGAAAGTTGGGTTGTATACAAATGTGGAGGAGCTTTATTTGCTTAATCCGAGAGCTTTGCTTCCTTGCTTTGTGGTAATCTGCAAAACCTAAAAAAAATATTACTAGCATTGTTTCGGAAAAAGAGCGAACTATTATTTGTTGATAAATTTATGTATCGTATAATGAGAATTGAAATCAATAGAATTTCGAATCTAGATGTTGATCATTAGTAGTTTTCACCATTTTGTTTCGAATTTAAAATTTTGTTTGCAAAGTGAATTTGGGATTCAAGTTTCATGGGGTTTTTTTTTTTGGAACAAGTTTAGTTCTGAGTTTTTTTAACTATATTACCTAGATAGACAAAAAAAAATATTTTTTGTTCATATTATGTTTAGAAAAATTTGTATTTTAGCGTGTTATATTGTTGTGAAAATCAGTGGTTAGAGATAGATGGCGAAGTGTGTCAGAACGAGAATTTAGTTTCACGGGTGGCCTGTTGGTAAAAGTGCAACTAAATGCCAAATTTCATTCAGTAAAAAAAGTTCTTGAAAAAGAAGTAACAAGAGAACTTTTGTTTTTGTCGACGAAAACAACTTTTCAAAAAATTTGGAACATGAATGTTTTGCTTGTTTTGTTGAACGTTCAATATGGAACATTTATGTTGTTTAAGTGTTTTGATATTTTTAACATCTTTTCTTACATAGTTACATATCATTAATACAGCATTGATAATCCAAAATATATGTGGTACAATAACATTTACATGTATTGTACACAGTATACTCAGACGACCCAAAAACAATTTCGTTTTCTTTTGCTTCAATTTTTTTTTGTTGGGAACCAACTCCTTTTAGTCATAGTTTTAGTCATAGATTTGAAAGATGATAGTCTCTATTATCACATGGGCCAAACTTTTTCTCACGTGTCAAGATATGTGTGGGCTCAAGCCCAATAAGAGAATCACGTACAAGAGTTAAAAGGTGAATAATTGGGCTGATGTGCCTTAGCGTAAAGAGAAGAGACAAACATAGAGAGAATTTGGTTAAGAGTTCTTCTACGGTTCTTCGTCTTCAAAGGTTGCTGGTTTGTTGTGAAGTTGGAGTTAGTGATTCTTCTTGCATTCGTCTTAAGGATTTGTGCTTTCTTTTGGCAACATCTGCAAAGATTAGAAAGAGAGACATAAGAGAAAGCTTGTAAGAGAGATATCACGGTTGTACGAAAACTCTTGTTATCACTTGATTGTTCTAGTGGATCGTTGAGAGTATCTTCTCTCCCCAGACGTACTGAAAGGGAACTGGGTTAAAAAAATTCTTGTGTTTTACTTGAATCAACAACAAACTAACGTATCAAGGTCAATTGATCGAAGTAGTTCTGGTTTAAGAGCTAAGACTAAATGTTGAATTGAATATTAAAACCTCACAAGTGGTATCAGAGCACCGGTTAAGCAGAGGATACGGTTTCAGTTTCTGATATGCGATTGGTGTTATTTCAGGGAAGTTCAAAGTTATTCAATCAAGTGTTTACAACAGAAAAGTCTGAATCATGGAAACCACTCAAAGTAAAATTGATGTGGAGAAGTTTGATGGCAAATGAGACTTTGGAATGTGGAAATTCAAGATGCTTATGGCTTTTGAAAATCTGGAGTTAGATTCTGCACTCAGCGAAGAAGAACCTAGTGCAACATCGGTTAAAGGTAAAGAAATAGAAGGTAAAACAGATCTGCTAAGACTGCGCCATCTCCGGTTGATAAAGTGAAAAAGGAGAAGGAAAAAAAGGCAAAGAACTTTATATGCTCTTGTCTTAGCAATCTAATCATGCGGAAAGTTATGAAACAAACCACAGCTCTAGGTGTGTGGAAAGCTCTAGAGAGGGATTACCAGACAAAGACCTTACCAAATCGTATGTATTTGAAGCAAAGATTTGCCAGTTTCAAGATGGAAGAGCACAAAAGCGTAGAGGAGAATCTTGATGTGTTTCTTAGACTGGTGGATGATTTGGAAAGTTTGGACATAACAGTGAGTGATGAGGATCAAGCGGTTCAGGTTTTATCTAGCTTACCTAATCAGTTTGACTCACTTGTTCACACTCTCAAATACGACAACGGAAAATAGACTCTCACGTTGAATGAAGTGGTGACTTCAGCATATGCCAAAGAAGTTGAGCTAAAAGAAAAAGGGCTCCTAGGAAAGGCAAGTTCAAGTGCAGACGTTCTGGTTGCAAGTAGAGGAAGGTCTGAAAAGAGGACTACATGTCAATACAAGGGTAGATCCAAGAGCAAAGACACAAGGTCAAAGTCTAGACCAAAAGAATCAACCAAAACCTAGAGAATGTTGGATATGCGGGAAAGAGGGACATTATAAGAAAGAGTGTCCTGAGAGGAAGAACTGGAAACAAGAATCTGCAAATATAGCTCAGGAAAAGGAGGCTCCTATGGTCTTAACAGCAAACGTACAAGACACCATGGATGAATGGGTGATGGATTATGGGTGTATATTCCACATTACACCAGATAAAGATGTCTTGTTTGACTTCAAAGAGTTTGATGGTGGAAAGGTGATGATGGGTAACAATACCCACAATGAAGTCAAAGGCATGGGGAAACTTAAGATCATAAACTCAGAAGGAGCTACTGTGATATTGACTGATGTGAGATACATGCATGGGCAAAAAATCTCATCTCTTATGGCTAGTTAGAAAAGAACGGGTGTTAATATGAAGGGAAGGACTTCATAGTTACTTTCTACAAGAAAGGTCCGAAAGTGATTTCAGAAAAATATGAGAACGGGCTGTACTATTTGCAGGGAACAATTGTAAGAGGGGAAGCATCTGTGGTCAGAACTGACGTCAATTTGACAAACATATGAATCTTCTGGTCAAAAGGGGTTATCTAGACATAAAGGAAGTCCACACCTTAGATTTCTGTGAACAGTGTGTGTTTGGTAAGTCTCACAAACAGAGTTTTCCAGAAGGCAAACACACGAGTACAGATATTTTAGAATACATTCACAGTGATCTATGGGGCTCAGTGTCAAACGAACCAAGCATGTCTGGATGTAGATACTTTCTTACATTCATTGATGATTACTCAAGGAAGGTCTGAATCAGGTTCCTAAAGAGTAAATATGAAGTGTTTGAGAATTTTTCAGAGTGGAAACACTTGTGGAAAATCAGAAAAGTAAGAAGATAAAGTGTATAAGGACATATAATGGGTTAGAGTTCTGCAACATTCAGATGGATAAGCTATGTCAAAACTCAGGGATTAAAAGGCATAGAACTTGCACTTATACTCCACAACAAAATGGAGTATCTGAGAGGATGAACATGACAATAGCTGAGAAAATCAGGTGTAAGTTAGCAGAAACAGGAATGAAAAAGAAATTCTGGGCTGAGGCAGCTTCTACTGCGGTTTATCTCATAAACAAATCACCAAATGCATCATTGAAGTTCAAGATTCCTAAAGAGGTTTGGTCAGGATCAAAGGTTGATTACAGTCATCTCAGACGGATTGGTTGTGTTGCATATGTTCATGTAATACATGATAAGATGAGTACAAGAGCTGTTAAAGGGATTTTCATGGGATATCCACAAGGTACTAAAGGTTACATGGTATGGATACCGGAAGATGGGAAATGTACTAACCGCATGAATGTAGTCTTTGATGAGGAAAAGCTGTATAATGAACAAGATCAGAAGGAAGTAACTAGATCTACGAAGAAGAAGAAAGTTACTTTCAGAGCTGGGTTGATTCAAGGACCAACTCCAAATGGTTCAGTTCAAGAATCCACTGGTCAAGGTGGAGAAGTTTCAGGAGGTACATATTTTGCTGGTCTAGGTGGAGATACTTCAGAAAATTCAGAATCAGAAGAGGAACAAGAGTCCGAGGAAGAACAGGAGAATCAGAATGAACAAGAGTCTCTTGATGATTATTTGCTGGCAAGAGACAGAGAGAGAAGAACTATCAAACCACCATCCATGTTTGAAGATTCTGATTTTTTTGGCTTATGCTTTATCTAGTGCCGAAAGCGTAGAGTTAGATAAACCTAAGTCAGTTGCAGAAGCTAGAAGAAGTAAAGACTGGAAGAAGTGGAAACAAGCTATGGTAGAGGAAAAACAATCTCTGGACAAGAGTGAAACTTTTGAGATTGTCCCTAAGCCGAGAAAGCAGAAGATAGTTGGGTGTAAATGGATCTTCAAATTAAAGGAGGGTATTCCAGGTGTTGAAGAGCCTAGATACAAGGCAAGGCTTGTAGCTAAGGGATTTACACAGGTTGAAGGAGTGGATTACAATGAAATATTTGCTCCAGTGGTTAAGCATGTTTCAATTATAATCATGTTGTCTGTTGTGGTGAATTTTGATCTGGAATTGGAGCAACTGGACGTGAAGACTGCTTTCTTACATGGTACATTTGATGAAGTCATTTACATGAGTCAGCCATAAGGTTTTATAGAGAAGGGAAATGAAGACAAGGTCTGTCTTCTTAAGAAATCTCTATATGGTTTGAAACAGTCCCCTAGACAATGGAATCAGAAGTTTGATGAATTCATGAAGTCAATGGAGTTTCAAAGGAGCGCTAGGGATCCATGTGTTTACACTAAGGGATCATGTATTGATGATATGGTATATCTCTTACTTTATGTTGATGATATGCTTGTGGCAGCAAAAGATATGGAGAAGATTAAAATTTTGAAGGCAAGCTTGAGTAAAAAGTTTGAGATGAAGGATCTAGGACCAACAACTAGAATCCTTGGTATGGATATCATCAGGGACAGGAAAAAAGATACTCTAAAGTTATCAAAAGAAAGATATCTTAAGCATGTTTTGAGAACTTTTAACATGGAAGATTGCAAGGCTGTTGTAACTCCAAGTAATTCTCAGTTTAAGCTTAAGATGTTGACACATGAAGAACTGATAACAGAGAGTAGATTGATGGATTCAGTTCCCTATGCTAGTGCAGTAGGGAGTTTGATGTATGCTATGATAGGCTCAAGGCCTGATCTAGCTTTTGCTATCGGATTGGTTAGTAGATTCATGGCAAATCCAGGAAGAACTCATTGGGATGCGGTAAAGTGGATTTTGAGGTACTTAAAGGGAGCTACATGAGTATGTCTTACTTTTACAAAATCAGAAAATTTTGAAATTGAGGGATTTTGTGATTCAGATTACGTCACAGACCTGTACAGAAGAAGGTCGATATCTGGTTATGTTTTCAAAGTTGGTGGCAATACAGTGAGTTGGAGATCATGTCTACAACAAGTGGTTGCATTATTTACTACGGAAGCGGAGTATATGTCTCTATCAGAGGCTACAAAGGAAGGTATCTGGCTTAAGGGATTATGCAGTGAATTGGGGTTTAAAGAAGACTATTTTAAACTCCACTGTGATTCACAAAGTGCTATATGCTTAGCAAAGAACAGTGTGCATCATGACAGAACAAAACATGTCGACACCAAGTATCATTTTATCAGGAATATAATCGATGAAGGTTCGGTCAAGGTTTTAAAGGTTCACACTACCAATAATCTAGCAGACATGCTCACGAAATGCTTACCTGGAAACACGTTTGAGAAGTTCATGGCGCTTCTCAATGTCATTCCGTAGTTGTTTCCAAGACGTCTCGAGATTGCTCTTGGTCGATTGGGCATTTCGCAAAGACAAAAGATTTGATAAAAAAAAAAACAAATCAGTATCGGGAAAAGAAGAAATCGACAAAATTTCAGGTGGTAAAATCTGGAAATCGAGAGTTGGGTTTATTGATTCACCATCTCAAGAGAAAAGGAGCATACATGGGTTTGGAAACAATTTGTCATCTCAAGGGAAATCGATGGAGAAAAGGGAAAATTTTCAGAGGCAAATTAAAGTCGCAGATTAAGAAACTGAAATGGCATCATGGTAAAGAGATGGCTGTAGGAGTTTCGGGTTTACCTGGGATTGCAGAGCTGAGTGGAGTCGGTTAAGACAACAACGGAATTGACTGACGGTAAAGTCGGAGGAAGTCACAGTGACTCACCATCGAAGAAGCGGAAGGATCGAGAATAGTCGACGATTCTTGTATTGGACCAAATCAACCGGTGGTGAAGATTTGTGGGCTAAGTGGTAGTAGAGATGAACGCCGGCAGCGACGAATGGCGGTGAAGTCGGAGGCGGTTGCGGCGTTCACTAGCAGAGACGTAGAGATTCATCGGCTCATTTCAAGCCGTGAATCGTGAATACGGCAGATTCGGCGGTCGGCGGTGAAGTCGGAGAAGTCGGAGAAGCTGGGAACGATCCATTAGTTAAAAGTAGAGAGAGGCGGTGAAGCCTTGTCGGTGAATCTGTACTGAGAAAGAAAAAAAAATTGGCTAACGTGACGAAGTCGTTGAGGTTAATCGAGACTAAGGTGGAAATTAAAAGATGATAGTCTCTATTATCACATGGGCCAAACTTCTTCTCACGTGTCAAGATATGTGTGGGCTCAAGCCCAACAAGAGAGTCACGTACAAGAGTTAAAAGGTGAATAATTGGGCTGACGCGCTAAGGCCCATTCTCATATATTCCTACTTGATATATAAGCAGCGACAAGGATTTTGGACAAGGTTAAGCGTGAAGAGAAGAGGCAAACAGAGAGAGAATTTGGTTAAGAGTTCTTCTACGGTTCTTCGTCTTTAAAGGTTGCTGGTTTGTAGTGGAGTTGGAGTAAGTGATTCTTCTTGCTTTCGTCTTAAGGATTTGTGCTTTCTTTTGGCAACATCTGCAAAGATTAGAAAGAGAGACATAAGAGAAAGCTTGTAAGAGAGATATCACGGTTGTACGAAAACTCTTGTTATCACTTGATTGTTCTAGTGGATCGTTGAGAGTACCGTCTCTCCCCAGACGTACCGAAAGGGAACTGGGTTAAAAATTTCTTGTGTCTTACTTGAATCAACAACAAACTAACATATCAAGGTCAATTGATCGAAGTAGTTCTGGTTTAAGAGCTAAGACTAAATGTTGAATTGAATATTAAAACCTCACAAGATTACGTACAACATGGATTATATATAGTCTAAAACTAAAAGACGTGGCAAACAAGAACAAAACTAACATTAATGATAATTAGGTATTAAAAGAGATATTGCGATATTCCATATTCACATTGTACATATATATGAATTGCCTTTTTTCTTGTAATTACCTTCCGAGGATATTATGTTAATCTTCATTGTACCTATATATATCTCGGCCATGAGCCATGAATAAAGCACTTCTGCATATTTTAATATGGTATCAGAGCACAAGGATACAAAATTGATCATTTGTTTCTTCCTTTGATTATCATCTCAGTCTCTTCTTTTTTTCCTGTTATCGTGCACTTGCGATTAACAAAGGCTTCTTTTTCTCTTCAATTACCACATCTCGAAGCGAGCTTGCGACGATTTTGTTTCCTGTTCAGCGATCATGTCTGGAGAAGATGATAACGCCAAAGTTGTGGCTGAAATAAGTTCGACAAAGGAGTTGTCGATTCTGTCTGATTGGTATCTTAATCCCTCGGCTGATCCCGGTCAGATTATTTGTTCGATTAAGCTCACAGAAAACAACTATGAGCGTTGGTCGAAGATGATGAGAAACACATTGAAGGCTAAAAACAAATTGGGGTTTATTTATGGAGTTCTTAAACAACCTCTAAGTGGTGACGAATTGAAGCTATGAGGTATGATAAATTCAATGATGGTGGCTTGGATTTTGAATACAGTGGATGAGAGGATTAGGACTTCGATCTCATGCACTGATAGTGCGTGTCAATTGTGGTCAGAGTTGCGAAACCGTTTTTCGGTTGGGAATGAAGCTCATATCTATGAACTTCATACCAAAGTTGCTGCCCTTAAACAAGGGAGTATGTCGGTTCAAGATTATTTTGGGAAGCTTAAGTTGATTTGGGATGACCTTGTGGAGTACGAACCTTTGACTATATGTTGTTGCGGTAACTCTTCGTGCAAAGTTACCAAAGACCAACAAGAAAAGAGGGAACGAAATCAGAGAAATGAGTTCCTTTTTGGTCTCGATGGTGCTCGGTTCGGAACGACTAGCTCCAATATCCTGTGTATGACGCCTTCTCCATCTCTCAATACAACGTTCTCCATTGTTATTCAAGGAGATCGTCATCAGAAGGTTGCTGCGACGATATCTCCACGCCCGGATGCTATCGGTTTTTCTGTTCATGCACTATCTTCGTCAGCAATCGTTCAATCTCGTTCTCGTTCTTCTATAGTTTGCGATTACTGTGGTAAGTTTGGACACATGAAGAAAGACTGTTATCAGCTTCATGGATATCCAAATACACGATTTGATGGTGGAAATTAAACAAGAAGTGGTTTTAATGGTGGACGTGGTAGAGGTGGTTTCGGTGGTGCAAGAGGTAGTCGCGGTGGAGGTCGTGGATTGGCTAATAACATGTTGATGAGCAGTGGTGGAGGATCTGGTTCGAATCATGTAATCACTAATGAGGATGGTGATGGTTTGACACTGAACAAAGATCAATGGAAGACTCTTGTTCAGCTCCTTAACGCACCAAAAGCTACTGCATCTGATCGTCTCTCTGGTATGATTATCGATACAGGTGCCTCACACCATCTTACAGGTTTTTTGGAGTTATTATTTGATGTTCATAACATCTCACCGTGTCCCATAGGCTTGCCTAATGGTGATGTTATTTTGGCTACCCAACGTGGCAAATTATGCCTTGGTGGATCGGTTGTTTTATCTTCAGTTTTCTATGTTGAAAACTTGACTCATACTTTGTTGTCCGTGGCCAAATTGTTGAAGGAAAAGTCATGCATTGCGGTGTTTACTGACAAATTTTGTTATGTGCAGGACCGTACAACGAGGACAATGATTGGAGCAGGTGATGAGTGTGAGGGTGTGTACTATTTTCGGGAAGTTTTCAATGGTTGTGCTAATGCCGTTGGTCCAGTTCGTCGACAAGAGTTGTGGCATAAGCGTCTTGGTCATCCTGCTGATTCTGTACTTCCTAGTTTATCTAGTTTCGTTGATTTGGGTGTTGTTACTTCAAAATCAAACTCCCCTTGCGACATTTGTGTACGAGCTAAACAAGCTCGTTTTTCTTTTCCCAATAGTGATAATAAAGCTGCAAGCATTTTATCTCTTATTCATTGCGACGTTTGGGGACCATATAAGACACCGGCTCTTTGTGGTTCGACCTATTTTCTCAAAGTCGTTGATGATTATTCAAGAGCAGTTTGGGTATTTCTGATGAAGCTTAAAAGCGAAGTCACGACACACTTACATAATTTTTTTGCTATGGTCGATAGGCAGTTTGGTTCTAAAGTTCGTGTTGTTCAGAGTGATAATGGAACAGAGTTCATGTGCTTGAAACCTTATATCGCTTCTCAAGGGATTATTAATCAAACTTCTTGTGTTGGATCACCTCAGCAAAACGGTCGTGTTGAACGGAAACACATACATATTCTAAATTTTGCTCGGTCTCTACGTTTTCAAGCTTCTTTGCCGATCGAATTTTGAGGGGGGGGGATTGCATTCTTACGGCATGTTATCTAATAAATCGCACACCATCAGTTATGCTTCAAAGCAAGACACCGTTTGAGCTACTCTTTGACAAATTGCCGACATTTGATCATTTACGAATATTTGGTTGCCTTTGTTATGCTCACAAAGGAACGCGAGCTCGAGATAAATTCGATGAAAGAGCTACTCGGTGTGTCTTCCTTGGCTATCCATATAATCAAAAGGGATGGCGAGTTTATGATCTTGACCGGCGTGAATATTTTGTTACGGATGACGTGGTTTTTAATGAAGATGAATTTCCGTTTGCGTCGAGTATGGATAGTTCTCCGCCTTCTGTGGATGTTGGTTCTTCATCGCGAGTGGTCAATGATCCTCTCCTCGTTCCTATCACTATACTACAAGAAGATATTGATACTTCTTTGTCGTATCACAATGCCATCGCTGACTTAGTCGCTTCGGATCAGCCCCCTTCGTTGTCTTCCTCTATCGATCAAGGGGGAGCATCTGAAATACTCGATCAAGGGGTAGCATATAGACTAATTTTTCAAGGGGGAGTACCTGCAAATATTGATCAAGGGGGAGTTTATCAAAATTTGGATCACGGGGGAGTTCATACGGAGCCCGAGCCAGTCATTTTAGTTGGTTCACCGGATCAACCGTTGCTTGGCAGAGGATTTCGGGAGAAGAAGAAATCTGTTTTACCGGAACCGTATCATACCTATTTGGCGCAGCAGTTGGTAGACGCTCCCACACACTCATCCTCACACACCCAATTGCTCCAATCTACTCACGGTCTTCAAGGTACTCCTTATCCCATTGTTAATTATGTTTCATGTGATCGATTTTCTGAACCATACAGATGCTTCCTGGCGAATCTCATGAGTGAAAGTGAACCAGTATCTTTCGCAGAAGCTATGTAGTTTAAGAAGTGGTGTGATGCAATGGGTATTGAAGTTAAGTCTCTTGAAGATCTTGATTCTTGGGATGTTGTTGATCTTTTTCCGAATAAGAAAGCAATTGGTAGCAAGTGGGTATTTAAAATCAAGTACAACGCTGATGGGTCTATTGAACATTAGAAAGCGCGACTTGTTTCTCTTGGGAACTATCAAAAGGAAGGAGTCGATTTCAAAGAAACTTTTGCTCCGGTTTCTAAAATGACAATAATTCGTTGTTTTATTAAGATTACTGCCGTCCGAATGTGGGAATTACATCAGATGGACGTTCATAATGCGTTCCTTCATGGCACTTTGGATGAAGAAGTTTACATGCGTCTTCCTCCGGGCTTCTACTCCGACTCGCCTACTAAAGTTTGCAAGCTTAAGAAATCTATTTATGGTTTGCGTCAATCTCCACGGTGTTGGTTTTATACTTTTCGGACTGCTCTTCTCAAGTACGGTTTCACTCAATCTCGTACTGACTATTCGTTGTTCTCCTTTATTAAAGACGGCATTGATCTTTATGTTATGGTCTACGTGGATGATTTGATTATCGGAGGTAACGATGCTTCGACTATTGGGGTTTTTAAAGACTACTTGCATCATTGCTTTCACATGAAAGATCTAGGTGCACCGAGATATTTTTGGGAATTGAAATTGCTCGTCATGATGATGGAATCTTCTTGTGCCAGCGAAAGTATTTTCTTGATATTGTCTCTGAATGTGGTCTTCTCGGGGCTCGCCCATCACTTACTCCTATTGAGCTGAATCATCATCTCGGTTCTGCTCGTGATGCTCAATACTCGAATCCAGCTCAATATCGTCGGGTTATCAGCAAGCTCATTTACTTGTCTATAACTCGTCCTGCGCTTGCGTACGCTGTTCATATCTTGTCACAGCTTATGCAGCAGCCTCGGGTTTCTCATTGGGAAGCTTCAATGCGTACTGTGGGTTATCTTAAAGGCTCTCCGGGACAAGGCATTTTCCTCTCTGCTGGTACTGATTTATGTTTGGATGGGTATTGTGATTCAGATTGGGCAGCTTGTCCGAATACGCGTCGTTCTTTGTCAGGCTATACTTTCTTACTCGGCGGTTCCGCTATTTGCTGGAAAACGGAGAAACAGAACATTGTTTCTCTTTCTTCGGCTGAGGCTGAATATCGAAGTATGGCCGATACTACCAGGGAACTCAAGTGGTTGCGAGCACTTCTCTCTTTCTTCGGCGCGCCTCCTAAAGATCCTATTCACATTTTTTGTTATAGTCAATCTGCTATTCAGCTTGCATCGAATCCTGTGCAACATCAACAAACTAAGCATATTGAACTTGATTGTCATTTCATTCGTGATGCGGTTGTTGGCGGTCAGATTCTTCCCATCCATATTTCTACTCGACGACAACAACCTGCTGATGTTCTTACGAAGCCTCTTGTACGTGCTCAGTTCGAAGCTATTCTTGTCAAGTTGGACATTTGTAATCTTCGTGCTCTAATTTGAAGGGAGTATTAGAAGAGATATTGTGATATTCCATATTCACATTGTCCATATATATAAATTGCCTTTTCTCTTGTAATTACCTTTCGAGAATATTAGGTTAATCTTCATTGTACCTATATATATATTTCGGCCATGAGCCATGAATAAAGCACTTCCGCATATTTGATATTAGGCATTTTGTTAAAACGAATAAAGTTAATGGTCCATACACCATATATAGTATTCATAATGTCAGCGAGACAAAGGTTACGTCAAAGGTGACGACAAAATTCTATCCCATGCAAAATTTTATTTTGGAGCTTTTAATAGATCTATCTGCAAAAGCCACCCACTCATCAATATCCGCTGAGAAAAGGAAAAATCAGAATCTGCGAGCCCAATAATAACCCGAGTTTCAAATACCTAAGTTTCAAATCTTGAAATTTCGAATTTTGAAAAGAAATAGTCGACGTTGTAAATAATTACACATCTAGGGCTCTGCATACATTTTGATTAATAATCAGTTATTTGTTTGTTCACAAATATTGAAAATGTGGCATTGCAGATATATATGTATGTATATAGTATATGTGTTGTATTTTTTGTTAGAAATATAATACAGATTAATTGGAACGAATGACACAATTGACAACGAGGCCTGATATGGACAGTCTATCTATTTCAACCGAAGTAACGGTGGGATCATACCACATGACGTCTCATTGACAAATTGTATATGTACATGATACCTTGTATTAATTCTCTTCACTCGACAACAATCTATGTCGTCATTTTCGGATCTTTTATATAATGACGAGAACGTATATCCTCTTCTAACAACAAGTCTGCTATGCTCCAAGTATGGTAAATATACAATATTTGAAATGGTGAGTAAATATTTGATGTAATGTTTTAGTTACTCTTTGAAATACATCTTTTCAGTAATTGGGGCATAATATCAGGCTAATCATCTGACTTAAATTTAACGTGTGTTACTAACCAGGCATTTATGAAAAAATACATATAATTATCTGTTCGAAAAGAAGATTCAATAGTACTTCATTCACTGATTCTTTTCATTATTGTTTTGTCATAGCTAATAGTATTTTGTTTACCGATAGGCATAGATTCCCTTTAGGATTAGGGTTTATGTTTGATACAAATAGTCACCTTTCTTACGGCTTCGCTTTGTAAGACATACTATTAATGAATATAATTAAAGAGATTTTATATTCTTTCAATCTTTGTTACTGTTTAAAATTGCGAGTTTTCAACATATCAAGAAAGCATCGATTCTTAGGTATTCTACGACTTATTAAGATCTTTGTGTTATTGTAGCTTCCGCTACACCAATTATCAAATCCCAAAACTGAACCAAGTAATTGTAGATTAGTAGTTTCATCAAAATGTTGCTCGACATCATGAATCGGTTCCAGTCTAGATGCATTATTGGTATCACATCTTGAATATGAGATCCGGCCCAACAAAATCCCATTGAACAATAAGAAACCCATCAGAAGTATAAAAGCCCAAACTTTCACCTCATCACTTCGACAGTCCATCTTGGCACAAGCCCGTCACCCTACAAGGGCAAGAGAGCTTAATTTATTAATGTGTAGTGATTTGCTTGGCGGCTTCTCATCGAATTTCGGCCACAAGAAAATTTGTAAATGAGTATTTTACATTCAAAACCCTAGATATCATTAGAGATCTTGTTCTTCTCATTCTCGTGTATTCATTTGGGAAGAAATCAAATAAAATGTTTACATTGATAAGATATTTTCTCTTGGCATTCCTGTTTGATTTTGTGATGTTTAGACAGACGTTTTAGCCCCGATCAATTTACGAATCATCTAGCTCATCTACGCGGTTTTTGCATCCACATTAATTAGTTTGGAGAAGCTATCTTTATAAAACCATGTATAGGTATTATAAACAATTGATGCTGAAGAAAAGTATTAAGTGCTAGAGTCTAGTCTGATGTTTAAGCATAATCATCTACAAAAACTTGGTAATGAGAAAGGACACTTAGACCACAGTCTAGATTGAAGTATTAAATTTTAGAATTCTAAGCGCGTGTTATGTATGATTAGAAGAAAAAAACTGAAGTATTCTCAGAACACTGTCACAAAAGCTTAAAATATTTGTAAGAGTCTAAGTCAACTATTTTATATCGTATATATAACGTTGCGTTGGCTCACTGATTCATAAACTGAGAAGGCGTCCTTGTTTTTCTTCCTAAGCAACATCGAGATTGGTGATTTTTTTTTTTTTTTTTTTATGACCGAGTGTAATCCCAACCCTTCGGGTCAGACTAATCACTCGAGGCGGAATTCAGCATGTTACATGCCCCCATTTCTGGGAGCGGCCCCTCCCAACGGGAATAGAAACCCAACACCGCTCAGCCACCCAAACGATTTCATACTCAGCGACCTCCTGGCTTACCACTGGACCAACCCCGCGTTGGTGATTTTTGTATACCATTGCTCCATAAATTTAAACAACGACAATGCGTCGACTCGTTTCTTATTGAATTGCTCCTTTGAATATTTTATTTCTTTGTAAGTCCGGTTTGGATTGGTCAATCAGATAGCGTTGATGCTTGTATGCTTTTATTCACAATGATGCATATATGCGTTTCAAACACAGTTCACATATACCAAAACTCTATAAGAAAACAGTTTTGACAATGGAAGTGATCATGAACTTATGATTCTAAAGCCATCATTTGCCAAAAATCCAACGCAAATCACTACAAGAAAACATGCGATTTCCGACGGCAATTCTCATCGAAAATCCGTTGGAAAAGGCCATTTCCGACGGAAAAAGCCGTCGATTTCAGCTCGTCGGAAAGTGATTTCTGTCGGAAATCCGTCGGAACATTCCGACAGATTAAAGTCGTCGAAAAATGGTCGGAACATTCCGACGGATTTCCGACGGATAGGAAATAGACGTCGGAACGTTGTCGAAAAGCCGTCGGTAATATTTCCGACGGTCAGTGTTTCCGACGGATATTCCGACGGATCAGTGTTCGAAAATTATGTCGGAAATCCGTCGGATAGTCGTCGAAAACTTTTCCGACAACCCTCCGACAGATTTTCGACGAACCGTTTCCGACGGATTTCCAACGGATATTCAATAATTTGTTTTTATTTTGAATTTTATTTTATTATTTAATTTTATTGAAATTATTTAATTATATTGAAATTTTTTATTTTTAATTATAAATAAAAATATTTGTAAAAAGAAATTAATTATTAAAAATTCATTAAACATTTAAATAAATTCATTAAAAATAATTAAATTGTTAAAAAAAAACATAAAATGTTTAATTCAAACGGTCAGGGTTGTCGGGGTTGTCGGGATTGTCATCCCGAAAGAGATGGGGGAAGGCGCCCTGCATGATCTTCTGCAAGGAGGTGAGCTGTAACTGGGTTGAGTTGTGTGCGGTCTTTAACTCCTGGACCTCCACGTCACGGTCTTGAACCATTTGGGTGAGCCTCTCGATTTCTTGCCTGTACTCGGAAACATACCGAGGAAGCGAGGAAGAAGATTCTTGGGTCGGAAGTCCGCCTAACCCAGCGAATCGACTTTTGACTTGTCGAGTTTCCTACGAAATATTATAAATGTTAGAGCCGTAAATGTTATTAAAGAAGAAATTAAAAGAAAAAAATAGAAAACAAAAAAAAATTTACCGCGAGAACAATTTGGTTAATCTCTTCCGTAGATAACTCATTCGAAGCCCCAGATCCGTCAAGAGTGAGCTGCGACATCGAAACTTCACGTTCCGTCTTCTTCTTCTTGCAAGTCTCTACAAGCTCACGCATCTCCACGTCCTGGATCACACCAGTTTTTTTGTTGGTGTGTCTCTGCTCGATTACTTTAAAGGTAATTCGGAGCCTTACCGTCTTTCTTCGCATGTGAAATTTTGCTAAGTAAATAATAATAAAAAAAAAATTAGTAATTAAAAATGGAAAATTTACTTACCATTTCCATCGTCTCGCGTTCTACGGTCTTTGCGCCCCCGTTGTGAATGTAGATCCATTTCCCTCCTCGCTCGCTCTTCCAGTTCTTCGAGTTTTTATCGGCGAGCGTCTTCGTCTTCGGCTTACTCCAGTACTCGCAGAAGCCCTTCCACACGTCGTCGTCGAGGTCCTTCGGCTTGTCTTTGTTGTGCTTCCACTTCTGCTTCCACTCGTACATGTGATTCGAGTACGAAAGCGCAGCATACTTGTCGAATTGGCCAATCACCGTCCTCGTCTGGGTATGGTCCCACGTGAAATCTTGCTACATTAAAAAAAAAGAAACATAATGTTAAAAAAAAAGAAACATAAAATTGACAAAATGAAATAAAAAAGAAGAAAAAACTATAAATTACTTACCGCGAAAGTCCGGTGCCACAAGTCTTTCTCGTCGGCAGGCATGTCGGAGTACTTCTCATACGGTTTGTCCAACATGTTGTGGAGCATCCGCAAGATCGCCTTTGTGATGTCAGGCGACAACTTAAACCTGAAAACATTGAAAAAAAGAATTAAATACGTTAAGATTAAAAATATAAATAAAATGAAATAATAAATGAAAATTCACTTACCAAGTCCCGTCCTCGAACTTCGGGTCGACACGGATGCAATGGTCTCGGTTCGGCTGCTGGACTAGATCCTCGATCCTAATCCGGCTCCGAGCAGCGGATTGCTGGGAGTCCAGGACTTCAGTTCCCGAGCTCGATATGCTAGGAGGCGTAGCCCGAGGAGCCGTAGCCCGAGAACCCCGAGAACGGCGTCCTTGCGAGCCGGCCCCCAAACGTAGTCCGTCCTCGTTATTCATGCGGGAAAAACATAAAATCGTTAGAACATTGAACTAAAACTTCCGAAAATTCAAAAAATTTCAATTATCTCGAAAATTTCAAATGTCTCGAAAATTTCAAATGTTCCGAAAATTTCAAAATTTCCGAAAATTTTCAAAAATTCAAAAAATTCCTAAAATTTTCAAAAAATCCCAAAATTTTCAAATTTTTTTTCAAAAATTCCCAAAACAATTCAAAAAATTTCTTAAATTTTACAAAATTTCCAAAAAACTAATAAAAAAATTCTCATAAGTTTTTTTCTAAATTTTTTTTCTTATATAATTATACAAAAGTATTTTATAAAAACGTTTTTTGTATAAAATCATTTTTTATATAAGTTATTTATAAAAACGTTTTTTCCTTTATATATATATATAGTTATAAAAATTTTATTTCTAAAAATGTTTTATATATAATTTTTATATTTTCTCAAAAACGTTTTTCTATAATTCTAATAATATTTATACAAAACGTTTTTACAAAATTATAAATTACTAAATCTAATTTTCTAAATTCAAAAACGTTTTTATAAATTATAAATTCAAAAACGTTTTTATTTAATTCTAATTTTCTAAATACTAACAAAATCTAAAAACCCTAAATCAAAAACGTTTATAGCCTAAATCTAAACTCTAAAATTACAAATAATTGTTTCCTAACAAACTAAATATAAAACCCTAACAATTCTAATCAAACAAACAACCTAAATCTAAAAATTATTCCATTCTAACAACCTAACACTAATAAACCATAAAAACTATTCAAACTAACAAGATTTACACAGAAGCTAACAAGATTGAGAACCTTACATGTTTGGATCCATGGAGGAATGAAGATTTGAGGATTGAGATGTAGTTTTTGTGAAGAAATCGCAAGAGAGAGAGAAACGAGAGAATTCTCGTCGGAAGAGAGAGAGAGAGAGATAAGGGAAAATGAGAAGAAAGCAGACGGTTTTTAAATTTATATCGATTTCCGACGGTCATATCCGTCGGAATTCGGAAAAAAATTCGATTAGACGGTCAAAATTCCCGCGGTTTCAAATATACAGGTTTATTCCCTGCATGTTTTTCTATTTGACAGTCAACATACACGTGTCAGAGGACCCAGATCCGTCGGAAATTTCCGACGGATTTAGAGTAAGTTGGGGTTTAGGGTTTAGGGTTTGGGGATATGATTTAACAATCCCTAATCTACATGATTTATTCAAAAAATAGTGAATTCATCAATGTTATAGACTTTATATGAGTTTATAACATTTACAACATCAAAACCTATACATTTATCATAACATCTATACACCTTATACTATAACTTATACTAGCTTAAACTCAGATGAATTTTTTTTTTTTTGATAAACTATGAAATTTCATAACCAACAAATTTTTATTCCAGTTTCATTATTAACTTCATTTTATGTTTGCAATGGTCTTGTTAGAAAAATAAATAAATAATATTCAGAATTCTCACTTTTAAGCTTAAAATATTTTCATGGAGAGGTGTGTTGGTTAAAAACAAATTAAGGGCGGCTTCTAAAAGAAAAACAAAGGCCGGTTTCTGAAAGAAAAACACAAAGGCGGCTTCTCACCTAACGCAGAATCAGTGAATCAAATAGGATATAAAATAATTGACCTTTGATCCACACACCTCTCCATGAAGCTTCGTCTACTGGGAAGACAGATTTGGCAATGGAACTGATGATTCTAAAGCCATCTTTCGCCATGAAACTAAATGAGTGATGCAGCGAGATATTTAGAATATTTGTATATCTAGATAATTACCATTTATTTGTATTTTAATTATATTTATATTTTAATAATTATCTTTTAGGATTTTTAGTTATTTTTTATAAATAGCTTTTTAGGTTTAATGTATTATTCAGTTATTGATGATTTAATAAAAAATGAAATTTCCTAAAAAACTTTTCATAAAACACGGATCTCTAGTTTTATTCTTAGAAGTTTCCGTTCCATCAATGAGGATGGGTTTAGTCTGTTGCATCTCGCTGTCGAAAACAACCAAGCTGAGTTAGCACTAGAGCTAGTCAAGTTTGATGTCAGCCTTGTTCGTATTCGTGGAAGAGGAGGTATTTACTTCAAAATCTTAACTCTTTTTTTTCTTTCTTTTCTTTTCCTAATATTTTTTATTAGGTTAAAAAACTATATTTGAAACATATATAAATATATATAAAGTATGAGATAACTTTTTTTCTCATAACGACAGGCATGACACCTTTGCATCTTGTGGCAAAGAAAGGTGACGTCCATCTTCTTACAGAGTTTCTTCTGGCATGTCCTGAAAGCATTAGAGATGCGGATGTAAATGGAGAAACTGCTTTACACATCGCAGTTATGAACAGATGATGTAAATTGAGAAAAGCAGAGTTTGGGGGAAAACCTCTCATAGGCAGTGGAAAATGGGCCATATCCCATGTTTCTTTAGCTTTGCGGCACGTAAAGAGGACATGACAAATGCTTTCTGAGCCAGCACCACAGTAGCTACAAGTTGAGTCCAGCATAATTCCTCTAGTTTGCAGCCGTTCTTTAACCGCTAGTGCTCCTGATAATGCTTTCCATAGGAAGTGCCTGATTTTCGGCAGAGTCTTTACTTTCCATAAGTTACTCCATAAGCGTTTTTCAATAGGAGGCATCGGCGTGGTGGGCGGAGCATCCAGATCCTGCAAAATTTCAAGAAACTTGTATCCACTCTGAGAATTGTAAGATCCATCTTTCGATGAACACCAAATGAGCTTGTCCAGTTTATTTTGGTCAACTTTCATCCTTAGAATGAGAGAAGCATCGTCATTGTCAAATGTCTGTGTGACCAGAAGGACATTCCAAAGCCCAGTTTGCTCATCTATTAAATCAGATACCTTCAGCGTTAGATCCACAATGTTGTTTGGTCGATACCTCGGAGGTCTTGGAATGTCATCAAGGATCCAATTCTCAGCCCAAACAGAAGTACCTCTTCCATCTCCAATCGATTTAATCAACCCTTGTTTAAGCAGATCCCGCCCATATAAGATACTCCATGCATAAGAGGGTCGGGAACCGGTACCACAGTCTAGGAAGGAGCTACGTTTAAAATAGCGAGATTTCAGAATCTGAGCAACTAGAGAATCAGGGTTCTGCCATATCCTCCACGCCTATTTTCCTAAGAGAGCTTGATTAAATTTACCAATGTCATGGAATCCGAGACCACCCACCTCTTTCTTTTTGCATAATTTTTGCCAAGCTACCCATGAAATTTTCCTTCTATTATCACCGCTACTCCACCAGAATTCAGTCATAGAATTCGTAAGTTTTGCACACAAGTCTTTGGAGAGCTTAAAACAAGACATGGCGAAGACAGGTAAGGCAAGAGCTACTGATTTCAAAAGGATTTCCTTGCCGCCCTGAGATAAAGATTTAGCAAACCACCCATGAAGACGTTTCTGAACCTTTTCCCGTATAAAATTCAGGAGCTTTCTCTTCGAACCGCTGAAGCTCTCTGGTAGTCCGAGATAGGTCCCTTCACCACCTTCTTTTTCTATATCCAGAACATTCTTAAGCTCGTCTTTCCTCTGATCATTCACCGCTGAACCAAAGATGATTGATGATTTAAGATTGTTAATCATCTGGCCTGATGCATCGCCATACAGTTGTAAACATCGAATTATTTCTGCAGCTTCGTGACATGTAGCTTTACACATAAGTAAGCTATCATCAGCGAAAAGGAGGTGATGAACTACAGGGCCGAGAGGAGCAAGTCTAATCCCATGAAGCTTACCATTGGCTTCAGCATTGTTGAGGCAGTTTACTAAGGCTTCCGCACAAATGATAAACAAGAAGGGGGAAAGGGGGTCTCCTTGTCTGATACCACGTTCTGGCTTAATATATCCATGTGTGCGGCCATTGAGAAGAACAGAGTATGAGACAGTACTTACGCATGACATGATCCATCTGATCAAAATTCTATCAAACCCCATTTTTTCCATTAGCGTTTCCAGAAAACACCACTCAACACGATCGTATGCCTTTGACATATCTGTTTTAATAGCCATGAAATCCTCAGATATCGGTGGATTAGTACGGAGGCCATGAACCATCTCATGTGCAATGAGGATATTATCCGTGATCAGCCTTCCAGAGACAAAAGCACCTTGTGTGTCTGAGATGATAGATGGTAGAATATGCTTAAGTCTCTCACATAATATTTTGGATATGATCTTATATTGGACCGAGCAAAGACTTATGGGTTGCATATCCTTCATCAACGTTGGGTTGGTAATCTTGGGAATCAAAGAGAGTTTAGTGTGATTCCAACCGGAGGGGAGGATGGCTGTATTAAAAAATCTCTGGATTTCCTCTGTTACAGACGGACCAACAATGTGCCAGTACTTATGATAGAAAACTCCCGTTAAACCATCTTCACCTGGTGCACTAGTTCCTTTGATGCTAAAAACAGCACGTTTGATTTAATCATTGCTAACCGGAGCTGACAGCCTTGTATTCATCGCATGAGTGACTCTTTCCGTAAATCCTTGAAACAAAGTTTCTAGATCATACGGATTAGTGCTCATAAATAATTCTTTGAAATACTCAACTGCAACGTTCCCTTTTGAACCCTCTGAGAATTGTTCACGTCATGCCTCATCTCTAAGCATCAAAATCCGGTTTTGGTTTTTCTTCCCTCTCACGCTGTTGTGGAAGAATTTGGTATTTCTGTCGCCGGAAATTAGCCATTGATCATAACTGCGTTGCCTCCAGAACATCTCCTCTTCCTTATATGCCTCAGCTAGCTCACGTTTTACCCGCCTCATCAGACCATAATCAGGCGAAGATTTTGCGATTTCTTTCTCCAGATTTTGCTTCAATCGCTGTATTTTGTTCTGTGAGTTCATATCTGAGGAGTTCTTCCATTTTGCTATCTCCTTTCGACATAACCCAATACGATCCATCAAACTCTTCCCCTCACTATCATTGAGGTCTCCCCAACCACGTGTAATCACATCTTCAAATCCATGTTTTCCAACCATTCGCTTATCAAAATAAAACCGACCTCTGTTTGGGTCATCAATTTCCAGGGCAAAGCTAATACGAATGGGTCGATGATCTGAAGCCCACATATCCAAATATTCCATATGAGAGAGAGGAAAGAGTTGGAACCACTCATCATTCCCAAAGCTGCGATCCAATCGACATTGAACCCAAACTCTGTCTCTCCAACCAGCCCAAGATAATTTGTTACCAGAGCTTCTGATTTCCGTTATCTTGCAATTTTCAGCCATGTTTCGAAAATCCCAGAAAGTAGATTCGTTCCTTAGAGGACCTCCAAGCTTTTCATTGTTGTCCATAAGCTCGTTGAAATCTCCTACTAGAATCCATGCTTCATCTCGTGTGAGACCAATGTTGGATAATTGATCCCACACATTTCGTCTCCTTGTCCTTACCGGGTCACCATAGATGCAGGACAAAAAGAAAGTTAAAGAACCCATTGTAACCTTGAGATCGATGATTCTTCTATCCGACGAAAGAAACCTCAACCTCGTAACTACTCTTCCACATCACAGCCAAACCTCCACTTAAGCCAAGAGGTTCAACCGTGACCAACTCATCATAACCCAAACTGCACTTTAAATTTGTAACGTACGCTTGTTTTTGTTTAGTCTCCATAAGAAACAAAAAATCCGGAAAATACTTTTTTCGCATTTCCCGAAGATGACAAACTGTCTCGGTGTTTCCCGACCCTTGACAGTTCCAGCTCAATATGCTCATTTGGATAGCAGCAGCTTCAAAACGGAAGCCACCGTCTTTTCGGTTAGTTTCGGAGATTTAATTGTGGAATATTCTTGTACTGTTTCGGACTTGCGTTTCATAATGTCCTCCGTAGCAGGTGCAGCTGGAGATAAGTCTTCCAATTTTTCTACAGCTTTGCTGGAACGAGTTCGTCGTAACCTTGGGGACGCTTACGACCTTTCTTCACTGATGACAGATTCCCGGAGGACAAGGATTTATTAGAAATCCCCATCTTGAAACCCGTCGAAACCTGATCAGTGGGAAGCGTAAGTAGATTGTTGCCTGAAGAAGACTCCCCAACTAACGTGTTGAGATGTGATATAACAGGAGCTGACGCAACAGGTTTCTCACTGATACTTATCCTTCGTTTTAACCTGTCACCTTCTGCTTCATAGTCGAAAACATGACCCTTTCCTTTATCTAGATCGTGAGTGATCTTGGTCAGTTTAGCTGAGGATTCAGCTGATTCTTCTATGGATTGTCTAACCCTGCATATTCTTGCTCTCCGTTCAGTATCATCGGAGTGGGAGATGTACTGAATAGCCACATGTTGATCCTGCTTTGAGAGCTCAGGAAACAAAGGCGGAAAACCCAGAGGCCCTACTAGTAATTGTTGATGGTCTGATAATGTTGCAGGATTAACTTGAGGAGATTTGTCATCTGGTTTTCTGTCGGCTACAGCTTTTGCTCCATGATGATTCTTCCGTAGCAGGGGACACAATATCTTCTCATGAGTGAGCCGAAGGCAATGGAAGCATCTCTTGTGGAGTTTTTCATATTCATACTCGATAATCACCGTTTCACCAGTGGGAAGGTTCAGATTTTCGACATCTCTTGCCGGATTAGCCGTGTTGAAAACGATCCTTGCTCGTACGAAATTCGTAGTATGCGAAGCCTTGGGGTCATAAGCAATCTCCTCCGGTTTTCCGATGGCTTTCGCGAGCTCGAACATCGTATCTATCGTGTAGTAATTTACCGGAATGTGCTTGATTCTGATCCATACCTCGAAGGATGACAGGAAATCTGGCGGAGGTGTTGGAATCCATCTCTCAAGGACCATTGTCCAATGGTTGTAAGACCACGATCTGTCTTTCAAAACCGTCAGAAGATCCTCTTCTCTCTTGAAAATGAATTGAAATCGATCTCTGGATAGAGCAATCCCACGGACTCTGTCGTAATGTACTCAATCACTCTGGCCATCGATTGACAATCTGGATTAAGAAGTCTCCCCAGCATGCTGTTCTCATTTTCGTCAAACACCATGTATTTAGGATCAGCAGGTAGGCAAATCGGCTCATCGTCTTCCAAAGAGATTGATTTGATTGCAGAGTAAAGATCATCAGCCATGCTTGTTCTTACTTTGAGAATGACGAGACACCAACTGATGCATTCAGGATCGTTCTTAGGAAGAAGGTCAATAAAGAGGAAGGTGAATTTACCATTAATTAGGCAATATTCCGAATGTAATTTTTGTGAAATCATCTCCGAAATTTTGGTTGCCAAACACGACCAAGGGAAGGGACAGTGTGAGAACGATGAAAAGAAAAGTAGAAAGTGGAGAATGCAAAGTCAGGCTTTGAAACAGAGGGAAGCCAAAGTCAAGATTTCACAAGTGCAGTGTGTGAACGAAAAAGAGTAAAAGAGATAACGAGGACTGCAAAGTCAAGATTTTGTTAAGCAGAAAGAAAAAGAAGGCAAATACAAGATTTTGTTCCTGATATACCGTAGCAATTAAGCCGGCAATGGAGCTCCACTCACGCAGGAAAGAGAAAAAGATTTTTGACACAGTGAAAATCAAACCCTCTAAACCAATAGAGAGGCCTGAGCTGAAAAAAAGGGGCTGTCTAGCACTTTAAGATTGATAACTTTCTTATACGACATAAACTGATAGATAAACTGATAGATGCAGTATAAAAAATGGAATTAATTTGTATATCGATGAAGGGTTTAAGGAAGAAAATAACATTTTCCAGTAACATACAAAAACTATTGAAAATGTTATTTTCTAGATTGTTTTTTTTTTATTTTTATAAAATGTGAATTTTATTTTCTAAAGGAACTGGGATTGTTTGATTACAAACGCATTGGAGCAAAATACATAACTTGGCAAAAAAATAATAATAAAAAGCTAAGAGAGCAACATAGAACATCAGCAGATAAATATTATTTTAAGAGTGAGCAAACCAAGAGGATAGAAGGCCCCTGCCCTGCTTTCGGAAGCGATGGGCAAGGAGGATGTCTTTGACGACACGATCAATCCTTTGGAATAAGGCACCTGAGGTGGAGGCATCGACGGAGTGGACCCGCTGGTTCCTCTCTTTCCAGAGAGCGAATATAGTGGCCTGAATCACAATCTTTTTTAGCGATGAGGAGATACCTGAAGATCTACCAAGTAGCCAGTGAATCAGGGCCTGCCATGAAGAGAAAAAGAGCTGGGGAACACCAAGTCTATGGAGAACCTGGGACCAAACAAGAACAGAAAACCTGCAGTGAAGAAACAAGTGGTCCCTGGTTTCAGGAAGCTGATCACAAAGGCAACATGTTTCAGAGATGCTCATTCCCCAACGAGCAAGCCTTGTTTTCAAAGGGAGTCGGTCGAGGTTTGCCACCCAAAAGGTGAAAGCGTGCTTCGGAACAACAAGTTTGGACCAAATGGCCTTATTCCATGGTTGGGGTGGGAGAGATGGTCTTAGGATCATCCAAGTGAGCTTTGTGGAGAATTCAGGAAATCTGCTCCCTTCTTGGCCCCAAGTAAAACGATCAGGTCCTCTAGAGACATGGGGAGGCTGAGAAGCCATAACAGAACTCCTAAGAGCAGCAAGGAGGGGATTTCTGATTCTGTGGAAAGGCATTTTCCATCCATGAGAGTCTGCAGCATCAACAACCAAAGCTTGCTCATTGATTCCCATTCTTTGAGGACCATCATGTCCAACAAAATCAATAAGCGGTCCAAGAGCGTTCCAGTTGTCATACCAGAAGCTAGCAGAGAGACCATCACCAACATCACACCCCATCAAGGTTTTTGCTAGAGGTCTGAGAGACAAGATGAAGTTCCAAATCCATGAAGCACCATTAACCGCTGAGACAGACCAGAAAGACTTTCTCTTGAGATAGTGTTCTTTAAACCAAGCAACCCACAGGGAATCACTGCTCGAGAAGAGCACCCACAACAGCCTGAGATTAAGCACTTTATTCCACATTGAGAAATTTCTAAGACCAAGACCCCCTTCAGATTTGGGGAAACAAATGTTGTTCCAAGAGACTTTAACCATAGGCTTCTTATTCAAATCTCCTGGCCACAAAAACCAGTTACACATCTTTTCAATAGTCCTCAAGCATCCCTTAGGCAGAGCAAATGCCGACAACCAAAAGTTCACAGAGCTATAGATTACTGATGAAATAAGCTGGAGCCTACCAGAAAATGACAGACATTTCACTGACCATGCAGAGAATTTTGAACGAATTGAGTCAATCAATGGGGAATATTCCGCAATCCTTAGCTTTCTGTGGGTGAGAGGAAGGCCAAGGTATCTTACTGGAAGGGTGCCATCCTGGAAACCCTGAAGTTGGAGCTGCGCACTTTCCTCGGGTTTGAGACCAGCAAGGTATAAGGCAGATTTGTTCCGGTTCATTTCCAGACCAGAAAGCGTCTTAAACTCATCCATAGCTGAAGCAATTCCTTGAAGAGAAGAGTTCTTGCCATCAAAGAAGATCATCAAGTCATCTGCAAAAGCCAAATGCGAGATGATTGGGTTTCTTCCTAGTGGGTGATAGCCAATACACCTGCTTTCGTATCTGGCAGTCAGAAGGTTTGAAAAAGTCTCCATCACTATCACAAAGAGGGATGGGGATAAGGGACAACCTTGTCTGAGGCCTTTTGAGCCTTTGAAAAATCCGCATAGTTCCCCATTGACATTTATGGAGAAAGAGGTGGTGGCAATACACTGATCGATCCAATTGATGACCTTTGGAGGAAAACCCACAGCTTCCAGGACATGAAGGACAAACCCCCAGCTCACAGAATCAAAAGCTTTTCTCAGGTCAACTTTTAGAACACCTCTCTTGGAGATATTAGCTCTGCCAAATCCTTGAACCATTTCACTAGCCAACAACACATTTTCGACTAGAAGCCTCCCTTTCACAAAAGCAGATTGGTTATTGGAGATCATTGAAGGCAGAAGAAGTTGAAGACGCCTAGCAATGATCTTGGAGACAAGCTTGTAAACCACATTACAGCAAGATATCGGCCTGAAACTGCCTATCTTATCAGCACCAATTACCTTAGGGATCAAGCAGATAGTTGTACTGTTCCATTGTCTGAGAATCCGACCCGAAGAAAAGAATTCTTTGATTGCATCCGTAAGAGCAGCTCCAGTGACATCCCAAGTCGCTCTAAAAAACTCCCTAGAGAACCCATCTGGCCCAGGCGTCTTATTTATGGGCAAAGCAAACACTTCTCTTTTTATCTCGTCAGAGGATACCTCAGCTTGAAGCATGTCACACATTTCAGGACTACATCGGAACTTGGTGTATCTGATTATGTCGTTCACCTCAGATGGGGATGGGAATGAGGCGTTTCCCCCAAGGAGACTTTGAAAATAAGAGACACAATGAGACTTGATGTCCTCTATCTTCTCAATCCTCTGGTCTGAATCATCCAACAGGTAGTGAATATGATTGACAGCTCTCCTGGAACCAACAACACGGTGGAAATAGGCCGAATTCATGTCCCCACATTCAACCCACTTGACTCTTGATCTCTGGTACAAGAACTTTTCCTCAGCAATAGCCAGCCTCATCCATTCATTATGAGCAGACTTCTCAAGACCTGCATTAAGTGAAGAGGGATTAGCTAGAACAGAAGTCTGGATAGACACCAACTTGGCATGAGCATCCTTGACTCTGTTTTCTAGATCTGAGTAGTGTTCTCTGTTCAAATCCTTAAGAACAGCCTTGAGAGACTTCAATTTCTTAGCAAGAGAGAATTGAGCCGTGCCTGGAACCTCCCCAGAGTCCCAGTGATCTTGAACACGCGAGAGAAAATCAGGGTGCTGAACGAGAAATTGGGAGAACATAAATGGCTTCTTAGTCTTTGTTGTGGAGCCAAAGATGATAGTTCCGGGGCAATGATCAGAGAAGAGTGGCTCCCCAAAATGGGCATATGAAAGAGGATAGGACAGCTTCCAAGTGTCATTTGTGAGCACACGATCAAGCTTTTTAGCTATAGGTGCCACATCTCGCTTATTCCACCAGGTAAGGAAATTACCTCTAATAGAAAGATCCGAGAGACCAGCCCAAGAAAGACAGTCTCTGAATTCCTCCATACTCTTTTTGATTCTAGCACTTCCGGAGGAATGGTCTGAGGGGTTAAGGGTCTGATTAAAATCACCCATGAGAGCCCAAGGCTTTGAAGAGACAAAGGGGTCGCTTACAATACCTCTAATTTCATCCCAAAGATTCTGCCTTCCAGACTTGTGGTTTACTGCATAGATATAAGAGACCATAATCTCATCTAATGAGTGGGGAATCTGAATAATGCAAGTAATCATCTGACTTGATTTGGAGAAGATTGTGAGCTTGACCGAAGGGTCCCAGACCACCCAAATTCTCCCAAGTGCTGCAAACTCATAATTCCCAACAAAATTTCAACCAGGAAAGGTTGAATTGACGTACTTAATCGACTTGAGAAGTCGTACCCGAGTTTCCACTATGCTACCAAAAAGCGGCTTATACTGCCGTAGCCATTTCCTGAAGCTCCTGCGCTTAACACTATTGTTAAATCCTCTTACGTTCCAACAAAAAGAGTCTACCTTCATAATTAATGATTAGGTTTGAGTTTGGGGTGATTCCCCGAGGCCGCTCGCTTTTTACGAAAATTTTTCTTTGATAGGGAAGCAATGAGCATTGAGTCTTCTGCGGGAGAGTCATCCTCATCAGAAGAGCTTTCAGAAGAGGTTTCTGGAGAAGAGGATTCCTCTTGAGATGTAGAATCTGAAGAGGATGACCTGGCAGAATCCAATGATTTCTTAGACTTCTTTGAGTCTTTCTTAGGCTTATTTCTGGATAGATTATCCAAGTCAATCACAAGCTTTCCAGACTTGGAGCCAGATGGGGGAGACTCTATTTGCACTTGCTTCTCTGAGATCACAGGATTTGACGGAGGGATTGCTTTTGCAGAAGCTCTAGCACTTCGTCTTTTAGATGGGTTCTTCCTGTTTTCCTTCTTCCCTGCCACTGGGTTGTCTGAAGGGAGGTTCGCCCTTGGACATGAATCCAGAGAATGAGCAGTAGACTTACAAGCAGAGCATGTAATTGGAGCTGTTGGGCACCGACGGATGGAGTGACCTATTTCTTTGCAGAAGTCACAGATAGGCGGGAGCCAAGGGCACGAAACTTCTACTCTATGAATTTCACCAGCTTGAAATTTCACGTTTATTGCTTCCGGGAGAGTCTTTGTTGGGTTGATTATGGTAAGAACCTTCCCCACCTCCAAATTAGTCATGTTTGCAGTGGAAGGGTGCAAGCGGACTGGATGGCCAAGGAGACCAGCAACGTGTTCAAATCCCTCTTCGGAGAAGAAGTGAGGTGGAACTCCTCTAAATTCCAGCCACACAGGGATCTCTGTTAGCTCCGGCATCGAAGGAGTGAGACCTGGAGTATACTTTGCCACGAACATACTTTGCCCTTCAATGTGCCATATGCCTTGACTGAGAACCCTCCGCCTAGTGGAGGGATTAGGGACCTTGATCAACACAATTCTGGGACCTAGCTTAGACGCCGAGATGTCTCGAAGCTTGCTGCTCCAGATACCATTCAATATCGCATGAAGAACTCCCTTTGAGGGAAGATTACCCTGAAATTGGCCAATAATGAAGTCATCCCATCTACGGAGGTTTCTGGTGATAACCTCGTTAGGGATTTGCACACAAAGTTCTCCCTATTCAAGAGTGAATGGGGTTCCTTTCTTTTTCATCGAGCCAGTTGAACCTACAAGAAGGTCTTTCCAGCTAGGAATAGACTTAGCTGCAACTTCACCGGTCACAGCTGGAGAGGAAGAGGTCGGGGCAGGAGGCTCCGAACCTGAGGCAGAAGCTTGCAGATCTGGAGAGATCTTCGCAGATCCATCAACATGAGGACCAGAGGAGGAGGCCGAAGCTGGGTCCTGGTCCTTTTTGTCAGAGATCTTGAGATTTGCTATCGTCGGCAACGCCAACTTCGGGTCCAGATCTGAAGCATATGGGGAGGGAACCTTGGCCGAAGAGCGAGGAGGGGGCTTTTTCTTATGGGGGGATTTCTTTTTCGCCATCTAGAACAGAGACAGGGTTTGCCGTCGCCGGAGAAGGCAACGGCGGCTTGAAAATGAAGGGGTCGCTTTTTTCTCCTGAGAGAGAGGTTGTTCCGAAATGATATCACTTTTTTTTTTTTTTTTTTTTCTTTCTAGATTGTTACCAGAGCTTAGACCGGAGTCTAGATTGTGTTCTTTGAAATCAAGAAAAAAGATTTATATATACAAATCGTAACTTTAATCATCCTAACATTGACTCATTAATTCTCCGTTAGGTGAGAAGCTAGCTGCCCTTATGTTCTAATCATCCTCCCGATTGGCCAATTTCATTGGTGATAATTAAGTCAATCACTACAAGCAGTGAAACTCATTCCGACGACCATAATCATCAGTAATTCATCGATAATGACATACTCCGACAGATTCTTGACCCATACACATATCTGTGGGAACTAGAGCGTCGGAGAAGATTCGTTGGTAAATACTCAGAATTTTTCCGACGAACACATTTTTTGGACTTTCCGACGAACTTAAATAAAAAACATTACGGTCGTCAGAAATTCCGACGAATATCCGACATTGTTAATTAAATAAATATAAAAATATTACCGCTGTAACATCATAAAAAAAAATCGACAAATTTCTACGACTTTAAGTAAATAAAGATTTTTAAAAAATTATTAACATCGCAAATTCATTAAAAAAAAATTGACAAATTTCTCACGACTTTAAATAAAAAATAACAAAAATTATAAATAAAACCATAATAAACCTAAATTAAACCAAATAAAAATAGAAAAATGTTTTATAAACCAAAAATATTTATAAAAAACATAACAATTAAGATTATAAATTTAATGAATGAATTTAGAAAGATTGGAAGAGGATTTAGAGAGGTTGAGAGATGTTGTACATGTTGTGATTTGGTTTGATGAAGAGAAAATAGGGAGTTCTGATAAGAAATGTTTTCGATGGGCACTTTCGTCGGGAAACAAGATAAACCGCCAAAATTTAATTCCTTTTGTAATTAATCGCAAGAACTATGAAAAGTTTATAGCAAAAAAAAATCTATGAAAAGTTTCAATTCCTGTGAATTTTCAAAAATTCATTAGAAGTTTGTTGGAAATTAAAAGGTGCACCAAATTGTTGTCTAATTCGGGAGAATCCGCGTTTCTGACGAATTTCAGTCAAAAACATATACAAATCTTCTCTGCTTCTCATCATGCATTTGAAAAATATTTTTATGGCTGATGAGTCACTAATACTTGTGGTTCAACTGGTCTGATAGGACGGTCTGTTACGTTTAAGAGAAGCAAGAAGAGTACACTCGATGAAATTTCATCATAATCTCTACTCTTACTTCAAATGTCTCAAAAGCTCCCCTGAACTCAAGCAATGCCTTAAGCTCTGTTTCAGCTCCAACATCTAACTCGACATCGAAAATAAAGGAGCTGGGAAAGGAGGTATCCCTCACGAAGCTTCAACTCTAGTAAGTGTCTCTCATCTTGTCTCTAACCTGGCTTCTTCCTCGGACATGGGATTGGGGACTGGAATTGCCAGTGAGGAAACTGTTGTAGTTGAAAAAGCAAGAGTTAATTATAGAGACAGATGATACAACAGATAATAGCACATGATGATGCAACAGATATTGACACAGAGATTCCTCAAAAAAAAAATTCACTAGATTATCTTTTAATGGTAACTTACAAATCTACCAAACCAGAAAACTTACAAATATCTCATAGAAAATCTAGTTTCTCACAAACTTCTCAAAACCATACAAGTCTTAAAAGCTTCTCTCTTAATTTTCTTACAAAAAAACCCAAAAACCATTTTTTCCTTGGAAACTCTTAGCACTACAATGCATGAGTTTCTAAGGTGGTAAACAAACCTATATTTTTAATGATAGGTCCAAACCCTTTTCCTAATTCTATCCAAATTAGGAAAAGACCATTTTTCTTATTTCTAAAGACTTTTTTTTCCTTTTGATGTCTTTTTTTTGTTTGATATCTTCCTTTTTCCTTTGATATCTTTAGGTCGGTGATTGTAGACTTTAATTCCATCTTGGACTAACTTGTCCAGCTCAGCTACAAGTCTCCACGTCAGCTTTCCTTTCCATGTTATCATTCCTTTAGTTTGTAGACTCATGTAACACGTCATGTGACTTTGTGCTTATAACAGGAACTACTGTAGCAGTAGTATCAGAAGATTCAGAACCAAGAAGTCCAACTACAAAAGTCTCTGGCCATGCCACAAAACCCTCTGACCTCACTACTAAGTTGACTACTGTTTCTATTCAACAGGTAATAAAACTGATATTTTCACACCTTTATCTTCACCTGTGATCACAGGTTTATTCACAATCAACAACAGCTCTGCTTTTATGGCTTCAACAACAAAGGCCACCACTTCCAAACAAGACAAACTTCCTACTGCTCAAGAAGATAGCAGCCTCCTTAGATTCATCGGAGGATGAGGTCGAAAGTGCGGTCTCAGATGATGAGCCTGACCTGACGGATATCATGACTTCTTCGGGAAAAAGAATCCTTTGTTAGAGACCGGTCAGACCCTCGATAAAGGCTAAGGAGATGCAATCGCATTCCGTAGCGGGTGGACGAGGCAACCGGGGTTGCGGGAACAGAGGTGGTCGTGGCTAATCATATTCATCAAGTTGATCTCCTATCTTAATCGAAGCGGAAGATTCGGTTAGTATCTCCTCATTTTCTTGTAAGGCAAGCTTTACACTATGTGTAATCTTCTTTTCAAACTGTATGGATTCGTCATAAAATGTAATCGCTTCTAATAATAAAAAGAAGAAATTTCATAACCTTGGCAACGATATTATTATTATATTTTTTTGAACTTTATGGCAACGGTATTTGTTTAGAAATAAATAAATAACATCCACAGTTGTCACCAGTAAACAGAATAGAAATACCTTTACTGGTATATCGAGTTCTAGGGATATCATTCGGTGAAGAATTAGAGACGCTGTAGGATTTGCAATTATGGATCAAAGATTGCTTTTGGTTGCTCAATCGGGTAGCGTTGGCTTTATATTCTCATATTCAAGCGGATCCTATCATTCTTCAAAACGCCGACGTTTTACCTTCCATTCACACACCTCTCCATGAAGCTTCATCTTCTGGGAAGATCTATTTGGCAATGGAACTGATGATTCTAAAGCCATCTTTTGCCAAGAAACTAAACGAGGATGGGTTTAGTCCCGTACTCCCATTGCATCTCGCTGTCGAAAACCACCAAGTTGACTTAGTACTAGAGCTAGTCAAATCAATGGATTATCTTATTAGTGGAGAGTAAAACAAAAATACCTAATTAATTCCAACGGTACGTTATTATCGGCGATCTAGGCACCATTGCCATGATCCATTGATTTTACTAGCTTTAGAACCACCGGTTATTAACTTATGAGTGGAGAGTAACACTTGAAATAACACGTTTGTTGACTTATACAGTGGACACGAGTTAGTTAATTGAAGTTATTGGTATATATTTGACCCGTGAACTGGTTGGTTTAATAATGTTGGGTTGTGGGTTCAACCGGTTATGATTGAGTCACTAATAGTTGTGGTTTGTGGTTCAACCAGTACTGGTCTGATAGGCCGGTCTATTACGTTTAAGAACACATTGCGTGATAGTGATATAGAGAAGCGAGAAGAGAGTACGTTCGATGAAATTTCATAATCTTCGCAACGGTAGTTGATTATATTTACAGTTCTCATGACTCATTTAGTAAACAGAATAGAGATTCTTTTATTGGTATATCGAGTTCTATGGATATGATTGGGTGAAGAATGAGAGATGGGGTCAGTCTAAATCAATTATTTATTTTGTAACCTAGCGGTGACTCCATTGAAGACCAATTTAAGTGGTGACGATTAAGTCAATAGACTCAATACTCAGAAAAATCATGTAACTATACCCCAATATTAAGGACAATGCTTCGACTAGTTTCTTCCTGAATTGGTCCGTTCGAATTATTTTTTCTTTGTTTGCGAGTATGGATCCAAGACTGCTTTTAGTTACTCAATCGGGTAGCGTTGATGCTTTATATTCTCTTATTCAAAAGGATCCATGCATTCTTCAAAACGTAGATGTTTTACCTTTCATCCACACACCTCTCCATGAAGCTTCATCTACTGGGAAGATAGATTTGGCTATGGAACTGATGATTCTTAAGCCATCTTTTGCCAAGAAACTAAACGCGGATGGGTTTAGTCCATTGCATCTCGCTATAGAAAACAACCAAGTTGAGGTAGCACTAGAGCTAGCCAAGTTTGATCCCGGTCTCGTTCGTATTCGTGGTAGAGGAGGTATTTGCTTCAAATTCTTAATTCTTGTTTGTTCTCTGAATTTTGATATTAGGTTAACAAAAAGTATTTGAAAATATTTTAAATTTGATGTGTTAGGTTTGGAATAAAATTAACTGATTTTGTGCTATATTAGAGTATTTCTCAAACACATATAGCATCAAATTGCATCAAATTGCTTTAGTAATAGACCTATAACACTACTAGACCTTAGTAATATACCTATAACACTACTAGACCTTAAATTCACACTCTCGTCTTCTTTGAATTATGTTGTTGGAGTTGTCTAATAATGGTTGTCTTGAAACATCTATATATATAGGCAGTAAAACAGCTGTTGAAATGCATGTCACTGAACCGGAACATCCAGAACAAAAGTGGTATGACAGCCCTTGATCTCTTACGAGTCAATGGACGTCACATGAACATAGATACGGAGAAAATTATACAGAAAGCGGGTGGTAAGAGCGGGATTTCTCTATCCAAAGTTAAGACAACGCCTGTCTTCCTGAGCAAACCGGTCACTTTCTGGGAATATTGCTCTACGGGAATGGCACGTTATAGGAGTAGCGTGTCAGACGGAACAAGGAACGCTCTTCTAGTAATAACAGCTCTGATAATCACAGCTACTTATCAGACAGCGGCCCAACCGCAAGATATAGACGACTTAGACAGCCTAACAGTGGAAAAATTCATATTAGAGATCGTGTTACTATGGGGATTCAATACTATATCCTTCTTCTCAGCTATTGCCTTGACATTTATACTCTTACCAGTTGGTAGAGCATATACTTGGTGGTATATCTTCATCTCGGCACCTCTCATCTGTTCTTATGCAATTTTGGTGTATCTGAAGTATAATCTTTCACCGATATTCATATTCATGTATATGATGATTGTATTCGGTTTTCTCATATATCTACTTGTATTCTACGTGAAGTGGAAGCGGACTACACAGAAGAAAGTACCAAAACCCAAAAGCGAGGTGACTTGCGAAGGCTTAAAGAACATGGTTTAGCTATTTGAAGCGTTTGTAGATTCTTTGTTCCCTGTAAAACGTTAATTATTAGAAACATATTACGTAGCTTTGCACCTTCACTCATTCTGTAAAATACTGTTATAGATTTTATCTTTTGAATGAATTACCTGTTTAAGTATCATCCTAAGCTTTACTACAGGGAGCAAAAAGGTGTTTATGTAGAAGAAATTTTACACTTTACCTTAAAAGGTATTCAATACATCCATCAAATACATAGGTCCATTAGTCTATAAATCAAAAGTGCAATGAAGAAGAAAAAAGTGAGATGCTAGGATGCGGAGGCAACTGCAACTTGGGTTGTTTCTTTATCCCTTGCCTCCTTAAGTTGCTTCCACTTCTCAATGGTGTCGATAAGTTCCCCTGTTTTTATAAGATATCTTACCTTCTGTCCATCTTCAAGGACCTTGTGACCCACCCGGCTTACCACATCCTTTTCTTTTGAATACAGCATCACATTTGAGCTGTGTATCGGTGCTTCGATCTGGAAAATGTAATACAATTTTCACAATCTTCAATCATCACTCGATTTTCGCCAAAGACAAAGTGAAGGAAGCTACAAAATATGGTTTCTGACTTTCTGTTTTGCAAATTAAATAAAGAGAGTCATTTGAGTGGACTTGACCTTAACAATTTGGCCAGGTTCTCCCTCTTCTCGGCTCTTCATGTGTTTCGTCTTGAGGTTTACATCTTTGATAACTATGGTGCTGTTGTGGGTAAAGATCTTAGTGACCTCTCCGATTTTACCCTTGTCTCGTCCAGATATTACTTTGACCATATCTCCAAACTTGACATGCATTTTGTGCAGAATTGGAAGACTGTTTGGTTTGCATTTTTTCCGTTCCCAACGCTTAAGCTGATAGGAAAAACATAACAACAATCACAACATACGAACATCAACAATTTCCTTTTGGTTCTCAGGCATAAATTCCAAAGTTTCGTATCCAGAAAGGTTGACACATGGTTTCTTCAAAGCTACTATATTAACGGATAATGCAGAATGGGAAACCAAAAGTATGAGGTAACGGATCTGCTTACTAACCTTTGCAAAAACAAGACATGGGTTCTCGACGGGCTTGACCTGCAATGAGTACAAAAGATAAGCAGAGTAATAAGGAACCATCCAACTGCAGTCATTTTGCACTCAACATGAAAGCATCAAGCAAAACTGCAAAACCATTCTTCTGACTCAATATATCCGATATGTTCGAGCAAAACAATATGCAACCAAATGTGCAAAAAACAAAAACCACTTTCCTCTTCAAAATGTGAGCCATTACCCATAAAACAGATTCATTCTAATCGCAGCTGCATCGCCAAGCCAAGTAGAGATAAACAGCATTCCATTTCGAAAATATCCAAACTTCTGAAAAAATCAAGTTCTCATTACTCAATCTCAGTTCAGTACTAACACAAAAGACATTCTTCAAACCATAGTCCAGTAAACATAATCCATAGGGCAGAAACACAGAAATGAACAACACAGAACAATTTTCCAATTTTTCACTCGTTTTTAGAGAGATTTCTTCAAATGGGCATGAAAATTTCCCATATCAAAAACGAAAAGTAAACCTAATCTACAGGTCCAATGAAAGATATCAAATCCGTACAACTACAGATTCAATCTAAACGTGGAAATGCCTTTGTTTTATTTCAACGAAAACAATAGATGTACCATTCCATTAGCCATAAGACCATAATCAGCGAAAGTGATAAAAACGCACCCAAGTGAAGTACAGAATCTCAAATTTCGAACGAGAATAAAAACAAAAGGGGAGAGATTAGAGCCAGAAATCGAAACTCGGGGTTACCGGAGAAGCGACGGAGAGGGAAATCGGGGAAAGGAGACGCTGACCGAGGAAGGAGGAGTTGGATGATAGAGAAAGAGAAGTAAAAGAGCTCTGAAGAGCAGACATGGTCGCCATCTTTGAACTTGTTCTCGCTCTGCAACTTCTTCTTCTTCTTCTTCTTCTTCTTCGTCCTATCCGTTCGACTGATGACGATAAAACGTGGATAACGATTATCGCTAGACCCTGAAACGACACCGTTTTCACATCAATTAACTTAACTAACGGGTTTTATCTGGGCTTAGGATGGGCTTGGGCTAAAATACACTTAAAACATGTAGTTTTGTATTTTAAGTTTTGGTTTATGTTTTTATTTAACTCATTCAACTATTCATCAAGGTTTTAGATTTTTTTGTTGTTCTCCCAGAAACTAGAAAAAAAAAATATTGTTTTTTTTTTCCAAACAAAGACACTATTATTTGGTTTTCTCTAAAAATCAAACACAAACAAAAAAAAATAGATAAAAAATTGTATCCATAGCCATAACCAATATTTATTTTTTTGACATCCCATAGCCATAATCAATATTTCATATAGTTGTTGTGTTCCAGAAAGCATTTTATTATGCCTCAGATTTTATGAAAGCTCATCAAATTGGTGAATTCCGAACCATGTTAGATAATAGAGGTGAGTGACTATGCTAAAAGGATTCAGTAAAGATCCTATAGTTGATAGTTTTACATTGCATCGACATTCATTTAGTGACAAGCAGATTAGTATATTGTCTAGAATAAAGTTGTTGCTTACTCTGCACAATAGCCGACCAAGTTCACTAGGTTACGTTGATGCAACCTTCCCAATAACATAACCTGAAAAAAATAGGCGAGTGAGCGAGTTTAGCAATAAACTGAAGAAGACAATTAAGAATTATGGATGGCCCATTTGAGACAATAGCATGTCTTATAGATGACAACTTCTGGATTGAGTAATAGAGATTTCATAAAGCCTAATTTTGATGTTTTGAAAAGGAAAAAAACAGAAGATTTGATGTTTCCAAGGTTCAAGAGAAAAGACATACACAGACGCAGACTCAATTCCAAACAATACTAGTCTATATTTTGAGGTGGAATGTGGTAAGGGGGCTCGGATGAACGATTATGACTAAGGATAGAGTAATCATGCAGATCTACACAGGCCGATTCGTCCACATCCAAGACTTTGACGCTGTTAGAGCACAGGCCAGGAAAGGAGCTAGCAAGGACACAAAAAGGTTCGGACTTTGAGAGGAAAATGCAGAGATCTCCAATGTCTTGCGTGTAAACAGCGTTTCCTTCATTGTCTAGCTTAAACACCATCAAAGCTTTCGTTTTCATTTTCACCGTACCACTGGGAGTGGCCCTCCTATACCACTTGACCAAGAAAGTTTCGCCGGTAGATCGTGACTCCACCAAGTGTTCGCTCGTGCAGCACGAATGCAAAAGCTCCCGCTTGGTCTTGGTCAGCTCGGGAAGGTTTTGAAATCGCAACCTCTGAAACTTGGGTTTGTGCTTTTCTGTGCGGAGATCCCATGATCCAATGAGGTGGCCTCCAGATCCGGGAATGCGAAACATGTCATCTTTCTCGGAAAACATGACACGGGAGGAGTAGAAGCAGGGGTTTTCGATCCTGACGTTGGTCCACTCGGATGAGTTACTCTGACCTGGTCTGCAAAAGCTGAGTTGAGGTCCCAAGAACTTGACAGCCACAACACAGTCTTCATCCTCGGGAGAAGACGAGGACATTGACACGTTGGTGACTATTTTGGTTTGGCAATGAGGCAGAGTTACAAGATGAGGCAGCGAGATGCGTTTCGGATCTGTATCGGATGCAACCGGGTTTAGATCATCTTGGAGACGCAGGATACCGTCGTCCTTGAGAGTAGTTACCCAGCCATGAGATCCCCCGATCGTTACCATTGGATCGCTATCCACTAACTCCAGAGACACCTTCTTTTCCAAGGAAGTGCAGCAACGTCCATTAGCATTCATAATCACTGAGTTTTCCGAGATCCTCTCCACAAGGAGAAGCAAGGGCGATGGAACAAGGAGGGGTCTGAAGCAAGGAAGATGAGAAGCCATTAGCGATATGAAGAAGAGATGATCTTCTTACCAGAGAGTGTTTCCCAAGGTGGATCCTCGAGAGCCGGCTGAGAAGGAGAGACATCATGAATGTGCCAAGAGATTGAAGATAGAGAAGAAAATCCTAACTGAACAATTAATAAGTTGAATGGCCTTGCCCGCCAATCTATTTCGATAGTTTTGGATAATTACGAGTTTCTTTATATATATATATACCAAATCAAATCTTGTTAATACAAATTTGTCAGCAAACCTTTTTGAGACAAGAAACACATTTCTATATTGCATTTTGGTACCAAGTAATCTTTCCACAATTTTAGAGTTACCAATCAACATCAGTCCTAACAAAATCTACAAATCATCCTATAACTCCCCCCAAAAAAGAAATGAAATCCATTATAATTATAAACTTTAATACTTTTTTTTGTTTCAACACATCACTAGTCTTCAAGTGTACTGTCCATGGAATTATCTCTCCTATGATTTTCCGACCGAATTGATCTATTTCCGGTTTGCTCATCACTGGACTCCACCGTAGGAGGAGGTGGAGAAGGCGAGGGAGACTTCTTCTGACGTTTTCTGGAATGTCTCATCTTAACGACACGTGTCAAAGCCTGCACAATATCCCTCATGTTGGGACGTTTTCTCGGTGCACGAGAGATGCATTTGTAAGCAAAAGCCGCAACTTCATTCACTTCTTGTAAATCAAATCTCCCATCTAATCTTGAATCTACAATCTCTTCCCACCCAACTTTTTCCTCTGAATTCATCGCCGCCTATTTCATCCAAAACAAAAAGACTTGTCTTTAATGTAATTCTTCAAATAAACAAATGTGGAATTGATGATCAGGCTGGTTTTGTTAGTTTTTTCTTACCAGCTCAACATATTCCATTAGACCTTGTTGAGGATTTCTTCCAGCTATAAGCTCAAAAAGCAAAACCCCGAAGCCATAAACATCGCTTTTCTTGGTGAATGTTCTTGTGGAGATATACTCTGGATCGAGATAACCAAACGTTCCTCTTATGTTAGCAGCATGTTTGTCTACCATTTCTTCTCTAGACAGGCCAAAGTCAGCAACCTGAAGTTAAAAAGACAATCACAATGAGAAAACTTGAGGTAATGAGATCTCAAGTGGACAAAGAAGATGTTTACCCGAGCTCGCATGGATTGATCCAACAAAATGTTGGAAGATTTGATATCTCTGTGGATTACAGGTGGAACAGCCTGGAAAATTTTGAATACAACATGGTTTTTGAGGTTGTGGTTCTTTAGGGATGCATTAAAGATGGTGGATGGTTTCAGCAATTTAGCTTACCCCATCATGAAGATACTCTAGGCCGCGTGCCACGTCTAAAGCAATATATACTCTCAAATCCCAGCTCAGCGGTTCATGTTTTTCGCCTGTATCAAGAAAGTATTTTAGTGTGTTTCAAATTTGTATGAAAGCTCATCGAATTGGTGAATCCCAAACCATGTTAGATAGTAGAGGTGAGTGACTATAGCGAATAGTTCTACATTGCATCGGCATTCATTTACTGACAAGCAGATTAATATATTATGTAGAATAAAGTAGTTGCTTACTGTACAAGTGAGAAGCCAAGCTTCCTTTACTCATGTAGACATATATAAGCATGTGTTGGCCTTTCTCTGCACAATATCCAACCAAGTTCACTAGGTTACGGTGATGCAACCTTCCCAATAACATAACCTGAAAACAGGCGAGTGAGCGAGTTTAGCAATAAACTGAAGAAGAAATTAAGAATTATGGATGGCCCATTTGAGACAATAGCCTGTCTTATAGATTACAGTTTCTGGATTGAGTAATAGAGATTTCATAAAGATATGGGCATACTCAAGTGTAGTGTTTCTTTTTACTGATTCTTCATCTTTTCCAAACTTATTCTTTGGATGTGAATGTCATAAAGCTATGATGTATACTCAAGTGCAGAAATCCAAGAAGTTTTTTACTTATTCTTTCATAGATATATCTTACCTCTGTCTGAAACTCTTTTTCGCCCTGTTTAGAATCAGTGGCAAGAACTTTTACAGCAACAGTCTCACCGGTGGACATTTGTGCTTTGTAGACAGGTCCAAATGCTCCTTGGCCTATCAACGTCGTAAAATTACATGTTGCTTTCTGCAAATCCCTGAGTCCAACCACCAAAGAACATATGTTCAAAATGATATATAAGACCAAGAAGGCAAGATATTATCATATCCGTCAAGATTCGGCTAGATAATTCACAGCATCAGATCCAACTATACACTCTAAAAAATCAGCATTCCCAAAGAGCTTCAACAAGAGAAGTCTAGTCATCATTAGTTAACAGACCATATACATAAACCTTATCAGGAGACTCTGATCCAGATTTTTAATTGCATTTTTAAAACCAGGATCTTGTCAGGAAGAGACAAACCTGTAAGAATATTCCAAAATGCCAGAAGCAGAGATCACATTGCTCCTCTTACTAAACCCTTCAAGCCAAACAGACCTCCCATTGCTTGAGGGTTTCACAGGTGAATCAGGACCAACCGTCGAATCCGACATTATGTTGCAAGAATCAGCTCCATTCTCTCTGATGGGAAGCGTTGCACTTCTTCTTGAACCACTGTTCACAATCTGAGATCTCTTCCTATGGTACCTAAAGCAGAACAATGCTGAAATAGCTAACACCACACCAATCACCAAACCCAGTGAGATCCCAACCATCAAACCAAAGGATTCTCCTTCCATTTTGCAATAATGTATCAAAAGCCCTCAAGCCTCAAGCTCTTGTAGACGCCTCTGCAAAAAAACAACTAATAATGGATCAGAGATGAAAAAAAAGATTTGTTTAATGTTACAATGTCAGACGAAGAGGAGGACAACAACTAATTCCTCAAATAAGAAAATTGCTAACGTTGACCATCAAACTCTTCAACAAAAGCTTGCGAGAAAATTCACATGAAAAGATTCAGCGAAATCAATTCGTATCTTCAATCATATAAAATACAATAAAAACAATTGCTTCAAAAGATACCCGAAGAAGACGAGGTGTTCGAGAGTCTCAGAGGTCAAATTTGACTATAAATTTCACGAAATTTAGCTGCGGGAGTTTCTTAGCAAATGCGTATACTAGTTAGGAATTTTCTCCAGCAAACGCTTTTTTTTTTAAATGAACAGGAGAAAGGAAGAAGGATTTGAAATGAATCTCGAGAATCGCGAAACTTTTTGAAACGCCGCTTGAAAACCTTTCTTTATTCCATTTTTCTCTTTTTTTCCCTAAATTTCTCGTCGTTTAAATTTCCAACATTCGTCTTCTTCAGCAGCCAAACCCCAAAGAAGACTTTCTCAACGACAACAAAAAAAATCTCCCCAGGAAAATCACACCAACTACGCAACAAAAACTCGCAAAGGATCAAAAAGAGAAAAAAACAAAAAAATCAGGAGAATCGAAATGTACCTCTAGAAATGTGCAGAATTATTGAAAACTGGTGCATTTTCACTGAAGACACGGTTGTTAAATCGTCTTTTAGATTTAGGAAAATTGGAAGAGAGAAAGTTTGAGGAGAAAGGGAGACGAAATTTTCCAAAGCTTAGCTTTGATTGCAGAGAAACGAATCCAATAGAGAGAGAGTGTGTGTGTGAGAGAAAGAGACTGCGAGAGATGTAGAGAGAGAGGTTCTCTACTTGAAGCAAACGATAACAAAAGGAAACAAAATTAAGCTTCATGACTTTTTTCTTTCTTTCTTTATTTGTAATGTGTAAAAAAAAGGTTACCGAAAACTCAAAAAATTTACATTTTGATTACGTCTGTTTCAAAGTTCAAACTTTTATAAGAACGAAACGGAAAAACTTTTTTTTTTGTTCCTTTAATTATTGTTTTATCGGAAATGACGTTACTCCTATAGAGAAGAAAATTGAATTCTATAGATTTTGAGTTTTCGATATTCTCCAAGCATATATCAATGCTTGGAGTAAATTTTTAAACTAATAGTCGACACATATTTCATATATGTAGTTTAATATAATCGCTTCCTACAATTGGTTTTGAAAGGCATTTTTTTGTTGTTGCTAAGAATGTAAATATATATCATTAAAAATGAATTGTTTAGGTATTACATAAAATTTAATCTATGAAAACATGGAAGCAAAAATCAATACCAAATTCGGTCCATCGACACAAGTAATAATATTAAGTGGTTGGATGAATTTTCTCTTTTAATGGTAATAATATTAATCTTTATCTACTAATTTTTTTGACTATTGACTCACATTTAAAATTAGATTATTGTGA
>PKMM01011762.1:0-23095 GCA_002933915.1 Eutrema heterophyllum
TGCAGGAAGAACTTATTCGTGAGGAAGAGGAACTTATTTGCCCAAAACCAGAGCAGCCAAGAGACAAAATTAGCCTCTTGTTAGACAAAACTTTTTTTCTGTTTAATATTATGTCACAATCTGCATTTTCTAGTAACAGAAATTCAGTGGGCGACCCAGAAGATGTAAAAAGTAAGGGTCAATATCACAGCTGGTCTGAACTTGAACACAAATTGTTGTTACGACTACTAATGGATGCAATCAATCAAGGTTACCGTGATGCTGATGGTAAATTCAACAAACTAGTGATAGAGACCAGAATACTAGCACCTCTAAACCAACAGCTTGGTTCGAAGAGAACCTATAACCAATATAAAAATAGGACGGAAATTTTGAAGGCTAAGTACAAAAGCTTCACAAATTTTCTTCTGTGTAGTTCTGGTTTTAGGTGGGACCCTGAGACGAAAAAATTCACAGCAGATGATGAAGTATGGAATGTCTATTTGAAGGTAAAAATTGTAACAGAAATTTTATGAATATGGTCGTGTTGCTTGTGTATGATTCTTAATAGAATGATATTTTTTCTATTTTTAAATAGGCTCATCCAGGTAATACACATTTGCGTGATGATTCGTTTGAGGATTTCGAGGAGTTAAGAATGATATATGGACAACATACTACAACTAGGCAGAATTCAGTGGGATTAGGTGATATTGTTGATGCACATAGCTACCAAGTTGAAGACACCGAGGAGACAAACGATACAGATTTCGTCTGAATGATGATGAATGATACTGAAGGAATAATACACCAGCAAGCATATGAACATGAAGTTCTTTTTTTCATCAGGAAAAAGCATGGGAGAAAAGCTTCCCCAAAAAAAGAAAGCTAGAACTGATGCATTTAATTAGAACAAGGTTTGTGATGAAGTGACAAAAATCAGTAGCCAGATCTTTGGCATGATACAAAAAAGATGGGAAAAAGAAGCTGAAGAAAAAGAAGTTGAGGACAAAGCTAACAATGTTTGTAATGCTATCAAAGAAATTCCTGATTTGGATGACGATTTGCGTTACGAGGCAATGATCCTTGTTCACAGTTTAGGTATGAAATCAGGATTCGTGAATATGTCCATAGCAGACCGTTGTGGATGGATAAAACGAAATCTTCGTAAACCAAGTTGATAAAGTTTGATGCATTAACATGGATTGAAGTCTTGATGATGGTTCTTGATTTTGGAGCTCTTTTTTTTCTTTAAATTTGAGTTTAAAACTAAATTTAACTAACTGCTATGGTTTTTGTTCTTTGTTTTACCAACACTTTATGTATTTTATTTATATTGTATTTTAAATTTAAGACACCCCAAATTGATTGGTTTTTCTCATACAATAGCTCGTAGATCAACATGATTCGGAGATCATACAATATAATATAAACCACTAACTACAATTAGCGGGTTGCTGCAATTCTTGAGAAAGTCAACACTCTGCACCATGTCTCTGTTTTTTACCATAGACTCATTTTTTTGACGGGTCAAAAATGGCGGCAAAACGTTTTGGAGAAAATTAGGTGCATAATAATGATTTGTTTGCCTTCCCTTATTTAATTGTTCTCTTTCTCTCAGGGTTTCTCAGCCGCCATTCTTTATTTGATTCGTGAGCTTTTATATTTCATCTCTCCAATTATAGATTTGTTATGACTTGATTTTTATGTTTTTGTGTAGGATTATAATATGGATCGTATTGTTTCTGAAAGTGAAGAGCTACAAGCTAGAAGAAAAAGAAAAAGGATGACAAAATTCAAGTCAGATGTTGATATCCTGTTACTGATTTTGTCAATTATTGCAAAGATCCGTTATTTCACTTCACAAATTCCACAAATAGAACGTCCAATCAGAAAATCAACGACGAGACTTGGACATGAATACATACAAAACGCATTGGTTGAAGATCCTCAACATTTTCGACATCTATATCGTATGTATCCTGATGTGTTCTTGAAGCTATGTTCTATTATTAGAGTAAAGATGGGATTAAAAGACACGAGATATGTTTCGGTTGAAGAAATGCTTGCCACGTTTTTGTTCATCGTTGGTCAAAATTCTAGGTATATTTAGGCTCAAGATAGATTCAAGAGGTCTCGATTTTCAATAAGCAGGAGTTTTAACATGATTCTCAAGGTATTAAAGGCACTAGCTCCAAGCAGGATTTGATATGATTTTTAGGGATTTTATATAAATTCCATGTTCAATAACATTGGATTTGAGAAGACATTTAAAAATCTTTAGTTCAATAACATGAGATTTTAATAAAAAACCAAAATCTCCTAAAATTTATAATCCAATACAGCCCCCTGGGTTTTTTCTAATATATATTTTTAAGACCTAAACCTACAATTATATATCGTGGAAGGCACGTGAACTGGCGCCTATCTCCTCACGAAGCTCAGGAATCTGTTAGAGGAGGTATGTTCTCGTCCCTGTTAATTAATCTCTCCATCATTCTGTTTTGGGTTGGGGAGGTGAATTTCTTGTTTCTCTGCGTATAATATATGTTCGTTCGATCTTATTTAAAAGATTTGATCAAAAACGATTACGGCCTTGTTATTTCACTCATGGCCGGCGCTCGAATATTATCGTCGATCTCCTCTCTCCGTTGGCTGATAGCTCAATCTTTCTCTGCTTTCACTACTAGCGTTTTAGATTCGACAACCTTGCGTGTGTGTGTGTCAATCTCTACGATAATTTCAATTCGCAATTCTTGCTTATCTGATGTTTTGATTGAAGATGTTCTAGATTAGAAACCCAAAACTGCGTTTTTCTTCTCCCAGTTTTGAATTGATTCACTTCTGACGATTGCTTTTTCTTTTTGTTTAATGTTTAAAAGTTCACTAACACGAACGAGAATGTTGAACAACAACAAGGTGGCTGAGGCTGAATACGAGGAGGCTGGAACGTGGGTTTTTTGGAACATCGATGCCTGTCCGGTTCCTAGAGGTTGTAAAGCTCAAGGAATCGCTCAGAAATTAAGCTCGGCGCTGAATAAGTTGAACTATCGTGGTCCAGTATCCATCTCTGCCTATGGAAACATGAATCACATCCCTCCTTCCATCAAACAAGCTCTCTCTTCCACTGGAATCGTTCTTAATCACGTCTCTCCCAGTTAATCTTCTTATCCTTACCTCTTAAATCTATAAGTGTAGTACAAGTAAGACATTGATGATGTTCAGATTCAACTAACTGTACTGTTTTTGTCTTTTTCTTTTTTTTGTTGCAAAGAGTTGGATATGGTATAACGTCTTTATGTTTTGAAACAGATGTGTTTCGCTCACATATTTCCAATGAAATGTCGTCGTGGCCAAATGATATTCCAGCTCCGGCTAATCTAATGCTCATCTCCCGTGACGAATTACTCTCTATCATTTTTCGCAATCGGAAGGGATACAACATTCTTCTGGCACATCCTCCACATCCTTCAAACTACATGGTCGCTTTTGCAAAGACCAAATGGCTCTGGAGAAGCTTATTGGAAGATGTAAGAGGAAATCAGAGTATCACGACTTCAAGTGAAAAACAGAGTAAAACGCAGAGTTTTGGGAAGATCTCACCTGCAACAAGCTGTTCTGGGGATTGATGGATCTAGATCTAAGACAACATTTCTCTTTATATCGTAGTCTTCTACCATTGTAAACTTTTGAGAAAAGAAATTACAGTAAAATGTTTCTCCATTTGCTCTCTGTTCTTATGCAAGTTTAAATCTTTATCTTCATCTTGTTCAAGTTTTCACATTTCTCTTCAGAAGAACCATAAATTACCAAGTCATACAAACGGTTTTTTTTTTTCAATCCTTTGAGAACACCTTTGTTCATAAGAAAGACAAAGTTTGTGGCAGTGTAGATGCCCCAAAAGCTTGACATGACAACCATTAAAATGAAAACTCATATGCCTTGTCCGTCGTATGACTTCCATCTTTCTATCACTACTTTGAACTCCTCATCTCTTCTCCTTACCTAGAAATCGAAAACCATAAGTTATAATAGCCTACAGAAATCAAATCAGTACCTTTATATCTCAACCGATCCACCATCATTATGTATATTAGGATCTTGGGTACCTCAACCATGGGGTTCCTTCCCCGAAGCAACATATCAACACTCTTTTCAGTCTGCGAAAGAGTAAGCGAACAAGATATCGAATGTCAAGAAGATAGTGACTGCAGAGGCAAGAACAGATTTGGTGAAAAATCAGTACCTGATGTGCAATCCAATAATCTCTCTCTCTCATCTCGATCAAGAAATAAAAAGTCGGGGGAGCTTTTCTCTCGAGGATGCTCTTCTGGCTCCTTCTCGCCCTTGCTTCTTCGTCTCCGAGAGTGACAGTCTCAATACCCCCAATCTACAAACCAACAATGTGAGAAGACAAAGAACATTGAGAAAAGCTTTGTGGAAACCAGAAGCAAAGGGACAACCTAACATTCCAGACAAGCAATTATTACCAAGTCTGAAAGAGTAGGATTCTTGATGATGTTCTGGAGCTGCTCTCCATGAGCAGTGCCAATTAGCATCACTCCCCTTTCAGCAATGGAACGACAGGCAAGCGCTTCAGCTTCTGTGCCGATCTCATCAACGATGATCACCTGAGGCATATGGTTCTCTACTGCCTCAATCATCACTTTATGCTGCAAAGATGGCTTCGGTACTTGCATTCTACGGGCACCTCCAATAGCCGAATGTGGAATATCACCGTCTCCTCCTATTTCGTTGCTTGTATCAATTATCACCTAAACACTCGTTGCACATACTAAACCACTTTAATAAAAAAAGGCAAAACCTCTCAGGGCTAAGAGAATATAGGGATAAGCAAGACCCACCACTCTTTTCTGGAATTCATCGGACAAGACACGAGCAATCTCTCGCAAAACAGTAGTCTTGCCAACACCGGGGCTATGATTAAAGACGATATCAAATCATCATCAAAGATTGAGAAATGAGGCAATAGAGTAGTGTGTAAGACAAGCAACAAGTATACCGTCCAACGAACAAGATGCTTTTGCCATAGTGAAGGAGATCATAGAGCATGTCAATGTGACCACTCACGGCTCTCCCGACCCGACAAGTTAGACCGACGATGAAGCCTTTCCTATTGCGAATGGACGATATCCTGTGCAATGTACCCTCTATTCCAGCTCTATTATCAGCCCCAAATTCACCTACCAGCTCTTGAGCATCCTCTAGCTCTTCCATGGATACCTAAGCTAGTGTTTCATGGACACAAGAATCCAGATTTAAAGACAAGCCACACACACACACACACACACAACATCAAAACTAGTTTACCTCGATGTTCCTAAGATACTGGCCTCCGGGCTCACCTAGATAACGTGCTTCAGGTGGTCTCCCCAAGTCCATAATCACCTAATTCGAGATTCAAAATCATCATTTTTCTCAAAGCTTTTTTTTTTTCTTCACAAGAGGAAACTGAAGAGTAACAAACCCCTACGAGCTGGTTTCTGCGGGAATCGTTCAGGAGACGGTGACGCAGATCTCGGGGAAGTATCTACAGAGAGCAAAAGGTTAAAGACAACGATCAGATTTGAAATGTAGAACAGAAATGATTTACAGACCTCGATGAATGAGCCGAGATTGTCGGCGACGATCATAGAAGAGGATTTCGGAAGAGCGAGGGAAACCGGAAGTTGCCGGCGAATTGGGGAAAGAAGGCGACAAGCTTCACCGCCCCATGGAACGCACACTCCGGCCATCTTTCACTGTCCCCACCGTCCGGATAAGGAAGATTCCAGTAAACGGAGACGCCCAAAAATAATCACCATTATCAAATTATGGGCCTTTGGGCCATCGAGAGTTAAAATCAGAAAGCCCATATGATTCACAATTTTTTTTTTTTTTCGACACCCATATATTCACCAATTAGGTGTGTATTGAACTGAGCAGTGATTTAAATTAAAATGATAGATTTTATGTTATTTAAACATGGATTGTAAAAAGTTTATTAAAATCCAATGTTATTGGATTTAGGATTTGTAAATGTTAAAATCCATTGTTATTGAAAACGTTTTAAGTATTGGGATTTTAATTTTAGATGAGTTTATTAATTAAAAATACAAAAACCCCAATTTCATAGTTTTATGTGGGATTGCAGAAAATTTTAAACCAAATCATAATAACTTCGTTAAATTCACCAAAAATCATCAAAATCATCTAAAATCTTATTAAAACTTAAATCACATATTAAAACTTTCCTCACCTCCTCCTTAAAATTGCTACATTTCTTAAGTATTATTATCTTCTCCTCTAGCTTAAGCTTCTAAGTAAAAGGTGTTGTCTAGCTAAAGCAAAGATGTAGGCCTAGGCATTCGGTTCGAATTTTTCAGATTTTGTGTAGTTTAGATATATGGATTTAGGAACCATATTGGAACCGAGGATAAATTGATTCGGTTCTGGTTTGAATTGGTTCAGATAATAGATCGAAGAACCGCTTCAAAATATTTTCAGGGTTGGTCTGAGACATATATCCTTTTGAATTCTTATACTACATAACAAAACAGAACATCAACTAGTTGAAACGTATGATTATTATTAACATCATCACTGAAGCAATTTGCTTCCAATCAAATGAAATAAATGGATACATGTAATCAAATAACAAACATACATAGACATGTATAATATAACAAAATTAGCAACTCTTTAGAATAACCCGAGAAAGCTATTTTCACCGCGCAAAGAAAGCAGATTCGAAGGTGGCTGGACCGAGGACGAATTGTTGTTGCCTTCGTATTCAAACCTCATCGCTCTAGACGGTTCCTGATGATTCCCCATGTGACAAGTGTAGGATTTTGGATCTGCAGAATCGTGTGATATAACTTGTTCTAATCGCAAGTCTAAGAACTTATGAACACAAGAAATTGGTTACCCGGTTCACCCGAAGGCTACGTCCGGGGGATTTTCACGCAATCCCTGCGAATGCACTATGAATCTTTGATTGAAACCTCCTCAATCGTGGATTACAGAACTTGATACAAATTCTCACGTTTCTCTCTTTCTGCTGATTTCAGGTACAGACAGAACGAGGACGATCTTGAAATTGATCCGAGCACATCGGAGGACAGAAACACGCCGGAGAATCCAATCGGAGCTCGCCTGAGAAGAAGACCCCTGATGGGCCACACGCTTGCTGGTACTGAATCCCCTCACTCTCGCTTTCCCTTGGAAGAAGAGCCAAGTTGTAGTCATAGCCAATTGAAAGAGGCTTGTTGTGATGAGAGAGGAAGTCAATATAGCTTGAGACTGAAACATTGTTGGTTGGTATTGATCTTATATGCTTTTAAACACTATTCTTCAAAAAGAACGTCGACATTTTATGTTTCATGCACACCCTCCATGAAGTCTCATCCACTAAAAGAAGAGATTTGGCGATGGAACCGATGATTAGAAAACATAGAATTCTTTTTTTTTTTTTTTTACTTGAAGTACAAGAAAGTAAAACAAATGTGGTTGAAGCATCAAGCATGTGGAAATAAGTTACGGTCATTAGTGGTTCTATTAGTAGACTGTCAGACTTATTAAAGTAAAACGTATTTTTCGTCTTATCCAGTGAACACGAGTTGGTTAATTAAAATTGTTGGTTTATATCTGACCGTTCGATGAAAATTCTGGTTGACGGGTTTTGACTTTTGATAGATTCTCACTGAGTCATTAATATATACAATTTAAAATCTGACGGGTGGACTGACCGGTTCGTGATTCAACTGGTCCGATTGGTCGGTCTGATCCGTTTAAGAACATTGCCGGGTAACGGTAAGAGAAGCACGAAGATCACACCAGTTTGAGCTCGATGAAATTCCATAACCAACAAAGTGTTAACACTTAGCACCAAGACATGGAATTTAGACATGGAGATGTTGTGTAACACAAAGCAGGACTTAACAAAGTGTTAGCATGTGTGTGCCACACGCATTTACTCATTTTTAAATTCGATCGGGGCTTCAACTTTTATGGATTAAAATGGTTGATGGAATCTATGTTTCCTCGAAGATAAATTTTAAAAGATAATACAAAAAATCCAAAAATCGCTATATAAATTTGTCATTTAAAAAAAATAATAGAATTGAAATTTTCGTTAGCTTTTAATTTTCTAAATTCAAAATTGATTATAAATTTAATGGTTTATAAGAATTCAATTTTTTTACTCAAATCAGGAATTGAAGAAGTTTCTATAACATTAAAATGATAAATACTTTAGAATAATTTAAAAATAATAGAAAATGATATTATTTATTAAACTCAGGATTTGAGTGCATTGTCAAATTAGTATCTATAATTAAACTTAGGATTATAGATACTAATTAGTATATATAATTAATTAAATGATCATTATAAGAAAACACAGTTTTTGCGACCTACAAAAACGTCACAAAATGATCGCAAATGACTGACAAAAAAAAGTAGTCGCAAATATTTCGTCGCTAAATAAATTGGTCGCAAAACAGTCTATAAATTGCGACTAATATGTGACTCACAATACCAGTCGCAATTTAGAGACTGATATGTGACTCCCACTATCAATCGTAATTTAGAGACTGATTTGCGACTACGAATAAATTTTTTTTTTTTTAAATTCCACAAATCCAAAATTCCAATTCCATAATTTCAAAATTAAAATAGAAATTGAAATTACAAACTAAACCAATGAAAACCCAAGAGGGTATGGTTTAGGAATCGAACCAACATAAAATGCTACAAAAACAAAGTATGATCGGAAACCCGAAACTGACGTCAAGAAGAATTTTATACACATTTGAAAGGAATTACCATATCAAGAAGAATACTAATTATTGTCAAAATCTTAATTCGATTCCTCAAACCCATCTTTAAAAACCATTACTCAAGCTGCTCTTCATCTTCTTAAACTTGCTTTTTCTCACCACATGTTGCCATATGTTCTTGAGCTCCTCAATTCGAACCGGTTTGAGCAGATAGTCGCAGGCACCGTGCTTGACTCCTTTCATCACATACTTTGGATCGCTATGCGCAGATAACACTGCAAGAATCAATCACCATGTCGAAGGTCAAAACTTTCACTTTAGTACGTCTCTAGGAAACATGAAAAGAATCAAAGAAGAACTAAAACAAGGTAGAGATTGTTCATACTTATGACAGATAAGTCCATTTCATGACCAAAAGCTCAAGCAGCTTGAAACCATCCATGTCTGGCATGTCGACATCGCTAATAACGAGATCAAACTTGTGAGTAAAAGTAAGTAAAAACCAATGAGCTTTGTGACATATGCCCGAGCAATTAAATCTGTAATAATTACCCAAAGTCTCAGTTTTTACAGGGCAAGAAACTCTTTCAATTTCAACCAAAATCAGCCATATCTGTTTCATCAGTAGCCTGTAGGAGAGAAATCGAGTTTAGTATTCATTGATTCAGATGTTTTGAAAATCAAAGACTCTTGATTTGAAACGTTATGTTTAGTGAGAAGAGAAGCGTTGAATCTGAGGACCACAAGCAAAAAAAAAAATTAAGAGAATCATTCACTTTCGACAATTGAAATCATAAAAAAAAATAAATATTATAAACACATTCGAAAAGAAAAATCCAGTGACTTCCACTGAGAAAACCACAAAGAAGATCCCTAAATTACACACAAGAGTGGATAAATCCACTGTTAGTTGAAAGAAACAGTATGATGAAGAAGTACCAGGAGGAATGAGCTGAAAGCCAAGAATGGAGCCAGAGCCATCTCTCTCTGCGTTTGTGATGAAACCTTTATCATCACTTTCAGACTCTCCCGAGCCACCGATTTTGTCTCCGGAGAAGGAAGAACGGCAAAGGAGAAGCGGCCGTGCGATACTGAATCTCCGGCGGAAACGAGGGAAACCGAGACTACCGATTGGAATCTATCGTCCAAGCTCGAAAGCGCTTCTGGGCACACAGCAGAACAATCGGCGGTGAGGGAAGAAACAAGGTGGGGCAGATGGAGGACATGGCGGCAGCGGCGACGGAGAGAAGAAGGAAGAAGAATATTGAGAGAGAGAAAGATGAGAAGGTTTTGGAGAAAGGAAAAATATCGAGACCGAAAGAAATGCATAGACTGCATAGTAATTAACTAAACAGTCCCAAATTGGTCGCAACCTCATATTTCACAAAAGTCTGAATATTTTCAAAATTTTCATAAATTAGTCGCAAGTGCGACCGTTTTGTGACGATTTTATACCTATATCCCTAAACCCTAAACTTTCAATCATTCTTATTCTAAATATGACTTTACAATAACACTACAACTCTCTATTTAAAGATTAAACTAAGATATGTTAAGTAAATTTTGAAAGATTCTATTTTTCAAAATCATTCCATATAAAACACATATACACTTACTACATGTTATGAGAATACACAATCATAAATTTAAAATATTGGAATTTAAATATTTTTTCTCTGTTATAATGATTCAGTGTATATAGTAGTTCAAATCTATGTAAAACGTACAAATTAACATATTTACAATTCTATATTGATGATTTAAAAAAAAATTGAGTGGAGTTGCTAAACGATAGCAAATCAGTCACAATTTTAGGTGTTGGTCAGGAATCAGTCGCAAATTAGTGGGTATTTTAAGACCCTTTTGTGACTATTTGGCAAAAAGTTCATGAAATCTGATATCGTCTCAAAGTGGTCACAAAGTGCGACTGTTTTGTGACGATACTTAATAAGTCACAAATCTATACCCTAAACCTTAAACTTTCAATCATTCTTATTCTAAATATGACTTTACAATCATTCTTATTCTAATTCTAACACTACAACACTCTATTTAAAGAGTAAACTCATATAAGTTAAGTAAATTTTGAAAGATTTCTATCTTTCAAAATCATTCCATTTAAAACACATATACACTTACTACATATTATGAGAATATACAAACATAAGTTTAAAATATTGGAATTTTTTTAAAAAAAATCTTTGTTATCATGATTCAGTGTATATAGTAGTTCAAATCTATGTAAAAACGTACAAATTAACATATTTACAATTCAATATTGATGATTTTTTAAAAAAAAGAATCAAGTGGAGTTGCTAAACGGTCGCAAATTTGGGACCCTTTTGTGACTACTATTAAAATTGATGAATATCTATTGTCTAGAGTATCAAATCCGTTGCAAATTAACGACTAATGTGCGACAAAACTATAACGACAATATTCCGTTGCAAATCCTTCGCCAATTTGGGACTCTTTTGCGACCATAACTATATCGTCGACTACAAGTCCTTAAACAGTTGCAAATAAGCGACTCTTATGTGACTACTACGTTTCGTCGTTAATTTGCGACTGTTTTGCCTCTGCATTGCGAGTAGTCGCCAAGTGGTCGCAAATTAGTCACAATTTCGTCATGCATTTTTGTGACAAAAAAAAGAGTCGCAAAAACTATGTTTTCTTGTAGTGGATGTTGCTAGTCATTAAAAACAAAATAAAATAAACAAAGTTAAAATAACGTAAGTGTTAAAAGACGCACTTTTAATAAAAAGCGGTTTTAAGTAGAAATGTGTATAACAAATAACGAATAATAAAAGGATACAATTCTATTAAGGGTTATAAACAGAAAAGTACAACAAGAGAAATATAAGACACAACTGTAAAATTGTAAATTTCATTTATAAAGTTTGCTATCATTAATAGATTAACAGCTAATTAGTTTATTGACATCGATTAGATGCCTAATTTTACGTTTTTGCAAATTAATATTGTTTAAAAAATTATGTTTTGTTAATTAATTTATCCACATTTCACATTCCACATTATGAAAATGATATATTAATAGTTTAATAATATAGAATTACTTTGATTTAATTATGCTTAAAGGAATTGATGATTATTATTGATGAAGAAGGCTCTGCTATATACAGAGGAATAGCTATACAAATAAGGTAAACATATATATGAGAGTTAATGAGACATAATTACAGAGATCCTAATACACCCCCTCAAGAGGGACAACTGGTGGAGAGTCCAATCTTGACTCGTAAGGTTTCATAACGTGATCGTGACAGTGGCTTTGTAAGGACGTCCGCCAATTGATCATGGGTGGAGTCATGTGAGACTCGAACCTGCCCATCCGAAACCTGATTTCAAAAGAAGTGATAGTCAAGAGAATTTGCTTCATTCACGAGTGGAATACCAGATTAGCAGCTAAGTACGTAACTCCAATGTTATCACAGTAGATTGCCGGTGTTTGTTCAGCATTCGTGGAAGCAACTGATCCATATTCCGCTTTAGTTAAGTATCTAGCAACGCCGGTTCAAAAACCACATAATTGGATTACGTCCAAGGTAGACTACGTAGGCGTCTGTGGTAGTGTAGTCGTCTCTGTTTCCAGCCCAATCCACATTGGTAAATGCGTGAAATGATCCACATCGGTAAATGCGTGAAATGTTGGTGTGTTTGTGGTTGGAAAGTAAATTCTATGTGTCATGATGCTAGAGAGATATATGAGAAAATGTGATGTGATCATGGATGGCGTTAAAGGAGAAGAACTTGAACCGGAGCTTCAAGCTGTCAATGAACCAACGAACGAGCTGGTAGTTGAAGGAGAGCTTGAACCTGAGGAGACATTGCTGGTACCGCTTGGTCCCATGACCCGATCCAAAACCAAGAGACTCAAAGAAGCCTTAAACGGACTAGTTCAACAAGTTACATGGACCATACCCGTTGGAACTGTAGGACTCGACCAGCAAGTCCAAACCAATCCAGTTGGAGCTGTTGGCCTCAACCAGCATGTCCAAACCATTATGGTTTGCATACAAGCCCAAAAACAAAGCCACAAAAATCCTTTAGACCACATAGTAGCCCAAAACTGTTCCCATGCCCAAAACTGTTCCTTATCTATTTTGTGAAGAATACAGCCTAAATAAAACCCATAAAATCCAATAACCAAGTCCAGGCCCCAACTCTGTTTTGCCTTATGTTTTTGTGAGACAAAGCCCAAAGCAAGACCAGCAGATATTCTAGAAGCTTGGAACTATTTGAAACAGTTCCAAAAACGTGCAATGTAGCTGGCGCATACTGTTCATTCCGCCCACCACCTCTTCTAGAAATAATTTTGAGTGTTTTCTTTTGACCTTTGCAAAGTGTGTGTCTTAATCCTTGTATTTGCTGCTTAAATACAGTAACTCAACCTGATTTACTTCTTTGCCTAGAGTTAAGTTTAGAATGTCTATAAGTGTGATTGTAAAACATTGTAAGACATTAATCAAACTTTTTATTAAAAATTTGAGTGAAAACTCTCTTGTTCTTAGGAGCAAAAATCGATCTTGGTGAGTCACATCCTTGATCAAAACTGATTAGTAGTGTGTCATATCTAATACTCAAAAATTGATCCTAGAAGTGTGTCATATCTTCGACGGATCACTTGTATATCGAAGGAATCCCGCAGCCTTCGTGCGACTCTTCACTTCACGCTCTTTGTTCTTAGATGCCTCACGGTATCAAGGAAGGTCTTAGGGAGATCATATCAGAGCACACTTGAAGCTCGGTAATCATTTTTCAATCTCTTATCACCCTTCTCATCTAATCACGTTTTCTCCATCTTCTTTTCATCTTCATCTTCCTTACAAATTTCTTATCTACCTATCTACTATAATAAAAAAAAAAAAAACAATTCTCTTATAAATTCACCTCTTCACCTTCCATCTTATAAATTTTAATTATGTAATTTTAGTTTGTAATTTCATATTAATTGATATGCTCAAATTAATACCATATAAGTACTAAAGCAGTAGTTGTAGTATATGTAGGGGTCGAACACAAGAACTCAAGAAAGTCACACAATAGATTATATAGACTAGAATTAAGCTAAACCAAACAATGTAATTAAATGCGAGTGCGTAAATTAAACAAGTTGTAAGTCAATCGGAAAGAAGATAAGCTAAGGGTATTTCTCAGGAATTCAATGAATGTAGATAAACTAACTAACATGATTCAGATTTAGCGCGGTTCTTGAACTCAAATCACTAAAGTATAGCTAACCAACTCTCGTTGCGAAAACTACCTAAGTCTAAATCCTAGAATTCCAAATCTCTTTGCGAATCTTAAAGTCTAAACCAGCTTTTAGTTCAAGTTTGATTTGTTCACAAAACAACTAAACCAAATCTCTTTGCGAATAGTTATTTTGCTCAGCCTAAGTTCTATCAGGTAATTAATCGCACTCTCGTGCCTAATCAATTATTCTAAGATCTAAGTTCCAGATTCGTCAACCTATAATTAGCTATGAGAACAACCTATGGTGAAGAACTAATTCAGATGGTGAATCCTAATTAACTAATTAACCTAATATTCAGAGAAAATCCTTATGAGAACCCTGAACCTAACGAGAGAACTACTCAGACATGAAGATTGAAACAAACAACATAATTGAATAGATCATCAAATCAAATAAATAGAAGAGAGTAAAACAAGGGTTCGAAATCTTCTCTCAGATGAACAGAATTCTGATTTGTCTCCCTCCAAATCTCTATCAACCAAAAACCAGAATAGAATAAAGCGTAATCAAGCGTGATAGCCAAAGTGGCTTAAAAACCTAACTTAAACTCCTAAAACACGTTTTGGGCTAAATTGTAAATAATAAAGTCTTCTTGGCAATTTTGCAATTCTTCAACTCTTCATTTAAAGTCGCGACTCGTGTCTGCTTCAGTGAGTATCGACCGATACTAGTCAGTATCGATCGATATTGAGGCTTCAAATCGGGTACTCAGCTACACGAACTTCTGCTTTGCTCCAATATGCTCCAGAAAGCTCCAATATCTACAATTATGCTCCAAACGTGCTAAAACCTGTAAAAGACTCTAAAACACTACAAAATAGTAGAAAGACTCTATAAAACGGACTTATATCATGGCTTAAACGGGCTAAAAACCATGATATATCAACTCCCCCAGACTTAGCCTTTGCTTGCCCTCAAGCAAATAGAAGACTAAACTAGAGAAAGAGGTTTGAAAACGCGGAGACTCACCTGTTTATGAAACATTGCAATGACCCTTTTCCCAAGCACCCAAATGTCACCTAACCAGTTCCAAGACTAACCACCATGTACTTCTCCTTAGGCATCCGCAGCTTCCCCAGACTACACACATTATTTCGCAGCTTCATTCAATTAAACCCATCATCGCCAGTTTCATCGCTGTGATTAATACCAAGAACCTTCTAAATTGTTTCCCATACAATATCATGACAAGGAACCACCCAATTTCACACTTTTGTATCACTTTTCCTCTCCCCCAGACTTATTTCTTATCATATTCTCTTCTTTGTTTTTTAGATTTGCACATACACATCAAGGTATGAGACGCGAGTATTGATGGTATTTGCCACCGAATCCCCGGTTCTTCCCTCTCAATGTATCAAAGGGTGTAGGCGAATAATGGCATCATAGGAAAATCCTAGCCTCGCTTCCAACCTTTGTGTGTTCATTCCTCACCAAGTAGAATAATGGGATCGCTGGAAACATTCATAACCCTCTACTTAGGAGAAAATCATCTCATATTTTCATTCACTTATTTATTAATTAACAGAAGGGGAGAGAGATACTATTACTTTTAAACACATGGGTTCTTTTGTTAGATATGAATGAGGAATCAAGCTCTATGAATACTAACCACGTCGATAAAGTGCAGAAATTTGGCTCATGCTTTAAAAGAACTCTGCTGGAAACATGTGTGTCTTCTAGTTAACTGGTCAGCCTTTGGATTTTTCATTAGTCGATCTGTAACTGATTCTGTAACACTGGTCACTTAGAAGCAAAGTCAGAACAAAAGAGTCAAGAAAACGATCATAGTCTCCAACAAATTTTGACTCAATAAAACGACAAATGACTCAAAAACAACTGACTCTAAGAAAAATAAACACAATATCATCGACTACCTCCCCCAGACTTGAACAACACTGTCCCCAATGTTATCTAGTCTAGAGTCAGTAAAAGAAAAATAACAGTCGAGTTGAAACATGAAAATCAGAGAAGTTACCGAATTGGGGTAGGGGTGTCGACCGACACACAACACTGGTATCGAGCGATACCAGGCTTAGGCAGACACAGAAACTTCTTCTCATCATCATTGATGCATGTGGTGTCGATCGATACCAGGTGGTATTGGTCGATACCGATCCTCTGTAACTGATTCACGCAAAACACAAGACACAAAACATAAAACCAAAAACAAAAACAAAAGACTTATATACAAACTTACCAGTGGGTTGCCTCCCACCAAGCGCTTGTTTAACGTCACGAACTTGACTTTGCTTAGGTGATTAGTCAGAGCGAGGTTGAGAACTCACTCCCATGCAAGTTCTACAACTAGACACTTGCAGACTCAGAGTTCTACTCAACAGGCTCTCTATAACCTTTTTTCCTTTCTCTTTCAGCTCCGGAGTAAGAATGACTCTAGCCTTGGAGAATGGTTTTGAGGTTCCTTTGCACTTCACCAACTCTCTTTGCGAAAACTACTTAAGTCTAAATCCTAGAATTCCAAATCTCTTTGCGAATCCTAAAGTCTAAACCAGCTTTTAGTTCAAGTTTGATTTGTTCACAAATCAACTAAACCAAATCTCTTTGCGAATAATTATTTTGCTCACCCTAAGTTCTATCAGGTAATTAATCGCACTCTCGTGCCTAATCAATTATCCTAAGATCTAAGTTCCAGATTTGTCAACCTAGAATTAGCTATGAGAACAACCTATGGTGAAGAACTAATTCAGATGGTGAATCCTAATTAACTAATTCAGATGGTGAATCCTAATCAACTAATTAACCTAACATTCAGAGAAAATCCTTATGAGAACCTTGAACCTAACGAGAGAACTGCTTAGACATGGAGATTGAAACAAGCAACATGATTGAATAGATCATCAAATCAAATAAATAGAAGAGAGTAAAACAAGGGTTCGAAATCTTCTCTTATATGAACAGAATTCTGATTTGTCTCCCTCCAAATCTCTCTCAACCAAAAACCAGAATAGAATAAAGCGTAATCAAGCGTAATAGCCAAAGTGGCTTAAAAACCTAACTTAAACTCCTAAAACACTTTTTGGGCTAAATTGTAAATAATAAAGTTTTCTGGGCAATTTTGCAATTCTTCAACTCTTCATTTAAAGTCGCGACTCGTGTCTGCTTCAGTGAGTATCGACCGATACTAGTCAGTATCGATCGATACTGAGGCTTTAAATCGGGTACTCAGCTACACGAACTTCTGCTTTGCTCCAAAATGTTCCAGAAAGCTCTAATATCTCCAATTATGCTTCAAACGTGCTAAAATCTGTAAAAGACTTTAAAACACTACAAAATAATAGAAAGACTCTATAAAACAGACTTATATCATGGCTTAAACGGGGTAAAAACCATGATATATCATTAATCAGCTCAATAAAAAAAAAAAAAAAATTCTGGTTAATTTATTTGTGATGTTCTAAGTTTGTTAAATCTTGTTCTTGATATACTTGTAAACTTTGGTGTTTATTTTGTGGTACGTTTTTAGGGCGGGAAAAAGGAAGTTCTTGTTACTAAGTGTTTGATTCGATCAAAGGGTGTGGTTTACTTTTGTTCTATTAGAACTTGTGAGTATTCACTTGTGTGAGGACATTTCGAGAGCTGTGTGAAACACTTTGGAAAAAATATATTTGGGAAACACTTGGGGAAAAATACCTTGGGAAACACTTGAGAGTTTTCGAGAGATTAAACACTTGTGAGAGCAGTTGCTACTAATACATTGTTTCTTGTTTCAGGTCGCCATGACAAACGGTGAGCAAGACGCTGATCAAGGAGGTGATCAACAACAACTTGCCATTCCTATTCCCCAACATGGTCTTTCAGATTTCCAAATGCGAGCGTTAACAGGGGAAATAAGGCGGGCGTTGAAAATAGAACTCGATCAAGTACATGAGAGAATGGATCGTATACAAGCTGCACAGGGACAACCGCCTGTTGCACCTATTGAAGATAGACCGCCAAGGCAAAACCGTGAAGGAGAAGAGCCACGGTGAGCTCCAAGGAAAGAGCAACCGCGGGTTGAAGAGGAGCCAAGACGAGCTCCGAGAAGAGATCAACTGAGACCAATAGCACAACTGAACGAGGGTGCATATGATTACTATGATCGTGATGGAAATTCGTCTCAAGGTAGCCAAAGAAGGCCTAGACGAGCTAGGGAAGGCCGCAGGCAACCAAAAGACGCCGTAGGAGGTCTTAAGCTCAAAATCCCACCCTTTCATGGGAAGAATGATCCCGACATCTACTTGGAGTGGGAGAAGAAGGTAGAGCTCCAAAGTATACGGAGGAGATTAAAGTACGAGTGGTTGCTACAAACTTCTACGACTATGCACTCAGCTGGTGGGATCAGTTGGTGACTACAAGAAGGCGTAATGGATAATATCCCGTGGAGTCTTGGTTAGAACTGAAGACTCACATGAAGAAGCGGTTCATGCCTAATCATTACCATCGAGAACTTCATCAACGGCTAAGGAGACTCACTCAAGGAAGTAAGAGTGTAGAAGATTATTACCAATAGATGGAAATTCTCATGCTTCGAGCTGAAATGTTGGAGGACAAAGAAGCGACTATTGCAAGATTCATGAGTGGCTTGAGTAGAGACATACAAGACCGGCTTGAGTTGCAGCCTTATGTGGAGCAAGAGGAGGTGCTTCATAAAGCTATTTTGGTCGAGCAATAAGTGAAGAGAAGGGGCGCTTCTCGACCATCATATGGAGATGGCGCTTCTCGACCACCATACGGAACTGGAGTCTCTAGTGCTAAACCGAGTTATCAAAGGGAGGATAAACAGATCGTTCAGCCAAAGATGGCCACTCCACCATACATGGCGAGTCAAGTTCCAAAGGGCAGGACCGAGGCCACTACTTCAAGGGTCCGTGATGTACGATGCTTTAAATGCCAATGGAGAGGGCATTATGCAAACGAATGTCCCAACAAGATAACCATGATCTTGCTAGAAAATGGAGACATAGAATCAGAGGAAGAAGAAGACGTTTCTGATTCACCATCATCGGAAGATCATTTGGAGTTACCAAACGCTAGTGAACTAATGGTGACAAGGAAATTGCTTAGTGTGCTAACCAAGCCCGAGGAGCTGGAGCAAAGGGAGAACTTGTTTCACACGAGATGTCTGGTGCAAGGTAAGGTGTGCAGCCTCATTATTAACGGAGGAAGCTGTGAAAATGTGGCAAGTGAAACAATGGTGAAGAAGCTTGGATTACAAGTAAGAAAACACCCTAAACCTTACAAGCTTCAATGGCTTAACGATAGTGGAGAGTTGAAAGTGCACAGCCAGGTGATGGTTCTTATGTCAATCGGGAAATATGAGGATGAGATCTTGTGTGATGGTGTACCCATGGAGGCCGGTCACATACTGCTTGGAAAGCCATGGCAGTTCGATAGGAGGGTGACCCATGACGGCTTCACCAACCGCTTCTCCTTTGAGTACAAGGGCCGCAAGTCCACCTTGGTCCCTCTAACACCTCATGAAGTTTACCAAGACCAGCTGCGTCTAAAGCACAAGGAGAAACAAATCATGAGCGATCCCCCAAACACCAAACACCAAAAAGAAAAAAAAGAGTTTGAGAGAAACTAAGCAAAAAGCCTTTGAGCGAAAACTCGTGAGCCATTCAAACTTCTTTGTGAGGAACGGTGTAGTGAAGAAAGCTTTGCTTTCAAAACGACTTGTGCTTCTGCTTGTTTATAAAGAAGCTCTCATGAGCTTAACTGACCTTACACCGGTATTACCGAGTGAGATGATTTCTCTTTTGCAGGATTTTGAAGATGTCTTTCCCGAAGATAGCCCTAGCGGTTTACCACCAATACGAGGCATTGAGCACCATATCGATTTTATGCCTGGATCTTCACTTCCAAACCGACCTGCCTACATAACCAATCCTGTGGAGACCAAGGAGCTTCAAAAACAAGTCGATGAGCTCATGGAAAGAGGACACATCCGCGAGAGCATGCGCCCATGTGTTGTGCATGTGTTACTCGTACCAAAAAAAGATGGGAGTTGGCGAATGTGTGTGGACTGCCGCGGCATCAACAATATCACGGTAAAGTATCGCCATCCCATACCTAGGCTAGATGATATGCTTGATGAGTTGCATGGTTCAAATGTGTTCTCAAAAATAGATCTTAAGAGTGGATATTACCAAATTCGTATGAAAGAGGGTGATGAATGGAAAATTGCTTTTAAGACTAAGCATGGTTTATATGAGTGGTTAGTAATGCCTTTTGGATTAACCAACGCACCCAGCACCTTCATGAGATTAATGAACCATGTCTTGAGAAATTTCATTGGACACTTTGTTGTGGTTTACTTTGATGATATTCTGGTATATAACAAAGGTATATATGAGCATATTCAACATCTAGAATCGGTTCTAAGTGTTCTTAGAAAGGAAAATTTGTTTGCCAACCTTAAGAATTGCACATTTTGTACAGATAACCTTGTGTTCCTAGGCTTTGTTGTGAGTGCAGATGGCGTTAAGGTTGATGAAGAAAAAGTGAAAGTCATCCACGAATGGCCTAGTCCAAAAATGGTTGGAGAAGTCAGGAGCTTCCATGGACTAGCTGGGTTCTATAGAAGGTTTGTGAAAGATTTTAGCACCATAGCTGCCCCACTCACGGAAGTGATCAAGAAAGAAGTCGGATTCAAATGGGAAACCGTACAAGAAGAAGCGTTCCAAACTTTGAAAGAGAAGCTTACTCACGCCCCACTCCTTTCATTACCAGATTTTATGAAAGCATTTGAAATTGAATGTGATGCTTCAGGTGTAGGGATTGGAGCTGTCTTAATGAAAGACAAGAAACCCATCGCTTATTTCAGTGAGAAGCTTGGAGGAGCCACTTTGAATTACCCAACTTATGACAAGGAGCTTTATGTCTTAGTCCGAGCTTTGCAAACATGGCAACATTACTTGTGGCCCAAGGAGTTTGTGATTCACAATGATCACGAGTCCCTCAAGCATTTGAAAGGACAAAACAAGCTCAACAAGAGGCATGCTCGATGGGTTGAATTCATAGAAACATTTCCTTATGTGATTAAGTACAAGCAAGGTAAGGCCAATGTTGTTGCTGATGCTCTTTCTCGAAGGTATGTCTTACTTTCTACTTTGGAAGCTAAGCTGCTAGAATTTGAACAACTTAAGGGCCTGTATGAAACCGATTCTGATTTTCAAGAAGTTTACAAAGCTTGTGAAAAATTTGCTCATGAAAAATATTTTAGGCAAGAAGGATTCTTATTCTTTGAAAATCGTTTTTGTGTGCTTAATTGTTCTCTTCGAGAGTTGTTTGTAAGGGAAGCGCATGGAGGAGGTTTAATGGGACATTTTGGAGTTGCAAAGACACTTAAGGTGATGCAAGATCACTTTCATTGGCCGCACATGAAGAAGGATGTGGAAAGAATTTGTGAAAGGTGTGTCACATGTGAGCAAGCTAAATCGAAAGTCCAACCCCACGGTTTGTATACTCCCTTACCTATTCCTACACAGCCCTGGAATGACATTTCTATGGATTTTGTACTTGGTTTCCCAAGGACTAGAACTGGTCGAGATTCTATCTTTGTAGTTGTGGATAGGTTTTCGAAAATGACACACTTCATTCCATGTCACAAAACTGATGATGCATCACATATAGCTGATTTGTTCTTCAAAGAAATAATTCGTTTACATGGGATGCCAAGAACAATTGTTTCGGATAGGGATACTAAATTTCTGAGCTATTTTTGGAAAACTCTTTGGTCTAAGCTAGGTACTAAGTTGTTGTTTTCAACTACTTGTCACCCTCAAACTGATGGCCAAATTGAAGTGGTTAATAGAACCTTGTCTACTCTACTTCGTACATTAATCAAAAAGAATTTGAGAACTTGGGAAGAGAGTTTACCACATGTTGAGTTTGCATAGAATCATTCGGTGCATTCTGCTACTAAATACTCTCCTTTTCAGATCGTGTATGGTTTTAATCCATTGTCTCCTTTGGATCTAATCCCTTTGCCTTTAAGTGAAAGAACTAGCATAGATGGGAAAAAGAAAGCTTAGCTTGTTAGGCAGATCTATGAGAAGACCAAGAAGAACATTGAGGAGAAGACCAAGCAATACACAAGGCAAGCCAACAAAGGAAGGCGAAAGATGGGCTTTGAGGAAGGAGATCACGTGTGGGTTCACTTGAGGAAAGAAAGATTTCCAGCTGAAAGAAAGTCAAAACTCATGCCTAGAATCGATGGACCATTCATAATAATGATATATTCATATATTGCATGTTCTAGCATACATTTTACTTAGAGTTTCGCATCATTTGCATGCATAATCATGGTTTTGTCTTGCATTTAGGTCTCATTTAGAGTTTAGGACATTTGCAGTAGGTCCTAGTGAGTTCTTGCATGTTTTGGAGTATTTTCTAGGTGTTTGGAGGCAATTTGGGTATATTTGGAGAATGTACCAAAGTAGAATACAAGGGTCATCCAAACCTTCCAAAAGAACCTGAAGAACGAAGGCTTTCCGATCTGATTTAGCTTCGGATATGTTCATGAAAGTTGTAGAGGGATGAGTTATCTTTCTACCGGATTTTGAAGCAAGCCATTCGAACGAGTGGTTTGGAAGATATGGCAGATTTACTAGAGGTATGTCCGCATGGCCGAGATGGTTTCTTCAATACCGAGTCCACTGCTCGGTATTGTCGCTCGGCGTTGAAGCTTCAGGGCATAATACCGAGTCCACAGATCGGTATGGTGCTCGGTGAGCAAAAACAGAAACAAAACTCCTTAGCTCCGATCACAATACCGACCCGTGACATCGGTATGCTCCCAAACCAGCCGAGCTCATCCGATGGGTCTGAAAGATCTGCCAGAAATAAGGGTCTCCAGTCCGAATGAGCTTCGGAGGTCTTCATAGAAGTTCTAGATATTTGAGTTAGCTGTCATCTGGAGGTGGTTTCATGTCGTTTGGAGCTGTGGTTAAAAAGATACATCAGAGTTAGCAAAGACATGTCTGTCTGCCGCCCAAACGAGGTCTGCCCGGAGTTGAAACCCTAGCCCAATACCGACCCCAATACCGAGCAGTGGCAT
>PKMM01011762.1:24029-34581 GCA_002933915.1 Eutrema heterophyllum
TACGAGAGTGGATTAGTCATAATTGTGAATTCCATGTTCTAGGATAGTGTTTAATTCAATCTAAATCATCATTGTTTGTTCATTAATCGTCTTCTTGATAGTTAATTCATTTTTCCAACACTTCTATCATTTGTTTTCTTTCTTGCATTTTACATTCTTTGTTCAAAAATATAAAAACCCAAAAAACATTTGCTCTAGCTTAGGAAGATTCATGTATTCTTAGTGCATTGATCTTAACCTCTTTGGTTCGATCCTCAAATACTACAATGATATGAGTAGGTTTGAGTAATTGATATGAACTTAAAACAAAAATCTATTTATCAATTTGGCGCCGTTGCCGGGGAGGTTTAGCATTGATCATTAGGATTTTGATTCTTCTTGAGACTAGAGCTTTTTTATTTTCTTTTGTTGCTAATCTTTTCACTTTTCTTGTGATTTTCATGAAGGGAGTGACGATGAGGAAGCAACCGTAAAGCTAGTGACGTTAAACGCGCCCTTGGGGACTTCCCCAAGCCTATCCCTTGTCAAGCTAGTGACACAAAACAAGCATCAATAAGGGTATCTTGGGTCAAAGGTCGTGGCAAGGCTCATTGGTGGTGATGTCAAAAGCTCTTCATTCATCTCCATTCATCTAGTCTCACTCCTCATTTGTAATTACTTCTTTCCTTTTGAGTCTCTTTGCATTTTTATCTTTCATTTTTGGTCTCTCTCTTGAACTTCTTTCACACCGAGACGTTGTGATTTAAGTTTGGGGGAGGGACCGGTGTCTAATCATGTGTTTTGTGATCTTATTTTGCCTTTTGCATCTTGAGTCTCATGCATATCATGCATTTTCAATAAATTTGAAATTTTTTTGAACTTTTGTGCATTCCATATAGGATTGAGTCTAGATGCATAGCATATTAGGTAGCTTTGCATGAGCATTAGGAGCAATGATAGATTTATCCTTGTAAAGTATCATATTTAGAGCTTGATTCAATGCCTTCGTTGCTTGTTGTTTGATGCTTTTGATCTCGTGTTGAAATCAAGGATGAACCATATTTCGATCTTGCGTTTCATTACTAGGGTCTTAGCTAAAGCATGTCTTGATTTGATTTCAATCCTACCTAAGTGAAAACCGTAAATTTGACATTGAAATTATCATGCTTGTGCATTACATAGTGAATTCATGGTTACCATATACATACTTGGGCTCTCTTATCCTTTCCACCACTCTTTTGCTAGTCCAAGTAGCCGATTCCCATCATTGGAACGGTTCACCATACCTTTAACCTACCCTCCTTTCAAGCCAAAATTTTTAGTGTGCGTATGTGAGGCCTAATTTTTCGAGTAAGCTTGGCGAAAAGTGTTGAGTTTAGGGCGACAAAGATAGGTTTGCATGTAGATCTAGCCGAACATCAAGGGCTAGACTAGGTTAGGCTCGTGGGAAAGGGAAGTCTTGGGTTTGGTGCGGACGAAATGGTGTGACTAATGGGATTGTGGATAAGAAGGAAGTGAGTTCAAAAGAAGGAACTGAAGGTGAATGAGGAATGCAATATTGTAATGTGGGTTAGTGCAAGATAACAAGATTAGCTCTTAGCAACAGTTATAGCCTCATAGAAAAAAAAATAAGGGAAAAAGCCAAAAATTGGCTAAGACATCAAATGATGAAAGATGAGGCAAGGCAAATAAAAAGAAAGAAAAGAAGAGCTAGGGAAACAACAAGAGAAGCAAAAAAACCACAAGATTCAATGGAGAAGAAGAAATTCCTTAAGTGAGAAAAGATGAAGTGGAAGAAGAAGTTCATGTATGGGACATGAAGGCCAAAAGGCCTTGGGAGATAAGGGTAGCTTAGGATTGGGACATCACGGGTAGATATGTTAGGGCTAGAGACGTTTTAGGCATTGGGTAGATGTGAGTCTATCCTTGTATGCATAGATTGCCTTTTACTCTTAGCATTTTGCTAAAGCTTGCTCATTCATTGAGAGATCCCTTGCATTGGAGTAATCCCATACATTTGATATCATCTTTATCTCAAAACCTTTACCCTAGCCAAATGGATTTACTTGCCTTGCATAAGCATGATTCACTTGAAACGATTAATGAATGTTAAAGGATTGGATGACATGAATACTTGTGTAGGTTGAGGCTTGAATTTGATTCGTGTAAGGAAGGATATGGCTAGCTCTTTTTGAGTAGACTTGTTTGATCGCATCTTAGAGCTAGTAACTTGGACATTGAGTGGAATTCTTTTTATGGTACTTGTGGATTTGAGCTCCCATTTTTAATCCTCTCCCTCTTCTTATTCTTATTTGCTTGAGGACAAGCAAATGTTTAAGTTTGGGGGAATTGATATATTCATATATTGCATGTTCTAGCATACATTTTACTTAGAGTTTCGCGTCATTTGCATGCATAATCATGGTTTTGTCTTGCATTTAGGTCTCATTTAGAGTTTAGGACATTTGCAGTAGGTCCTAGTGAGTTCTTGCATGTTTTGGAGTATTTTCTAGGTGTTTGGAGGCAATTTGGGTATATTTGGAGAATGTACCAAAGTAGAATACAAGGGTCATCCAAACCTTCCAAAAGAACCTGAAGAACGAAGGCTTTCCGATCTGATTTAGCTTCGGAAATGTTCATGAAAGTTGTAGAGGGATGAGTTATCTTTCTACCGGATTTTGAAGCAAGCCATTCGAACGAGTGGTTTGGAAGATATGGCAGATTTACTAGAGGTATGTCCGCATGGCATAATACCGAGTCCACAGATCGGTATGGTGCTCGGTGTGCAAAAGCAGAAGCAAAACTCCTTAGCTCCGATCACAATACCGACCCGTGACATCGGTATGCTCCCAAACCAGCCGAGCTCATCCGATGGGTATGAAAGATCTGCCAGAAATAAGGGTCTCCAGTCCGAATGAGCTTCGGAGGTCTTCATAGAAGTTCTAGATATTTGAGTTAGCTGTCATCTGGAGGTGGGTTCATGTCGTTTGGAGCTGTGGTTAAAAAGATACATCAGAGTTAGCAAAGACATGTCTGTCTGCCGCCCAAACGAGGTCTGCCCGGAGTTGAAACCCTAGCCCAATACCGACCCCAATACCGAGCAGTGGCATCGGTATTGGCCACTCAAGACCAGATTTGACCCATTTCAACCGGGTCAGTTCCCGGTTTGTTCCGGGTTGACCCAGTTCGCCCACCTTCCTTTAAATAGTCCAAAAACCTAATTTTTGTGATCGAAGTTTTCTTCTTTCTAGAGTTGGGTTTTATCGCAAACTCTTCTTATGATTTTGGAGGGATTTTGATTGTTCTTCATACAAATGCCACTCTAGAGAAGATTTCTTCAACTCTATCTTTTATTTATGCAATTTATTTATCTTTATGTCTCTTTCTCTTTTGTTCTTCATGTTTAGACTTTAAGGTTTTTGTTGGTTTTTGGATTATGCTTGATTATTGATGGTTTGATGATTGATTTGTGATGTTTAGATTCTAAATCATTGCTTTCCTTTCTTTCTAAGTGAACTTAATGCTAGATTGGGCTTGAGAGAGTCAATCTAGATATTTGGGAATTTCACACCCACAAGGTGTTTGATGAAATTCCTATAAAGAACTTAGAAAAGAGATAAACATCCTTAACCTATGAGAGTAGTTGCTTAAGGTGTTTATTGGTTGATTTGAATATTGATCTTAATGCTTGCTAATCATTTCATCACAAATGAGAATTTGATCTTGATTTAGTGATTAGCAAAGTGATTAGTGCCTTGAGAGAGGATTAGTCATAATTAGTGATCTTAACCTAAGGAATAGCATAGATTGTGTGTATTAGCATCATTTGTTGATTGTCTTGATGGTTAGATGATGATGAATTAGGTTGATCCTTGTTAGATCCTTCACATAGGTTAGCTCTTAATGCTAGATTTAGATTGAGAGATCAAAACTAGAGCTTAAGCATTTCACGCCCGATAGGTGTTCGATGAAATGCTTGAACCGAACCTTTTGTGAGCTTTTCATGCCTAGCCAATGAGAGTTGATGTCTAGGGTGATTAGTGAACTAAGTGGAATTGGAGATTAAAGCTTGCTAATCATCTTATCACAAACGAGAGTTTGTTCTTGATTTGATGATTAACAAAGTGATTAGTGGTACGAGAGTGGATTAGTCATAATTGTGAATTCCATGTTCTAGGATAGTGTTTAATTCAATCTAAATCATCATTGTTTGTTCATTAATCGTCTTCTTGATAGTTAATTCATTTTTCCAACACTTCTATCATTTGTTTTCTTTCTTGCATTTTACATTCTTTGTTCAAAAATATAAAAACTCAAAAAACATTTGCTCTAGCTTAGGAAGATTCATGTATTCTTAGTGCATTGATCTTAACCTCTTTGGTTCGATCCTCAAATACTACAATGATATGAGTAGGTTTGAGTAATTGATATGAACTTAACACAAAAATCTATTTATCAAATAACAAAGAGAATTAGTGACAATGCTTACCAACTTGATCTTCAAGGTAAGTACAATGTGAGTTCAAGCTTTAATGTTTCTGACCTAGTTCCTTTCATTGCAGACGAGCCGGATTTGTGGTCAAATCGTCTTCAAGTGGGAGGGGATGATGTGATCATGGATGGCGTTAAAGGAGAAGAGCTTGAACCGGAGCTTCAAGCTGTCAATAAACCAACGAACGAGTTGGTAGCTGAAGGAGAGCTTGAACCTGAGGAGGCATTGCTGGTACCGCTTGGTCCCATGACCCGATACAAACCCAAGAGACTCAAAGAAGCCTTAAACGGACTAGTTCAACAAGTTACATGGACCAGACCCGTTGGAATTGTAGGACTCGACCAGCAAGTCCAAACCAATCCAGGTGGAGCTGTTGGGCTCAACCAGCATGTCCAAACCATTATGGTTTGCATACAAGCCCAAAAACAAAGCCACAAAAATCCTTTAGACCACACAGCAGCCCAAAACTGTTTCCATGCCCAAAACTGTTCCTTATCTATTTTGTGAAGAATACAGCCCAAATAAAACCCATAAAATCCAATAACCAAGTCTAGGCCCCAACTCTATTTTTCCTTATGTTTTAGTGAGACAAAGCCCAAAGCAAGACCATTAGATATTCTAGAATCTTGGAACTATTTGGAACAGTTCCAAAAACGTGCACTGTAGCTGGCGCATACTGTTCATTCCGCCCACCACCTCTTCTAGAAGTTATTTTGAGTGTTTTCTTTTGACCTTTGCAAAGTGTGTGTCTTAATCCCTGTATTTGCTGCTTAAATACAGTAACTCAACCTGAGTTACTTCTTTGCCTAGAGTTAAGTTTAGAATGTCTATAAGTGTGATTGTGAAACATTATAAGAAATTAATCAAACTTTTTATTAAAAATGTGAGTGAAAACTCTCTTGTTCTTAGGAGCAAAAATCGATCTTGGTGAGTCACATCCTTGATTAAAACTGATTAGTAGTGTGTCATATCTGCTAGTCAAAAATCGATCCTAGAAGTGTGTCATATCTTTGACGGATCACTTGTATATCAAAGGAATCCCGCAGCCTTTGTGCGACTCTTCATTTCACGCTCTTTGTTCTTAGATGCCTCACGGTTTCAAGGAAGCAAAGCCTATCCTCTTGCCATCCTTCAAGTGCAGGTCTTAGGGAGATCATATCAAAATGTTTAGCCGCGATCCAATGTTCTGTTGTTAGTCCAGGTCCCAAATAAGGAGAGGGTCGACGTATTGGAGCACAACGGTGTTGACATTGGCTTTACATTTGTCATCTTCGTTGCTCTAGTAAATCTAAGGATGTTGGTTGAGGTGTACGCATTATTTCTAATCAAAGAAAATATGAGAGGTTTCCCAAATCTTTAATCGAAAAGTGTTGAGAAAGACATTCAATAAACTGGTTTAAGTGAGATGGGTAGTTTTGACGCTATCATCGACATAGAATAACATGTAGAGAAGGATTTCAGCGGTGTTGTAGATGAAAGAGAGGCATCAACTAGGGAGTTTATGAAACCCGAGTTAAGCAAGAAAGTATGTAGCTCACTGTATCACACTCTTGGTACTTGTTTAAGTCCGTAAATGGCTTTGCGAAGCTTACAAATGACCTTTGGATTCTCGGCATAAATAAACCTCGGTGGTTGAACCATGAAGACTTCTTCATCTAGATGTCATTATAGAAATGTGATAATATCCAACTGTCGCAATGGCCATTGATGGGAAGTTTATGTGCTAAGAACTATTCGTATTGTAGTAGGTTTGACAACGGACCGAACATGTATTTATAGTCAATGCCTGGTCTCTGAGTATAGCATTTGGCTACTAAACGCGCTTTGTATATTTCTATTGAACCATCCGGTTTGTGCTTGATTGTAAAAATTCACGTGCAACCTACAATATTAAAAACATTAATGAGATCCCCATGTATGATTTTTAAATCCGAAAATCTATTTTTTCACTCATGGCTTTACGCCAACAAGTTGATTTTAGTGCTTCCGTAACAGATGTTGGTATAGTTGTGGGTGGCTGAGCAACAGAGGTATGAATATTCATTTTTTGAACATGTTTTCTTGGACGAGTGCTTGCTCGTGTTGGAATTGGCGGGAAGGGCAAGTGCTTCTTGTATGATCAAAGATGTAGCCGTGACATTCTCTGTTGGCGGTGATGTTGTTTCAACATGCGGTGAAGATGAGGAAAACACATTTGTAGTCGAAGCGGGTGACTCAGATAATTATGGCGAAACATCCGTTTGAGCAATCTCCTAATGAGAAAGCAATCTAATAACAAAGACATGAGTGTAAGATGGTGGTTGTGAATATGTATCTTCTATTTTCTCTATTTTTCTAGAGGGAATTCAAAAAGGAAAAACATTTTCATGGAAAACAACATGCTTAGATGTATATATGCAATATGTAGTTTATACGAGACAAAAATAGGCGATTTGAGTGATGAAATATCCTAAAAAGACACATGTAGTATTATATATTATAACAGAATTTGTTTTAGCAAGAGTTGACATAATTTAAAATATTATTAGAAAACAGATTTTTTATTTATTTATTTATAGTTATTTTTCAATACATTCATAATACTTAAAAATCTAATAAACCCTCCCAATTCCAAGATGCAATCTCATTTCTTACCAGTAAAACTCTATAAATTAATACTCGATCATTGAATAAATACCATAAATTGATAAATTTTCTGGTCCCGAGTTGGGCTAGTTCAAAATATGACACAATTCGATAAGATAATAATTTAACTAAACCCCTATATAAATATATGGTCCCATTATTATATAAAGACTTTTACAAATAAATAGTTAAGATAATATGAATTTAGTGTTATTTGTTTTTTCTTAAAAGAAAAATCTGTTTGGAGTTCATCTTTAATTTTTCTTATTTCATCGAAAACTTTTGGTGTTGTTTTCTCGAACTGCATCCAAATTGTGAAGGGTACTAGACGTGATAATTGCTTCTTTACGCATAACTGCTTTCAAATATATCATATAATTTTCAATATTATCATCATCATTAAGGCTGGTGGCTATAAGTGTTTTTGAAACTGGAGAAAGATGATGATATTCTTGTTGAAAGAAAATTTCTTTTTTCAAATAAAATGAAATTTTAGAAGATTATGAACTTTTAAAAAAAAAAATTATTTCTAAATTAATTATTATATAATTTATCAGTTGAAATCGATAAGTTAATAACTCTATAAATTTAATAAAATATCAAAGTCCCAACATTATTAATTTATAGAGTTTCTATTGTATTTGCATTTGTTTCCTCGGTTTGTATTGTATTGTGTTTCTCAACTTGCATTTTCCTTTGACCCTCGTTGTTTTCCTCTTGTTCACGGAATCCCACAACAATCATGCATAATCTTAAACACGCAAAAGAGAGTTAGTGCCCATACTTACATGTCTTGTTATTTTATAAAGATCAAGAAGGTTTAGGGTAATTCAATATTCTAAGATTTAACCTCTCTTTATCAAGAAACCACCGATGGCCTTTCCAACTTTGATGCTACTTTTCTCGGCTTATCTCTTTTGATTATGCAGAGTTAACCTCCACTGCTTTCTCCACTTTGCTCCATAAGGGTGATAGTCTCCACGGCTTACCTTCATTCACCTTGCATTTCTCCAGCTGTACTTAACAAAAGTAAATCCTAATCCCAATCCCCTTCCTAGTCTTATTCATCTAACAAAACATCTAACTAGCATCAGTCGTACTGGTTTACCTAAGTTGCGACTGCACTACAAGAAAACAGGCGTTTTCCGACGGCGGTTTCCGTCGGAAATCCGTCAGAAATGGTCGTTTCCGACGGAAAAAAACTGTCGGTTCTAGGTCGTCGGAAACCGATATCCGTCGGAAATCCGTCGGAATGTTCCGACGGATGTTAGTCGTCGGAAATGGGTCGGAAATTTCCGACGGACCTATTTCCGACGGAATTCCGACGGACCTATTTCCGACGGACCTATTTCCGACGGAGTATCCGACGGATATTTGATCGGAAATAAGTGTCGGAAAGTTGTCGGAAACCCGTCGGAAATGTTACCGATGGATTTCCGACGGATCGTGTTTCCGACGGATTTCCGACGGATATGTGTCGAAATATTCGTAGGTAAGATTTCCGACAACCTTCCGACGGATATATATAATGTTTTTTAATAATAAATAATTAAATTATATTATATTTAAATATAAAAAATAATCTATTTAAATAAAAAATAATTATAAATATAAATTTGATTTAAATAAATTCATAAAATATAAAATGTTATTACAAAAAAAAACATAAAATGTTATAAAAAGAAAAAGAAACATGAAATTATCCAGAAATAAATCGGGGAAGGCCTTCTTCATGGTCGCCTGCAAAGCGCTGAGCTCTTGACGGGTTGAGTCGTGAGCGGTCTGCAACTCCGCGTGTGCGCACTGCAACTCACCAACCTTCTCGTCATGGTCTTTCACCGTTTGGCTGAGCCTCTCGATTTCTTCTTTGTACTCTGAAGCATATCGAGGCATAGAGGAGGAAGATTCCTGGGTTGGAAGCCCGCCTAACCCCGCGAATCGACCTTTGACTTGTCGAGTTTCCTACGAAAGTTTAAAAATGTTATTAAAGAAAATTACGAAAAAAAAAATTGAAATCAAATTAAAACATACATCGAGAACAAGTTGGTTGATCTGTTCTTGGGATAACTTGTTTGAAGACGACGATCCGTCGAGAGTGAGCTGCGACATCGAAACTTCATGTTCCTTCTTCTTCTTCTTGCACTTCTCGACAAGGTCACGCATCCCCACATCTTGGATCAGACCGGATTTCTTGTTGGTGTGCCTTTGCTCGATTACTTTAAGATAATCCGGAGGTTTGCCGTCTGCCTTTGCCTGTGAAATTTGGTTAAGTAAAATAAAAATAAAAATGAAATTAGTAAATTAAAATGGAAATTAAACTTACCATTTCCATCGCCTCGCGTTTGACGGTCTTTGCGCCCCCGTTGTGAATGTAGATCCCCTTCCCTCCTCTCTCGCTCTTCCGGTTCTTCGAGTTTTTCTCGGAGAGCTCCTTCGTCTTCGGCTTACTCCAGTATTCGCAGAAGCCCTTCCACACGCCATCCTCGAGGTCCTTCGGCTTGCCTTTGTTATACTTCCACTTCTGCTTCCACTCGTGCATGTGCTTCGAGTACGAAAGCTACGAAAGCGTGGCAAACTTGTCGAATTGGCCAATAACCTTCGTCGTATGATCATGGTGCCACGTGAACTCTTGCTACAATAAAAAAAGAAAAATATATTAAAAAATGACTTACCGCGAAAGTCCGGTGCCACAAGTCTTTCTCGTCGGTTGGCATGTCCGAGTACTTCTCGTACGGTTTTACCAACATGTTGTGGAGCATCCGCAAAATCGCCTTGTTTATCTCCGTCGACAACTTAAACCTGAAAACATTAAAAAAATAGAATTAAATACGTTAAGATTAAAAATATTAATAAATTGAAATAATAAATGAAAATTCACTTACCAAGTCCCGTCCTCGAACTTCGGGTCGAGACGGATGCAATGGTCTTGGTTCGGCTGCTGGACTAGATCCTCGATCCTAATCCGGCTCCGAGCAGTGGATTGCTGGGAGTCCGAGACTTCAGTTCCCGAGCTCGATCCGCCAGTAGGCGTAGCCCGAGAACCATGAGAACGGCGGCATTGGGAGCCGCCGCCCAACTGTAGTGCGCCCTCGTTAATCATGCGGGAAAAACGTAAAATCGTTAGTACATTGAAATCTAAAACTTTCGAAAATTCAAGAAATTTAACGAAAAATTTCAAAATTTCCCAAAAATTTCAAAATTTCCCGAAAATTTTAAAATTTCCCAAAAATTTCAAAATTTCCCGAGAATTTCAAAATTTCCCGAAAATTTCAACATTTCACAAAAATTTCAAAATTTCCCGAAAATTTCTAAATACTATATATATAGTTTAAAAAAAACGTTTTTAATTAATTCTCATTTTCTAAATACTAACAAAATCTAAAAAATTCTCATAAGTTTTTTTATAAAAACGTTTTTTATATAATTATACAAAAGTATTTTATAAAAACATTTTTT
>PKMM01011762.1:34737-100811 GCA_002933915.1 Eutrema heterophyllum
TTCAAAAACGTTTTTATTTAATTATAATTTTTTAAATACTAACAAAATCTAAAAACCCTAAATCAAAAATGTTTATAACCTAAATCTAAACTCTAAATTACAAATAATTCTTTTCTAACAATTCTAATCAAACAAACAACCTAAATCTAAAAATTATTCCATTCTAACAAACACTAAAAATTATTCCAACCTAAAACTAACAAGATTTACACAAAAATTAACAAGATTGAGAGACTTACATGTTTGGATCCATGGAGGAAGGAAGATTTGAGGATTGAGATGTTGTTTTGTGAAGAAATCGCAAGAGAGAGAGAGAGAGAGAGAAATCGAGAGAGTTTTCGCGGAAGAGAGAGAGAGATAAGGAAAAAATGAAAAGAAAAGCCGACGGTTTATAAATTTATATCGATTTCCGACGGACATATCCATCGAAAATCCGTCGGTTTGCTTAATTTCCGACGGAAAGGTATATTCCTTGCATGTTTTTCGATTGGCCAGTCAACAGCCACGTGTCATAGTTCTAAAATCCGTCGGAAATTTCCGACGGATTTCCGACGGACTTAGGGTATATTTGGGGTTTAGGGTTTGATATATCATGGTTTTTACCTCTTTTAAGCCATGATATAGGTCCATTTTATAGAGTCTTTATACTATTTTGTAGTGTTTTATAGTATTTTACAGGTTTTAGCACGTTTGGAGTATAATTGGAGATATTGGAACTTTCTGGAGCATTTTGGAGCATTTTGGAGCAAAACAGAAGTTCGTGTAGCTGAGTTCCCGATTTGAAGCCTCAGTATCGATCGACACTACCTTAGTATCGGTCGATACTCACTAAAGCACGAGTCGCGACTTTAAATGAAGATTTGAAGAACTTCCCACCGATGGATTGAGCTCAAATTTGGACACAAGACAGATATTTGGATTAGCGTTCATTTGGAAGTGGTTTGAGGTCATTCCAACGGTGCGATCAAAAGTTATGCCAGTTTTCGTGAAGACAGTCCAGTCTGGCGAGCAGTGACTAATGTCGGTCGATACTACCTTAGTGTCGGTCGATACTCACTGCATGAAAACAGGAAACGCGACTTTTTACAAGTCTGGAGAGTTTGCACCTTGGTTCAGAAGTCTTTAATAATTACAAGAAGCCCCAAAACGTGTTTTAACATTATAATTAGGTTTTTCAGCCACTTTTGTTGGCTAAGCTTGGTTTGACTTCTGTTCTACTTTGGTTTTTGGAGAGACAACTCTGAACTCCTGTTTCTTATTGATTTATTTGATGATCTATTCAATCATGTTGTTTTCATTCTCCATGTCTGAGTAGATCCCTTGTTAGGTTCATGGTTCTCATAATGGTTTTATATGAATGTTAGGTTAATTGATTGATTAGGATTCACCATCTGAATTAGTTCTTCGCCTTAGGTTGTTCCCATAGCTAATTCTAGGTTGACGAATCTGGAACTTAGATCTTAGGATAATTGGTTAGGCACGAGAGTGCGATTAATTACCTGACAGAACCTAGGTGAGCAAAATAACTATTCGCAAAGAGATTTGGTTTAGTTGTTTTGTGAACAAATCAAACCTGAACTAAAAGCTGGTTTAGACTTTAGGATTCGCAAAGAGATTTGGAATTCTAGGATTTAGACTTAGATAGTTTTCGCAACGAGAGTTGGCTAGCTATACTTTAGTGATTTGAGTTCTAGAACCGCGCTAAATCTGAATCATGTTAGTTAGTTTATCTACATTCATTGAATTCTTGAGAAATACCCTGAGCCTATCTTCCTTCCAATTGATTCACAACTCATTTAATTTACGTACTTGCTTTCAATTACATCTTTCTGGTTTAGCTTAATTCGAAACTTTACAATCTATTGTGTGAATTCTGGAGTTCTTGTGTTCGACCCCTAACTATACTACGACAACTGCTTTAGTACTTTTAGGGTATTAATTTGAGCATATCAGGGTTTAGTTATATGATTTAGGGATCCCTAATCTACATGTTTCACTCAAAAAATAGTAAATTCATCAATGAGTTTATAACTTATACAATATCAAAACCTATACATTTCACTTAAATCAACTATACCTTATACTATAACTTATACAAACACTTCTATCAAATTTTATAAATTCTATATAACACATTTTTTTGAAATATGAGATGTTCAACCTATTCTATATACATCATACAAGTGTTTCTAAACAATTTCCACAAAAAACCTATACCCTATACCCTAAACAACATTTTTCAAAATATCCGTCGGAAATCCGTCGGAAATTTCCAACGGATTCCCGACGGATATGGAGATTGAAGGTGTAAAACACGATAAAAACGTGTTTAAAACCTTATACTCAATAATGTCCGACGGATTTCCGACGGAATGAGTTACCCCGGCTAAAACTGAAACCCCGGGTACTGAACCCCCTCGCCAAAAACTGAACGCCTCGGCTAAAACTTAATCCGTCGGAAATTTCTGTCGAATTTCCGACGGAGTTCCGACGGATTAAGTTACTCCGGCTTAATCAAATGTCTAAGTTTTTTTTTTTGATTTTCGGATTTGTTACACATAGTAAATCAAATGTCTAAGTTTCTAGTTCCACATAATTAATATATTACACATTACACTTCAAATACAAGTACATATTTTACAATGAAAAGTTTATAATTAAAACTATTCCGAATTTGATGATGAGTAATCTGATTCTGCTGAATCGGAAGTTTCACCAAATTCGTCAAATTCTTCCTCTGAATCCTCAAATACCCGATCATCGGCATGTACGGTGAAATCAACAACAAGGTCGACCTCAAGGGAATGGTCGATCGAACCTAAACCAACAAAGTTTTCCCGGAGGTGTTCATGATCAGACATCCCATGAACCCTACCTCTCGGGTTTATCGTTTGTCACTCGAGGATAGGGAATATAGCATACCTACACCATGTAATAAAGTCATATAACAATTTAGGCACGGTAATGCAAATAAATTAACATAAAAGAATAAAACTAACCTGGTCTGCTTGTGAAGCAAGTACGAATGGTTCGTATTTCTGGAGTCGCCTTCTGCCATGTAATGATGTAACACCAAATTGGTAGTGTCGCACACCGCTTCCTACTAATGGGTCGTTCCAGTCGCATAAAAATGCAACGCATTTCAAACCGAGCATTCCCGGGTACTGAACATCGAAAATCTCACGTACGACACCATAGTATACAAGATCACTGGACTGAGTAGATACACCGTAATCTGAAGTTGTCACACTCCCATCATCCCGAAGAATCTTAAAAGCGTACCCCCGTGTGCTATACATAACATGTGACTACACGTTTGCTAGTGGAAAGCGCGAAATTTCTTCTAACCATGTGGGAAAGCTTTGTCCGTTAGCCTTCTCTGTCGTCACCTGCAAAAATAAATTAAAAATGAGTAAAAGAAATCATTCATTATATGTGAAAGTTTAAACAAGGCAATTAAAATACTTACATAATCTCTTAACCAACATCCGAACTCTTCCTGTTTGAGCTCGATTAGCTCATCCTCTGTTTTGTTCGGAAATGAAAAACGTTGATAAGCCATATACAAGCTGTGACATTGAAGCGATCATCACATTAATATATATATAAGCAAGGACCTAAAAAGTAATTAATAATTTGGTTCAATTTAATTCCTCTCATATTCTTCAATTCCGTCGCAGTTTGTGAGAATATACATATGCAAATGATCCCGATCCTGCGATGAAAGTCTCTGCTTCTTGCCTTTTCCACTAAGTCGTCCAATCTCTACGAATATATGAGGAATTCAATTACTGGCCACAAATAATATTGTCTGTCGTGCTTCTCAAAAGGGTTGAAACCATTATTACATAATCCAAGGTATACGTTCCTCGCCTCATACGCAAAGCTGGGATACATTGATTTAAAATGTTTCCATGCTCTTGCGTTTGACGGATGGGCAATTTCTCCATCTGTTGTATGCTCTGCATGCCATCTCATTGCTCTCTCTGTGTGCTCTGACTGATATAACCTCTCAAATCTCTCTGTTAACGGCAAATACCACATCCGTTTATATGGCACTGACACTCTTCCGCCTGTTTCCTTATACCGAGGTTTGCGACAAAAATGGCATGTTGAACGGTCTGCGTCCTCTCTCCAGTAGAGCATACAGTTGTCAATGCATACATCTTTCATCTGATACGGCAATCCTAGACCTTGAACAAGTTTCTGTATCTCATAGTATGATGTCGGTGCAAGATTATCTTCTGGCAAAATGTCTTTCACAAAATCAGCGATAGCATCCACGCAATCCTCACTCAAATTGAAATCTGTCTTTATACCCATCATCCTAGTTGCAGTTGATAAAGGGGAATGTCCACCTTTACACCCATCATACAATGGATGTTTAGCAGCGTACATATCAAAGAATCTCTGAGCTTCTAAGTTAGGTTCTTCTCTTCTATCTCCATACTCAGCAACCGATGGTATACTTTCACGAAATGCATCGTTCACCATCTGAACATGACCTACGGTACTTTCTACTTCCATTGCAGGTTCTTCTAAGCTAGCCTTATCCCCAATATACTGTTCACTAGTACTAACATAATTATCCACCATTGTATCATTTTCTCCGTGATAATACCAAATCTTGTAACCCGGCATAAACCTATGACAATACAGGTGAGACCATACTTCATCTATCACGATTAATCTAAGATTCCCACAATTGGTACAAGGGTAGTAGATTTTACTGGTTTTTTTTTGTTTTCTTCTGCGTACCCGCAAATGCCATGAATTCCTGCAGACCTTCTTTGAATTCCTCCGTAACTAGGCCCGTGTCCGGAATTTGATGAGGCTTGTCCATCCATGATCGAAAATAATTATAAGGATCTGAAGAACACATTTTCGTAAGGAATTAGATAAGAGAGAATTTTTTTTTTTGTGATTGTAAATGAGAGGGTGGATACGTTTTTATAAGGAAAATTGTGCGTGTTTTCCGATGGATACAACGTAGATATTATCGATGTCGGCAACAATGTCGGCAACAATGTCGGCAAGGTCAACATCTGTCGAACATCCGTCGGAAATCCGTTAGAATTTGTCCGATGGATTTTTGTCGTCGGAAACGTCCGACGGATTTCCGACGGGTAAGGTTTTCCGACAGATTTCCGACGGATTGTACTTTCGTCCAAATTCCGTCGGAAATGACCATGTTTTCTTGTAGTGGCATTAGGATGGGATCAGTGAAATGAATGGTATTTGGTTTTGAGAACATGAGCTCATGAAAAGTGAGATGAGAAATGGTAGACAAAGAATCATTGGTTGAAAAAGCAAACTCTAAAGAAGAGCTTAAAAGAATGACCCTAGGAATAGAAAAGAAAAACACTTTACATGTTTGAAAAAGAGAAAGAATAAAAGGTTTAGGGAGAGTAAGAAGAAAATAAAAGGGTCGAGTGAAAATAAAAATATCTCTAGGAGTTTGGCGTTTGGAAAATAAAAGGGAGTTTGATTTAGCCAAAGGGCTTGGGAGGTTTAATGAGCTTCAAGGAAGTACGATAAGAAGAGGAAATGAAATCACCATTTGGGTAGAATCCTTTGCTATGAGGGTAGAATAATGTGAGCTTAACTTTGTATGCATAAATTGTTTCTAGTCTTCCTTGCTTTTGCATAACATATAGCATTCCGTCTTCTTGAGAGTTAGTCACCCAAAAAGAGAATGAACCTCATTGCACTCACATTAACTAGTGCTAAAAGCCTTTTCTTCCAAACCGATTGAATTTGATCACTTGCCCATTTGTGAGACTGCACCTTAAGAAAGATCAAATGAATGTGAGGGTTGGTTGAGAAGAGAACTTGTAGGCATGATGCATTGTTGTTAAGAGAAAAGATTAGGAGTTGCGATAAGCCTTGAATGAGTTAGAGTGAATTAAGTGTTTGTTTTTGCAACATGCTAGTACTGTTCAAGGTGATCATGTCGAATGCTTGCTAAGCTATTCTGGTTTTGAGTTCCGACTTACAAACCTCTCTTTCGGTTTGTCTTTTCTTGGGGAGTTTGATAACACCATATTTTGCATATTTTAGGATGTATATTTCATTAACATTATTTTCATTTTGTATAGTTTTTGGAATATTTTCATGCATTTGAGTCTTATTTTGTATTGTCTTGCATTTTAGATGTCCTAGGTTGTTTTGTGTCTTCTTTTTGTTATTTTGTGTAAATTAGAGTGCTTAGGAGTTATTTGGAACAAATGGGAGTGCATGAAACTTAAAGAAAATGGAGGATACACTTTTTGGTGCAAAACAAGTGAAATGCTAAAGCAGAGCCAGTCCAAAGTACTAGAAAGATCGGATCATACGAAGACCTTGCGCTCCGATTCAGCCTTCAAACACTTGATGAAAATTGTAGGGAATTGAGTCATCTTTCTAACGGAGGTTGTTTCATCAAGTTTTGAGCCTTATTCCAGACGTTATCGTCATTACACTAAGCACATGTCCGTTGGCGCGCAAACGGGATTGTATCGAGATGGTGTATCGGGATGGTGTATCAGGAGAGGCATCCCGATACGACCTGACGAAGAAAACCCTATCCTGTTTCAGAAGTGTGTATCGGTGTTGTGTTCAGGGATGAGGCACACCGATACCAGCTCCTCAATCCCAGCAAATGAAGATATCGGTGTTGTGTATCGGGAAGGTGCATCCCGATACAACCGGAAGATGAAATCTGTCACTTGTTTCAAGTCATTCCGATCAGTGGTTCAAGAGATATGGCAATATTAGTGAGCATAGGTCCGTCTGGCGTGCATACAGACCAATCTTTCAGAAGATTGTATCGGTGTGCTGTTCAGGGGTGAAACACACCGATACAAACCCTCCAGACTCTTCCCAGAAACTCCATCGGTCACCTGCATCGATCTGGGGCACACCGATATGAACCCTTGCATCCCAGAAAATTCCAAATACATGTCGGGTCAACCCGGGTCCGATTTTATTACTCTTAAATACTCTCTTGCTATGTAATAATGGGCAAACTTTTCTCTTAGACTAAAACAGAAACACAGCCTTGTTCTTCATCTTTTTCTTAATGTTTTGCAATCTATTTATAATCTATTGAAGTTTTCTTGAATTTTCTTTCAGTTTCTTGCTTATCTCAGTTATGTCTTCCATTTCCATAGTTTATTTGTGTTCTTTGAGTATGTGTGAGTAGCTCTTTTAGGGTTCTTGGGTAAAGTAGATTAGGGTGATTTTAGGTTTGTTCTTGATGTTTAAGAGCTAGATTACTTGATATCCTTTATCATTGAGTGTTCTTATTGCTAGATTAACCTTGACAAAGTTGATTTAGAACTTAGGGAATTTCTCGCCCGGAAGGTGTTCGATGAAATTCCCCAACGAATTTAATGAGTGCTTTTCATATCTTAGCCAACGGGAGTTGCTGTCTAAGGTGAATTGTGGTTAATTAGACTTGTTATTAATGCTTGTTAGTCATAGAATTACGAACGGAAGTTTATGACAGTTGATGACTAACAAAGGGGTTAATACCATTGATGTAGATTAATCTTTAGGAGTAATCTAAGGCTTAAGGAAGCAATTGATTGAATGTTTGAGTGTCTAGAATTTGATTGAGAATCACCCGAGTCGATTACTTTACCCGAGAATTCGTTTGTCTAATTTTGCTAAATAACGTTTAAGTTTGTCTTGTTGCTCATTTTGGTTTGCTAAACTACTTGTTTATTTCTCTGTTTTTATATGTTTCAATTTGTTTGATTAAAAAAAAAAAAATCCAAAAACCAAATAATCTAAGGAGGCACGATAACAACACACCGATCCAAATGTGGTTTTATTGCTGTTTCGTAAAGCTTTTGATACAAGAAGTGATGAGCGATTTGCTAACTGTTTGCTAGGGTAAAAACTTGTGTCCCGTTTATGAATGACTATGATATCAATTTATACATGTCTCGTAAACCGCCTAAGCGATGATCTCGGAAGGTATATTCAGAAGATTTCCTTTTATCTTTGCGAAGCCGCCGACTTGGATCGTCTCCTAGGGCGAATGATGACTTGGGTCGTCTAATGGGCTTGCTGTTCGGCCCATAACTCCTTTCAGATAAACCTTGCCTCTGCCCATAGACTCTTGCCTCGGCCCACGAACCATCATGTCTTGGGCTCGGCCTTTTCTTCCTCTAGGTTGGTCCGAGGAGAACCAGGTCAAACCAAATCTGTTTGGTTCGGCTCGGTCCGAAGCGGTCTCCTCCGGTTTGGGTCGGTTTAATGCACTGTCTCTAGTTTAACCCGAGGCGCCTCCTCTCCTACTCAGCTCGGGTCGGTCTGAAGCGTGTCTTCTCCGGCTCGGGTCGATTCAAGGTGTTAATCCAGTTCAGCTAGGCCCATTTCTTTTACTTGATCATTTTTAGCAGTTGATCATGGGCGGGTGAAAACCGACCCCAACAATTACCCATATTTCATCTCTCAATTTCTAATATCGATCTGCTTTGCAATATTTTTTATGGTTGTAGCACTTTTTGTTACATAAAACATATGATAGTAAGATAAAGAAAGCCTCGACAAAAAAAAAAGTAAAATAAATAAGGCTAAAGGATTTGCAAAGAAAAAAAATCTAGTAATAAAAACCATATAGGTATAGACATATCTTTAAAAAAAAATAACTAATGTATAAAACTTTGTCTTATTATCAAATGAACTTATGTTTTATACAATACATTATAAGGTGAATTACAATAGAAGTCACATTTGTGACTTTTACTGACAAAAAGTCAGTTTGAACTATTGAGGCACACATTTGGGGGTTTTTGGAGGTGTGAAATCTCCTATTTGCCCCTCAGTTGTTTTTTTGTTGTTTCTCTTTCATCTCAGTATAACCGTAGAAGTCTTTTTTTCTCCGCCATCTACAATTCTCTCTCTCTTCTCAGCTTTCTCCGGCGGAAAAATCCTTGGTCGTTCAATCGATGGGAAGCTACGTAACGTCGGATTGACAGAGTAGTAGGGATGACGACGGGAGATGATGACACCTGGCGGAGGCGGGAGGTGATATATCATGGTTTTTACCCATTTTAAACCTTGATATAAGTCCATTTTATAGAGTCTTTCTACTATTTTGTAGTGTTTTATAGTCTTTTACAGGTTTTAGCACGTTTGGAGCATAATTGGATATATTGGAGCTTTCTGGAGTATTTTGGAGCAAAGCAGAAGTTCGTGTAGCTGAGTACCCGATTTGAAGCCTCAGTATCGATCGACACTATCCTAGTATCGGTCGATACTCACTGCATCAAGACACGAGTCGCGACTATTATGAAGAGTTGAAGAATTGCAAAATTGCCCAGAAGACTTTATTATTTACAATTTAGCTCAAAACGTGTTTTAGGAGTTTAAGTTAGGTTTTTAAGCCACTTTGGCGATGACACTTAATTAAGCTTTATTCTATTCTGGTTTTTGGTTGAGAGAGATTTGGAGGGAGACAAATCAGAACTCTGTTCATCTGAGAGAAGATTTCGAACCCTTGTTTTACTCTCTTCTATTTATTTGATTTGATGATCTATTCAATCATATTGCTTGGTTCAATCTCCATGTCTGAGTAGATCCCTTGTTAGGTTCAGGGTTCTCATAAGGATTTTCTCTGAATGTTAGGTTAATTAGTTAATTAGGATTCACCATCTGAATTAGTTCTTCACCATAGGTTGTTCTCATAGCTAATTCTAGGTTGACGAATCTGGAACTTAGATCTTAGGATAATTGATTAGGCACGAGAGTGCGATTAATTACCTGATAGAACTTAGGGTGAGCAAAATAACTATTCGCAAAGAGATTTGGTTTAGTTGTTTTGTGAACAAATCAAACTTGAACTAAAAGCTGGTTTAGACTTTAGGATTCGCAAAGAGATTTGGAATTCTAGGATCTATACTTAGATAGTTTTCGCAAGGAGAGTTGGTTAGTTATACTTTAGTGATTTGAGTTCAAGAACCGCGCTAAATCTGAATCATGTTAGCTAGTTTATCTACATTCATTGAATTCCTGAGAATTGCCCTGAATCTATCTTTCTTCCAATCGATACAACACTTTTAATTTACGTATTACTTTCGATTACATCTTTTTGTTTAGCTTAATTTGAATCTATATAATCTATTGCGTGATATCTGGAGTTCTTGTGTTCGACCCCTACATATACTACAACAACTGCTTTAGTACTTATAGGGTATTAATTTGAGCATATCAAATTTGGCGCCGTTGCCGGGGACTCAATTTCGCCATTAGATTTTAGCTAAGAATTTCGACTAAATCGTTGAGTATCGATCGACACCCTAGTGGTATCAGTCGATACCCGCCGCGTTTTTCGGTTACTTACGTTCTTGACTTTCGTGTTTCAGGTGTATGCCTACTCGAGAAACCAGAAGAAACAAGAACACTCAGCTAGTTGATCTGTCAAACGAGCAGCTAGCACTTTTGGAATGCAGTCTCAGAAAAGCAAAGAAGCCAGCAGAGATGAACAATCCAGTGGTTTTGATTCGTGATGAGGCTGGTACTTTCAGAGACCGAGAGGGTCAATTGTGCAATGAGAGAGGGCAACGACTTGATGGAGATGGAAACATTATTGCCCCTCCAGCTGCAGCGAATGCTGAGAACGCTGCGGTTGAGCGTATGCAACAAACCTGATCAGTTCTACGTAAATTGATCAGCGATTCGTCCTCATGCCTTTCAGAGAAACGACTTTGAGCTGAAGCCTGCATACTACACTCTTTTGGGTCAGCACACTTTTCATGGTCTTTCTAATGAACACCCCATGGATCATATTGAGAAGTTCGAGGATTTGGTCTCCAGCATCAAGTGCAATGGAGTGTCGTACGACTACCTGTTCTGTAAGCTTTTCCCATACTCTCTTGGTGGGGGTGCTTCTTATTGGCTCAAGCAATTACCAGCTAGGTCATTGACTACCTGGGGTGAGACTAAGACTGCTTTCCTGAATTATTTCTATGACGATGCGAGATCAGAAGAGTTTAGGAACAAGATTTCCCAGTTTTCTCAGGGAACGACTGAGGCTTTCAAAGCTGCTTGGGCGAGATTCAGATCGTATCAGAGGGATTGTCCACATCATGGGTACACTATGGTTCAGTTGCTAAGTTTCTTTTTCAGAGGGATTGATTGGAGGTATCAGATGGCTTTGGACTCTGCGAGCAATGGAAACTTCTTTACCAAATATCCTGATGATGCTTACCAGCTGATTGAGAATTTTGCGTCTAGCAATAGCACCAAGAGTGCTGACATGGAGCGTAGGAAGCTAGCTGGTGGTATGGAAGGTTCACAGATTGCTGAGGTGCATGCGAAGCTGGATTCGGTGCATAATTTGTTGATGGGCAAGACGACAAAGGCTGTTCATTTTGCTAAAGATGTCGAGGCTTACAATGAGGATGAGGTAGATGATGTTAACTACATTGGTGGTTCTGGTTTTCAAGGTCAGAGGAATCAGTATAACAACAACCGAAACTTCAACAACAACTTTCAGCAAGGAGGGTTCAAGCCCTCAGGTTTTGGAGCGAATACCTTTGCCCAGAAACCAATGCAAAACAGCGATTACACGCGTGCTTATGGGAGTTCGTCCTATCAATCTCCACCGCCCAAGACTCCGGAGAGTAAGATCGAGGCTATGCTTGAACAGCTGGTTCAAGGGCAGGATAAGATGACAGTGAGCTTCAATGGGAAGTTGGATGATATTTACACGACCTTGAATGGAAGGATCGAAGCTCTCAGCATGAGCCAGAAGAAGTTGGAAATTCAGGTTGCTCAAACTTCAGAAGCTGTGAAAAGACAAGAGGGTGTTCTTCCAGGTAGAGGAGAAAACCCAAGGAGGGAGCACATCAATGCAATCACTCTGAGGAATGGAAAAGAGGTGGATACAGGAGTGAAAGGTGGCTGATATGCTCAAATTAATACCCTAAAAGTACTAAAGCAGTTGTTGTAGTATATGTAGGGGTCGAACACAAGGACTCCAGAATTCACGCAATAGATTATATAGATCTGAATTAAGCTAAACCAAACAATGAAATTAAATGCAAGTGCGTAAAGTAAACAAGTTGTGAATCAATGGGAAAGAAGATAGGCTCAGTGTATTTCTCAGGAATTCAATGAATGTAGATAACTAACTAACAGGATTCAGATTTAGTGCGGTTCTTGAACTCAAATCACTAAAGTATAGCTAACCAACTCTCGTTGTGAAAACTATCTAAGTCTAAATCCTAGAATTCCAAATCTCTTTGCGAATCTTAAATTCTAAACCAGCTTTTAGTTCAGGTTTGATTTGTTCACAAAACAACTAAACCAAATCTCTTTGCGAATAGTTATTTTGCTCACCCTAAGTTCTGTCGGGTAATTAATCGCACTCTCGTGCCTAATCAATTATCCTAAGATCTAAGTTCTAGATTCGTCAACCTATAATTAGCTATGAGAACAATCTATGGTGAAGAACTAATTCAGATGGTGAATCCTAATTAACTAATTAACCTAACATTCAGAGAAAATCCTGATGAGAACCATGAACCTAACAAAGGATCTACTCAGACATAGTGATTGAAACAAACAACATGATTGAATAGATCATTTAATAAAATAAAATAGAAGAGAGTAAACAAGAGTTCAGAATTCTCTCTCTCAATCTCTCTCCACCAGAAGCAAAGTAAAATAAAGCTTAGCCAACAAAAGTGGCTGAAAAACCTAATTATATTGCTAAAACACGTTTTGGGGTTCTTGTAATTATTAAAGACTTCTGGACCAATGTGCAAACTCTTCAGACTTGTAAAAAGTCGAGTTTCCTGTTTTCCTGTAGTGAGTATCGACCGACACTAGTCACTGCTCGCCAGACTGGACTATCTTCACGAAAACTGGTATAACTTTTGATCGCACCGTTGGAATGACCTCCAACCACTTCCAAATGAAATCTAATCCAAAGATCTGTCTTCTGTCCAAATTTGAGCTCAATCCATCGGTGGGAAGTTCTTCCAATCTTCATTTAAAGTCGCGACTCGTGCTTTAGTGAGTATCGACCGATACTAGTTAGTATCGATCGATACTGAGGCCTCAAATCGGGTACTCAGCTACCCGAACTTCTGTTTTGCTCCAAAATGCTCCAGAAAGCTCCAATATCTCCAATTATGCTCCAAACGTGCTAGAACATGTAAAAGACTCTAAAACACTACAAAATAGTAGAAAGACTCTATAAAACGGACCTATATCATGGCTAAAAAGGGGTAAAAACCATGATATATCAGTGGCTTACCTGCAGAGAATTTCGTCGATCTCGACGATGAGGATTCTGAAATTCCCAGGGTATCGATCGATACACCCCAGTGTCGATCGACACCAGTCAAAATACTGAACCGGGACAACTCCAAAACCCGTGTATCGATCGACACTCCTAAGGTGTCGGTCGATACTGAGCCTACTGTCGAAAAGACACCTGAGATTTCGAATGTAGTGCCTAAAGTAGTTGCAGAACGAGTCTATATACCGAGGATACCTTATCCCAGAGCTGTTGGGAAGACTAAGAAGGAAGTAGAAGACTCTAGATGCAAGCAGATATTGGATAAGCTGATTGTTGAACTTCCTTTCCTTGATGCTATTAAGACTTCTCCAGCTTTCAGAAGATATGTCAAGAAGATGGTGTCTAGCAACGTGAACCTTGAAGAATGAGGTGTGATGCTTACTCAGGAGTGCAGTACAATCTTGACCAACATAATCCCAACGAAACTTCCAGATCCAGGGAGCTTTGTGTTGGATTGTACGATATTCACCGAAAGGTTTGAGCGTTCTCTATGCGATCTTGACACTGGGTGGTGTCGGTCGATACCCTGGGAGTTTCAGAATTCTCATCGTCAAGAAGGACGAAATTTCCTGCAGTTTGGCCAATTTTTGTTCCTGGATTGACCTCTTTTCCATTCCTCAAGGTGATTGCATTGATGTGTGCCCTTGGATCTTCTGTCTTCCCTGGAAGAAAACCTTCTTGCCTCTTCACAGCATTTGCAGTTTGAGCAACCTGAGTTTCCAGCTTCTTTTGATGAATATTTAGATCCTCGATCTTTCCGCTCAGATCAGTGTACATAGCATCCATCTTCCCATTGAAATCCACTGTTATCTTTTGCTTTCTTTGAATAAGCTGCTCAAGCATAGACTCAACCTTGCTCTCTGGGGTTTTAGCAGGCAGAGGTTGATAAGACGAACCCCCATAGTTCCATGTATAGCCACTGCTCTGGAAAGGTTTCTAGGCAAATTGATTTGACCCAAAACCAGTTGGTTTGATGTCAGACATGTACCCTCCTTGCTGAGCATTGTTGGTGAAGTTTCTGTTGTTGTTCTGGTAGTATTGATTTCTCTGACCCTTAAAACCATAACCACCAATGTAGTTAACATCTTCCACTCCATTGTCGTTGAAAGTCTCAACCTCATCAGCAAAATGAACAGCCTTCATCGTCTTGCCCATCAAAAGATTGTGCACAGAATCCAACTTAGCTTGAACTTCAGCAATCTGTGATCCATCCATTCCACCAGTCTGCTTTCTTCGCTCAAAGTCTGCATTCTTGGTACTATTGCTAGATGCCAAGTTCTCAATAAGCACATAGGCATCGTCAGGATATCTAGTGTTGAAGTTCCCATTACTCGCCGCATCTAGGGCCATCTAATACCTCCAATCAATCCCTCTGAAGAAGATACCTAGCAACTGAACCTTAGTGAACCCATGATGTGGACAATCCCTCTGATATGATCTGAATCTGATCCAACCAGCCTTAAATGCCTCAGTCGCTCCTTGAGAAAATTGGGAGATCTTGTTCCTGAGCTCTTCGGACCTCGCATCATCATAAAAATTGTTCAGGAACGCGTTCTTAGTCTCCTCCCAAGTAGTCAGTGATCCAGAAGGCAACTGCTTCAGCCAGTAACCTGCATCTCCACCAAGAGAGTATGAGAAGAACTTACAGAAAAGGAAATCATTGGACACCCCATTGTACTTAATGCTAGTGACCAAGTCCTCGAACCTCTCAATGTGATCCATAGGGTGTTCATGAGAAAGACCATGAAAAATGTGCTGGCCCACAAGAGCGAAGTATGCAGGTTTCAGCTCAAAGTCGTTTCTCTGAAAAGCAGGAGGGCGAATCGCTGATCGATTGGCATAGAACTGATCAGGCCTGTTGTACTCACCAATTGTTCTACCACGATCAACCACAGCATTCCCAATATCAGCAGCGACTGGAGGGACAATGATATTTCCATCCCCATCAAGTCATTGCCCTCTCTCATTGCACAATTGACCCTCGTGGTCTCTCAAAGCTCCAGCATCGTCACGAACCAATACCACTGGATTGTTCATCTCCGCTGGTTTCTTTGTTCTCTTGTTTGTGCGTTTCAAAAGTGCTAGTTCCTCGTTGGTAAGATTAACTAGCTGAGTGCTCTTGTTCCTTCTGGTTTCGCGAGTAGGCATACACCTGAAACACAAAAGTCAAAGCACGTAAGTAACAAAAATCAAAGAATTACGACGAGTATCGACCAACACCAGTTGGGTATCGATCGATACCGTCGAACTTAGTCGAAATTCTAAAGCTAAAATCTAATGGCGAATTTAGAGTCCCCGGCAACGGCGCCAAATTTTGATAAGCTCAAAAGTAATACCCTAAAAGTACTAACAGCTGTAGTTGCAGTATATTAGGGGTCGAACCACAGAGACTCAAGAAATCACTCAATAGACCAATTAGATTTGAATTACGCTAAGTGATTCAATTTAACAGAAAGCAATAAACGAAATTAAGAGAGTTGTAAACAAATGGAGGAAATATAGGTTCATGGTATTTCTCAGGAAATCAGAGAATGCAGATAAACTAATAAGTCAGGATTCAGGTTAAGCCCAGTTCTTGAACTCAAATCACTAAGCTATAACTAACCAACTGTCATTGCGAGAGTTATCTAAGCCTAAATCCTAGATTTCCAAATCTCTTTGCAAATCCTAAAGATCTAAACCAGCTTTAAGGATCATGTTTGATATGTTCACAAAACAACTAAACCAAATCTCTTTGCGGATAGCTATTTTGCTCACCCTAAGTTCTGTCAGATTATCAATTGCACTGTCGTGCCTAATCGATTAACCTAAGATCTAAGTTCCAGGTGATCAGTCTAGAATTAGCCTTGAGAACAACCTAAGGTGAAGAACTAAATTGATTATAAACCCTAACTAACCAATTAACCTAGCATTCAATGAAATCCCTTATGAGAACCCTAAACCTAACAGGAGATCTACTCAGACATGGTGATTAAAACAATAAACATGATTGAATAAATCTCTGAAATAGATAAGTAGATTAAGAGTAAATAAGGGTTTGAAATCTTCTCTCAGACGAACAGGGTTTCAGACTTGTCTCCCTCAAAAACTCTCTCACACAACACCAAAATAGAATAAAGCGTAGCCTAAACAAGTGGTTAGAAAACATAATTAAATCCTAAAAACACGTTTTGGAGTTTCTTGTAAATATTAAAGACTTATGGGCCAAGTTGCAATTCCTTCAGAAAAGGAAAAGGTCGCGATCTTGTCTTTCTGCGCAGGGTATCGATCTACACCAATAAGTGGTATCGATCGATACCAAACCTTGTGTCGACACTTCAGAATGCATAATCCTCGCTTGGCTCCAAAATGCTCAAATATCTCCAATTAAGCTCCAAACGTACCTAAACCTGTAAAGACTCGAAAATACTCAAAAACACTAGAAAGACTCTATAAATAAGACCTATATCATGGTCAAAAACGGGTAAAAACCATGATATATCAAAATACTTAGATAAAATACTAAAATCCATGATAAAAACAATAAAATATAGAGTATATCACCAGAAACTGAATCCAGCGTCTCTTTTGCTTCCCTCGAGATCGGCGTAGCTCATTGCTGTGCGGAAAACCGTTATGTGGGCTTCGGGGTCTGTTGTTCCGTCGTAAAATTGGATTTCGATCATTCCTGGGTTGGGGATGAATGCCTCAGGGGTGATCACATTGTGTTCGTTGAGGTGTATTCTCGATTGATCGTTGGTCTGGCTTCGTGAAGGAGCATCTCTCACTTTTTCATCCTTAAAAATAAAATCTGAGGCTCGGTCCAGGGCATCATGGATTGTTGGAGGTACTCTCAGTATGAGTTCTCTTCGGAAGTCCGACTCGTGGCAGTCCCCTTTTTAGTGCATTGATCACAACTTGATCGCTCACATCTTTTGCTTTCGAGGCCATTGCTTTGAATCATTCTGTGAAGCCCCGTAATGATTTTGTTGGTCCTTGGGTCAGGATTGACAGGTCGGCATCGGAGGTTCCTCGCTCTATGAACACGGCGAATTGCTTTAGGAATTGATCGGACATTTGTCAGAAGTTGTCGATCGTGTTTCGCTCGGAACCAGTCGAGGGCGGCACCCTTTAAATGTTCCACGAATCGGCGGCAAAATCTTGCGTCTTCTTTACTTTTCTCGAGTCCATCTCGGCACATCGCCATGCGGAAAACTGTTATATGGTCCCTAGGATCGGTCGATCAGTCGTAGAGCGGGATTCTGAACTTTTCTCGGTCGGGAACGATAGCCTCGGTAATCCTTGTTGTAAAGCGGATTCCTCGCGTTTCCTTTAGCATTTGATCGATCTCGGGCGCTGCGCTGATTGCACGATACTCCTTTGAACATATGGTTTGTCTCTCGGCGTTGTTTCCAGTCGGAGATGCTTTGATTTTGTTCTTTTCACCTGTTCGGGGTCGGCTCGTCTTCACCAATTAGTCGTGTTAGCTCTGATTCGTCCTTAAGTCGTTAGCACGCTGCATTTGCTCTACCCAGAGAATATTTTCTTCCTCTTCCGTTAGATCGTTGCCGAACCGACTTGAGCTACGGATATCCTCCGAAAATGCTACTCCTTCCAGTTTGTTGCGTTGACTTTGGTCCATTCTTCTCAGCTCGTCGACACGTTGCATTTGCTCCACCCAGAGAAGATTTTCCTTCCTTCTCTTCTGTCAAATTGTTTTCGAGCCGACTCGGACTGGGGATATTTTCCGCAGCTCTAGTTCCGTCCAGTGCCGAGGCGAGTTTGCTACTTATGATGTGACCCAAGGCATTGGTTCTTTTGGTTCAGATCGTTACGTCATTGTTAGTTTTGATCGTTGTTCCTAAATGAGTTCATACGGGTTCGGCGGTGTGTTGTTCCACTCTGCGATCCGAACAAAGTGGATCAAATGAGAGTGGCCTTGTCGCCGCGGGGTCTCCTCTTCAGACGGGTACGGTGGTGGCAGCCTTCCTCCATTGCCCGAGGTTGTCGTGGGTGTGGAGAAGTCGAGGACCGTCGGGTTGAGGACGAGCCTCCTTGTGAGCATCCTTGGAGGCATGTCCGAGTCGAGGTATTTAGTTTGCCGTTCTTTGGTCCGACTTTCCGAAGTCAGCGTCTCAATTCTCTCTCATAGGGTTTTGTTCAGCTTGTCTTGCTCCTCTGCCTTCCTCAGCAATGCGGTGAGCAGATCTTTTATTCGACTAGAGGCGTAGAGGCTGTCTCCATGGTCGCGATGGGAGTGCCGCTTGGATTGACCATTCCTCTAGTTGTGCCTCCGTCGTTGTTGATCACGTCATCGCCAACTCTTTGTTCGTCTCCGGCCATCTCTTCAGATCTCATTCCTGGTGTTTTGATATGCTTGGTTTTTACCGTTTTCTATCATTTGTTTTGGTGTTTCTTTTAACCATTTTATCGAGTCAAAGTCCGTTTTAGAGTCTTTTAGTTCTTTATTTAGATATCTCAGGTGAAAAAGGCGTCTAAGGAAGGAATTGGAGTTACGGGAGCAAAAACGCACAAAACCGTGAAGAAAGGAGAAGAATCGGTCGATGCAAGGAGTGCATCGACCGATGCAACAAACCAGAGAATTCTCCATCGATGCAAGGAGTGCATCGATCGATGCAGCAGACCAGAGAATTGGCAATCGATCGATGCACTGGACCAGAGAAACAGCCATCGACCGATGCAAGGAGGTGCATCAGTTGATGCAAGCCGGCGAGAAGAAAAAGGAAAATTATGAATTTCCTATTTTGCTCTGGAAACTCCTTATTTTAACCTAATTCGACTTAGACCTATATATACTCTATTTTCAGCCTCTTTGACGGCACCGCTTGATACCAGAACTTTTACAGACACTTTTATTGCTTATTCTTTTGGAGATCATTGTAAGCTTTGGAGAAGAACCTTTGTATTCATTGAGAAGATTTATAAACCCTTTCTTTCTTCATCTATACTATGTCTTCTTCATCTCCTTGCTTGTTCTCTGTTTCCATGTTTGAGTAGTTCGTTAGTTAGGTTTAGGGTTTTCAAGGGGATCCATGAATCATTGAATTAGACACAGATAGAGATTTATCTTTTGAGGTTTTCGCTTATTGTTGTGCTTACTGCTTAGACTTGAGCTGACCGCTAGGTCTATGAACTAGGGCTTAATCTAATAGCGCGGGAGTGTGAAGATTGCTAGAAAGAACATAAGCGAGCGAGTCAACTAGTAGCGCGGGAGTGTATTAGGTTGATTCGTAAACATACTAAACTTGCTCGTTAAGGCTGATCTAGGATTCTATGAGCACGGGAGTGGATTAGGATGTTAGGTTTAGTAACCATGAGCACGGGAGTGGATTGGTTAATATTTATGTTTGGTTACTTTCTACCAGAGCAGAGCTGCCATCCGTCCACCAGCCATTACGAGGCAAGATTATGAGATCAAGCCTCAGATGATCGCATTGGTGAAGCAGCACATGTACCATGGTCTGCCTGCAGAGCATCCGATGGACCATATCGAAAATTTTGAAGAGATCTGCAGCACTACCAAGTCGAATGGAGTACCAGCTGATTACCTCAAATGCAAGCTCTTTCCCTTTTCTTTGGCAGACAAGGCACTAAGGTGGCTGAAGTCGCTCCCTGCTGGATCATTGACTACTTGGGATGAATGCAGAGCTACTTTCTTGGACCATTTCTATACCAAGTCTAACACAGCTTCATTACGGAACAAAATCACTACTTTCCAGCAACACGCTGGAGAATCTTTTTGCGAAGCTTGGGAGAGGTTTCGAGAGTACCGCAGATAGTGCCCTCATCATGGGTACTCAGATGAGCATATCCTAAGCATCTTCTATGATGGAGTCGATTAGAACTACAAAAACGCCCTTAATGATGCGAGCAATGGAGACTTCATGACCAAAACTAAGGAAGGAGCGTACCAGTTGATAGAGAACTTGGCTGCAAGTTCTGGAAATCGCTGCCCTGAGTACAACATGTCTAAACGTGTTAATAGTGTGGAGTCGCAGAAGATTGATGAGCTGACTGCGAAAGTGAACTTGCTGCTTAAGGGAAATCATAGAGGTGTGCAATCTTGCGAGGAGACAGGAGATGCAGATTTTTTTCGGGGATTAGCTAAAGATGAGAGTGATGAGATGCAGGAGGTGAACTTCGTTAGTGGACAGGGGTATGTGCAAAACAGAGGATTCAACCAGAATTACTGGAACCATCCGAATCTGTCTTACAGAAGCACCAATGTCGAAAATCCCCAATATCAAGTCTACCCCCAACAATCTCAACAATCCCAAGGAAAAACTTTTGTGCAAAACGCTGGTGTCTCAGGTTTTTCTCAGGGCTTTTAAGGTCAGAACAATTTCCAAGGTGGGTTTCAGCAGAAACAACCATTCAACACCTTCCAGACAGCATCACCAGCCCCATTCCAAGCTCCTGCGAGCTCTGCGAATGGATCTTAAGATGAGCTTAAACTTCTTATGCAACAGCTTCTGCTAAACCAGCAGCAATCTACTAAGGAGATCAATGTCAAGGTTGATAACATGTACAACGATCTCAACAGCAAGTACGAAGCTGTATGCAATCATGTGAAGAGAAGCTGAGTGGTCTTGATAAGTTGGTGAGGAGGATTCCCCATGAGATCTCGTTTGAAGAAGCCTTGGAAGACCGACCTCTGTTAGATTTCTTCCAAAATTGCAAAGAGACTCTAGAAGAGGTTAAGGCACTCTTCATCAAGGCAAGGAGCACACCGGCACCAATGAAGCAGTTGTCTAAGATTGTAGACCCTTGGAAGTTTTCTGTTCCATGCTCTATCTCTGGAGTTGACTTTAAAGAATCTCTTGTCGATTCTGGATCTAGCGTGAATCTCATGTCGAAGGCTATTGCAGAGAGGTTGGGAACTGCTGATATAAGACCTCCTAATGTGACTCTCTCATTTGCGAACTCTTCCACCACGACTCCATATGGTACCATCCCTGATTTGCTTGTTAAAGTAGGAGATTGTCTGGTTCCTACTGATTTTCAGGTCGTGGAGATGAGTGAAGGTTCTAATATGCCTTTGATTCTTGGAAGACCATTCATGGCCATAGTGGGTGCAGTTATGGACATGCCGAATAAGAGAATCTCATTCTCTAACATAAACAAAATGGTCTTCTACAAAGCCATCCCCACTAGAGGAATTTCCGAACACGTCTCACGCATCATTGCTGTCATATCAGAGAAGCTGGAAATTGATCCAGGGAAAGAGCCCCCTAATGAAAATCAAGTCAAGGAAGTCTTAGGAGATCATCTTATCATCACTAAGAACGACATCATAAAGGCTAAGGCTAAGGCAAAGGGGAAGGTGAAGAGCAAAAGAGTCAAGGGAGATGCATATATGACTTTGATCCCTTAGAGGTGTGATGGAGACTCAATTGAGTATGAGGTGAAGTGCAAGGGAACCTCGAAGCCATTCTCTAAGGTTAGAGCAATTCTCACTTCAAAGCTGAAGGAGAAAGAAAAAGATGCTGTAAAGGGGATGATGAGCAGAATTCTGAAGCTGGAGATGTTTAATGGTGGGACTTGTTTCGGGGCAAGCTCTCACACTCTTCCTGACTGATACCCGAGCCAACGTCAAGCTATGCGACGTTAAACAAACGTTTGGTGGGAAGCAACCCACCGGTAAGTGTACATATTTTATCTTTTCCTTTTTTTTTGCTTTCACTAAAGTTTTGAGTCTATGTCTCACGCTTAAAAAAAAAAAAAAAAAAAAAAAAAAAAAAAAAAAGGGTCGATAAGGTACAATCGATCGATGCAGAAGTTGCATCGCTCGATGCAGGAGACTCCGAAGAATGGCAATCGATCGATGCAAGGCGTGCATCGATCGATGCAAGGCGTGCATCGATCGATGCCGAGGGGCCCGATAATTGACAATCGATCGATGCAGAATGTGCATCGATTGATAGAGGACAACAGACAAATTCCAATCGATCGATGCAACAATCTGCATCGATCGATGCTGGCACAGGTAAGTCAACTTTGACTTTTTCTTGATTTTCTTTCTTTGAGTCTGTTTTACCTTCTTCTTGGTTTATTTTCACACCGGAACGGTGTGAATTAAGCTTGGGGGAGGATATCTATCGTTACTAACGCTATTTTTATTTGTTTTGTTTACTTTCGAATTATTTTTATGATTTCCTTAAGTCATTATGTTTTATTGAGTCAAAAAATTGTTGGAGATTATCATCATGACCTTTGAATTTTTATATGATTTGCATCTAAGTGACCATTGTTGCAGAGCTAGTTTCAGACCAGACTAATGAAAAATCTAAAGGCTGACCGGTTAATCAGAGGCATCCATGTTTCCGGAAAAAATTCAAAAGCTTGAGCTAATTTTTGCGCTCTTCCTTTTACTTCATCATGGTGATTGGTGTTTTCAGAGCTTGACTCCTCATTCGTATCTGACAAGACAACATGTGTAAAAGTATGGTACTCATCTCCCTTATTTAAAATAAAAAGCAGAAAAGATGAAATGATTTTCTTTCGAGTAAAGGGCTAGGAAAATTTCCATCGATCTCATTATTTTACTTCGAAGGAGATGATCACATTAAGGTTGGAAGCGAGGTTAGAAAAATTTCCAGAGATACCACTATTCGCCTACACCTTAGAATAAAAGGGTGGCACTAAAATGAACCGGGGATTCGGTGGCAAAAACCATCAATACTCGCGTTCCATCAGCCATTGGCCCTAAGAAAATAAAAAAAAAATAAGAAAAAAATAAGTCTGGGGGAGGGAAAAGTACCAAAGGTTGTGTTGTTGTCTTGTCACGATATCGAAAGGGAAATAGTCTAGAAGGTTCTTGGCACTATGATCTTTGATGAGACCCAGCAATGATAGCTTTGGATTATTCTGTGAAATAATGAGTGAGGCTGCGAATGCTTGCAGAGAAGTACATGGTGGTTCGATCCGGGGCTAGTTTGGCGATACATGGATCATTAAGGTAACGGTCATTGCGGAATTCTAAAGGAAATGTGAGTCTCCGTGTTTTCAAACCTTTTCTTCTTACTTACTTTTTCTGTTTGCTTGAGGACAAGCAAAAGGCTAAGTCTGGGGGAATTGATATGCTTGGTTTTTACCGTTTTCTACCATTTGTTTTGGTGTTTCTTTTAACCATTTTATCGAGTCAAAGTCCGTTTTAGAGTCTTTTAGTTCTTTATTTAAATATCTCAGGTGAAAATGGCATCTAAGGAAGGAATTGGAGTTACGGGAGCAAAAACGCACAAAACCGTGAAGAAAGGAGCAGAATCGGTCGATGCAACAAACCAGAGAATTCTCCATCGGTCGATGCAAGGAGTGCATCGACCGATGCAGCAGACCAGAAAATTGGCAATCGATCGATGCAAGGAGTGCATCGATCGATGCACTAGACCAGAGAAACAGCCATCGACCGATGCAAGGAGGTGCATCGGTCGATGCAAGCCGGCGAGAAGAAAAAGGAAAATTTTGAATTTCCTATTTTACTCTGGAAACTCCTTATTTTAACCTAATTCGACCCATACCTATATATACTCTATTTTCAGCCTCTTTGACGGCACCGCTTGATACCAAAACTTTTACAGACACTTTTATTGCTTATTCTTTTGGAGATCATTGTAAGCTTTGGAGAAGAAACTTTGTATTCATTGAGAAGATTTCTAAACCATTTCTCTCTTAATCTATACTATGTCTTCTTTATCTCCTTGCTTGTTCTCTGTTTCCATGTCTGAGTAGTTCATTAGTTAGGTTTAGGGTTTTCAAGGGGATCCATGAATCATTGAATTAGACACAGATAGGGATTTATCTTTTGAGGTTTTCGCTCATTGTTGTGCTTACTGCTTAGACTTGAGCTGGCCGCTAGGTCTATGAACTAGGGCTTAATCTAATAGCGCGGGAGTGTGAAGATTGCTAGAAAGAACATAAGCAAGCGAATCAACTAGTAGCGCGGGAGTGTATTAGGTTGATTCGTGAACATATTGAACTTGCTCGTTAAGGCTGATCTAGGATTCTATGAGCACGGGAGTGGATTAGGGTGTTAGGTTTAGAAACCATGAGCACGGGAGTGGATTGGTTAATATTTATGTTTGAGTTCGAAACTTGTGCCTAATTGTTCCCTGAATTTACATCGTTTAAATTGCATTCGTCACTAAATCAAAACCAACTTTATTTCTGTCCTAGCTTAATTTCATAATTGTGAGAATTGTAGTGTACCTTTGGTCTCTGTGGATTTGATCCTAAAGTATTGCATTGACAACCGTTACGATTGCGGTAGTGTGAACTTTAGTTATTAATTGACTAGGTGAAAACACTGAAATCATGTTTTTCGTGAGTAAGAAAGCTATTATATCCCCACAGACGGCGCCAAATTGTGTGAGCCAAAACTCACGTAGAAATCCAAAGATGGTTTTATTATTGATGTTTGTAAGCGTTTCAGTACAAGATTAATATTGCTAAGAGCTTATGCTAGGGTTTCAAGATGTCCTCGTTACAAAAGATTATGACAACTATTTATACAAGTTCGTATGCAAGAGTCTCGGAGGTAAAAATGAATATTTCCCTTTTACCTCGCGCGGCTAAGGCTTCGACTAGGGTAATTGATGACTGACTAAGGCGTCGACTAGGGTAATTGATGATCTGGGCCTTTAGCTCGGCCCATGACAGTTGACGAATGGATTATGTCTTGGCCCACAAAGCGTTTATTGCGGTCCATTTATAACCTGATGGGTTCGATCTCTCCATCCGGTTTAGGGCTAACCGGCCTGTCTTGGTTTAGTCTCGGTTTGGTCGAGAAACATCGTTGTTTTGACTTTGGCTCGGCTTTGCCCCTCTAAGGATAGGTTTGCCAAGGCGAGGCATCCAAGGCAGGCCATTTGGGGTTGTCATGTTTCAGCTCGGAGCCTTTCCTATCCTTTTGGCTCGGCATACTTGGCTGTGATGTATTGTTAATCTCGAGCAGGTGGAAACCGACCTCAACAGTTATCTGTTGATTTACTATAGCATTCGAGATTTTCAATTTATGTGGTTGTTATTATTAGGTTTTAATTTGTATTTCTGGGCTAGCTGTTCTATTAATAAATTAACTGAAAAATCAAATTATTAATGAGAATGAAGAGAAATTATTATTGAAAATGAAAAATCAAATTACATAAGGCCAACCTCATCACAGTTTTTTCACTACTACTTCCAAATGTTCAGACTTTAGATAAATAGAAGTTTATCATTAGGCCAAGCCATTGTAGTACCTAATGCATCAGCAATGAATTCAATTTCTGAATTTGGTCTCCACACTTTTGCATCTCCAATCAGTGGAACTTCAACCCAGACCTTGCTACCATTGGGACCTAAGGGGACAAAATGGACTGCATCTGTTGGATTAGTTGAACTACCTCGGCCTTCTGCAACCCTCTGTCTCGAGTTATTGCAATCTAACAAGAAGCACTTCTTCTTTAAACAAGATTTATTGTTGTTCTCGGTGCTGTTACTTATTTTCTATATCAATCAAAATTACAAACAAATTCATCAGACAACAACACAATAATTACAAGAAGTATAAAACATAAGGTAAAGAGAGATTTACCACAGGTGATGATGATCTTTTTGCAGGAGGAATATTAAGCGTGTTGTATCTTATCAATTGGCCAAGCGATTTTCTCATGACTTGCATCACCAATCAAAAAAAATTTACTTCTTCGTCTCTACAAATTAGCATCTTTTTTAGCCACCATCTCAACCATCACAATTGCAGCATTGGGACACATATGAATATTGTTGACTAGGTCTTTGGGATCAATTGAACACAAATGACCCTCAACAATAATTTCATCATCCAAATTCCAATCAAGTATGTGGATTTTATCAAGTGATGCATTTGTAGCCTAAGGAGTCATGCATAAATATAATATATATTAGCCATGCATAAAGACACATATCATTCAGAATAAAATAGACCAAGATTGAAAACTTTACCGAGGAACTGGCAGTATTTGTTTTAGTTGGGGAGTTGGTCTCTCTGTCCAAGATGACCTTATCAGCTGGCCATGCAATTTTGGTACCCACAGCTTTGCCAAGTTAGGTCATAGTTGGGGTAGGTCTCCAGAGAAATGTTTCTGCTTTTGATGCATACTTCAGATAAACAGCCACCGCATTAGGACCAAGTAGGATACGACCAATCTTGTACATTGGTTCAACAGAGCAGAATTCTCCTTCACCCACCACAACGTCTTCCATTGTATACCAATCCAATAGCTGACACCTAGTTCCTTCTTTCCTAACATCACTGGCTTCAGATTTAGAGACATCATCACATTGTTTCTCACAAGGAAAACTAATTGGTAAAAACATACTAGTTAGCATCATCAAATACAAGGGTGAAATTTAACTTACCTTTTTTCCTTTAGTGATGTAAGACTTCACTACATTCTGCAAGTCTTCAAGCTTGCTGATTAATACCGCGTGTGTAGCTTCAACCTTATGAACATGTTGGTCTCTAGCGTGAAGGAATGCTAGCTTGGTAGCAGTAACCCATATGCCCATCCCTCTAACTCTTCCAGGTTTGTCTCTCCCTAACACTTGACTAACAGTATCTTCTCTAATATTATTACAAGAAGTGGAGCCTACTTCACTATCAATGGATTTTATTTTTTCCTGATACAAATAATTGAACACACTAAGGATAAGCTATCCACTAAAAATCTTAATAAGAATTTGATAACGTCTCAACAAATTATGGACTCATAGGTCTCCCATCTGAATGCATGTGTCCTGCTACCCATACCTTACTTCTAGTCATCTTAGAAGGGTCATGACTCTTTTTTTCTACAAGTAACAAAGAGTGCTTAATACAAGTATTTGAACTATTTCATTTTATACAACTAAACAAATACAATACATAAAGACACATACCATCTCATGAGCTAGGCGAATCATTCCTTTTCGGCTGGTTGTGTGGAGAATCTGAGCCCTCCTCAATTCCCTGTATTTGTCACTTTGTACCTACAAAGCAATCCGTGAATAAATGATTACAAAAGACATTAAACAGAAATAGTTAAACATACACAACCTTAAAAGATGTGCTAATTCTACTCTTCACCCAATTTTTCCGTGCTGTCACAGACTGGATGTTACTTGGTTTTAACTTAAGTATCTGAGTCTTACTCCTTGTAGCTCGCACTTGGGAAGTAAACCTAGATTTAGAAACCCTCCACAAACAACCTATCTGCTTAAAAACACAATCTTTTTGCCACTCTTCACACAAATTAAACCTAGCCTACAATAACTTGCAAATTCAAACATTAGTCACTTATGTATAAATATCGTAATTATAATAAATTTGTGAAAGATAAAAATAAGACATGAATTTCCTCCCATAGTGTGTCTCTTGTCTTATCACTCAGGTGCCTCCAATCTTCAAGTAGTACCGGTACATGCTTTCTTACAAGAGGACCAAGAAAGGAGGAAAGTGTTACTGATTCATTCCCCACATACTCACCCAGAGATGTAAATTCAACTTCAACCTTGTTCTCATGGTGTGTACCAATTCTACGCATCTTAGTTGGTCCCCTAGTTTTTTTTTTTCTTGGCATCTGACTGTTGGGGTTGAACTTCTTCAGTGGAAGGTTGCACGGTTTCTTCTTGAAGAGGATGGGAGACATCTTCTTGTTGTTCTTCTTCTTCTTCTCTTTCTGCTTTTTCTTGATCTTCTTCTTCTTCTCCTTCTGCTTTTTCAAGTTCTTTTTCTTGATCTTCTTTTTTCTTCTTCGTCTTCTTCTGCTTCCATTTCTTCTGTGGAAGGTTACCCAGTTTCTTTTTCAAAATGCTGCAAAGTTTCTACAACTTCTTCATGATTCTCCTCAGCCAACTCATGATCAAGTTGTGCACCCTCATCCACTGTCTTCTCAATTTCAACCTCTTTTACAGTTTTCTTCACTTCTACCACATGAGTCAATTCAATGCCTTGCTGACGCTTACTGCGGCAGGGCATGCTCTCTACTGCCTTCGACATTTTGGATCACCTGAAACACAACCAACTTTTTAATGGTGCCTAAAGAAACATCAAGTGAAAACTGCAAGGCAATGAACTCTATTCTACTACTAAATGTAGCTCTATTAATCTGCTACTAAGACCCCTTCGCAATCATCTCTAACACATAAACCCTCATCATCAGAAGATTGATTTTCAAAATCTTCAACTTCTAGGATGGATCCTGGTGCAACAGTTAACTCCTTTTCTGTCTCTAATTCATGATACCCTCTTGGTGGCGCCCTCATGACTACATACCAAGGTGAGGAGTCATCTTCTCTGGAGTAGAAAACTTATTTCGCTTGCGAAGCCAAAATATATGGATCCTGGAGAAATGCATATTGGTTTGAATGGAGGTTCACAAGCATAAAGCCTTCTTCTTCTTTCACACCATTCCCTTTGTTAGCTCAATTACACTTGAATATTGGAACCTGAAACATGTGGTAGTCAAGGCTAGCCATGTAGGTTAATAAACATTTGAAAGTTCAATACAATTCTGAAACATATTTGTAATTAAGAAAATAATGAAAATAACATACAACTCCATACCTTGGAAGCCAAACCCAAGACTTGTCCATCTCACAACAACACCACAGCTCCACGGCCACATACATATGAGACAAGAATTTCATAGATAATACATTCAAATATGTATAATACATAAGAGAATAAGAAGATTGAATTAACTCCCTAGATATACCACATACATCTAAAACATAACCCCATATAACAACATATATAACTAATGAACTCACTTTTTTGAAGCAAGTAGACAATCCACAGCAACAAGAAGCTACAATCCGTGAAGAATAGGAAACACCAATCTGCAAAAAGAAACTGACAAAAATACAACAATTCAATTAAAACTGAACATATGTGTAAAGTAAAATCGACCACACTGAAGAAATCGATTATGTTCACCAAAATATTAAAAATGAAATCCCAAATTGAAACTAAAATCACAATTTCAAATACCTTTTTAACTGAAGCTTCACCGAGCTCTTCCTGCAAAAAAGCAAAATAATCGAGGGATTAATACCCAACATGCATGTAAATTATAACCTTAAATCTACACAAATAACGAAAACCCAAACACAATTTCACCTTCAATGTCAAATTTGACCACACCAATTCGAATTACAACGATGAAGATGACGAGGAATCGAGGATCGAGACTGAGAATGAGAGGAATCGAGACTAAGAGTAAGAGAGATCGACCCTGAGAGTTAGAGAGATCGACACTGAGAGTGAGAGGGATCGAGAGTGAAAAGAAGCACTACAGCCAATTACCAACAAAATTTTACGACGGTTTTAAATTACGACGGAATTACGACGAATTATGTATTCGTTGTAAATTCGTCGTAAAAATGTGTCGTCATAATATCGTCGTAATTTGATGACGACATTACGACGATGATAAGACAATTTTGAAATTCGTCGTAATATCGATGTAACATTACGCCGAATTTACGACGAATCTCACTTTCGCAAATTACGTTGTAAAGTCGATGTAATTTTACATCGATATTACAACGATCAGAATTCAATGTAAATTAACGACGAGTTAACGTCGATTGTTTCCAGTTAGGTAGAACACGTTTTTAATAGGTTCACCTAATCAATTTACATCAAAAATATACGTCGTAAATCCGATGCAAATCCGTTGTAATTCTGTTGGTAATTCTGAAAAATTTCTATAAATACATTCTTACGTCAAACGAAAATTTCAACAAAAAAAAACAAACACTAATAAAAAAAACACACTATAAAATCTTTTTTATAAAATGTCTATATACGATCTACGGAGATGGATGTATACACAAAAGGATTCGGAGGGAGCGTTGACGAACGAATTCAAAGAGGGGCTTGAAATATTCATGTATCAGGCCGGAAATATGCAAACAACCTTGGAAAGCGGTAAGATGTTAAGCATGCAGAACATTCACAGAGAGAAGGAAAAGTGACTCACCCGTCATATGCAAAAGCTTAGAAACATTTTAACACGGTACACCCAAACTTTGCTAACTCTAAGCGAAATGTGTATCTTGGTCTTTGCAGTGATGGATTTAGTCCATTCGGTATGCCTGGTAGGCAATATTCTTTGTGGCCAGTTATTGTAACGCCTTATAACCTTCCCCCAGATATGTGCATGCAAAGAGAATTTCTATTCTTGAATATTTTAGTCCATGGTCCCAATCATCCAAAGAGGTCCCTTGATGTGTTTTTGCAGCCTCTCATAAATGAGTTGAAACAATTGTGGTATACAGGAGTTCGTACATATGACTGTTCGAGGAAAAAAAATATTACGATGCGTGCGATGGTTATGTGGACAATAAGCGACTTCCCTACATACGGAATGCTATCAGGTTGGACAACGCATGGGAGGTTATCTTTTCCTTATTGCCTCGATCGGACAGATGCGTTTCAGCTGAAACATGGTTGAAAACATGCTGGTTTGACTGTCACCACCGGTTTCTACCAATCAACCATCAATATCAGAGAAATAAGCAGTTGTTTAGAAAGAACAAAATCGTGCGTGTCCCCCCACCAGTGTATCTATCTGGAGAAGATTTAGAAGCGCAAATAGATCATTTTGGGGTACTAGAAACGGTGATTCGTGGGGGAAATTGGCACATGCCGGCTAATATGCATGATGGATACGAGGTCAATCACAATTGGCACAAGAAAATCATTTTTTGGGAACTTCCGTACTGGAAAGATCATCTGTTGAGACACAATTTTGATGTCATGCACATTGAGAAAAACTTTTTTGATAATATCATGCATACAGTGTTAAACGGGAAAAGAAGAACCAAAGACAGCAGAAAGTCAAGGTTGGACTTGCCCGATATTTGCAACAGAAATGAGTTGCATATAATGAGCAATGGGAAATCACTAGTTCCTATATTTCGGTTGGGTGCAGAAGAAAATGCATCGTTGTTCAATTGGGTTTCATCTGACGTGAAGTTTCCTGATGGGTACGTATTCAATCTTGCTAAATCTGTTGAGAAAGGACAAAAGTTTTCAGGGATGAAGAGTCATGACTGTGTTTATGCAACAATTACTTCCTTTCGCATTTGCCGAACTCCTTCCAGGAAATGTTCATGAAGCAATTGGAGGTAAGATACATCGTATCATCACATATAAAATTATTGATATATTATAATTATATATATGTTCAAATATTACAATATATAATTTTGATTGTGCAGGCATCGAAGCGTTTTTCCGGGATCTTAGTACACGGACGTTGTCAAAAGATGTAATTGCACAGCTGGCTGCTAATATTCCAATATTGTTGTGCAATTTGGAGAAGATATTCCCCCCGGCGTTTTTTGATGTTATGGAACATCTTCTCATTCATCTCCCTCATGAAGCATAACTAGGCGGGCCTGTTCAGTTTAGGTGGATGTACCCATTCGAACGCTTCATGAAACATTTACAGGGAAAGGCAAAAAATCTAGCAAGGGTTGAATGATCAATTGTTGCAGGAAGTTTGACAGAAAAAATTTCACACTTCACTTCATGCGATTTCGCTACAAAAGTCCGCACATGCAAATGGGCTCCCCGACGATATGATGATGGTTGTGTGGGAAGAACTTATGCAGTAGAGGGTTTCCCAGACATCTTCTCACCAATTGGTCGTCTTAGTGGAAAATTGAAGGAAGTTTGGTGGTCTAACGAGAATGATAGGCACAGCGCACATACGTACATCCTCCTAAACTACGAGGAAGTGAGTCCTTACGAGAGGTACGTAACGTAACTATTTAATTATCCACTAATTAATAATCAATTATATATACTTCATTATATATTAATTATAATGTATTTTGCAGCTTATTTGTTACTCAAGTGCGAGAATGCATTGAAAGCGTTTCAGATGATGAAATAAACGATCGTAAAGATCGTCACTTTGCTAAGTGGTTGAAGACGCAAGTAAGTAATATATATAGCTATAAATATTTCATTTAATTATATCGATACTCAATCTAACATGCACACTTATCGATATGCCTTTTATAGATGGATCATGGCGACCCCACATATCCAATATGGTTTCATGAGTTACTCCAAGGCCCTCTCGGGAAGATAACGACTGCACCCATGTATTTCACCCGTAGTTATGTGTTTCATACATACAAGTACGGCGTTCGTTGGGCAACTACCAACTACGGAGTATGTGTTAGGGGTGAAATACATTTTTATGGGGTGTTGTAGGAAATAATCGAAGTGGAGTACCCCGGCTTGGTTAGTATGAAATGCGTTCTCTTCAAATGTGATTGGTTCGATCCAATAGTCGGTCGAGAGGTGCGAATTAACAAATTTGGTGTGGTCGACGTCAACAAATCACGACGATACAACAAGTTTGGACCATTTATCCTAGCATCACAAGCAGAACAAGTAACGTTCGTTCCATATCCGCGAGTTCAAACCACTGGGCCCACATGGTTATCGGTTATTAAAATAGCTCCAAGGGGTAAAATTGTTGGTGTTTACGATCTTCCAATGCAACAAGATTCTTGCCGTCACATTACAGAAGCAGAGATTACGGACGGCTCTTTTGTGGATCCTCGAGCGGAGAAGGTCTACAATGATCGCCGAGCGTCAAACTCAATTCTTTCAACAGCTATCACCTAGCGGTAGCTCGGTCCAATCCACTACGGCTTTGACCACAGCCCAGATGGACGAGATATATGAAGAGGTAATAATAATCAAATTATATTTTTACTGAATTATTTTGTATTTAATTTATTAAATTTAACGTTTCTTTTTTGAAAGTCGCCCCGAAGAAAAAAGGCAGAATTTTAGGGATGGGATCGATTAAGAGAAAGTGTCGTCGCCTCGTCTTCCTCACATCTTCCGTTCGACGATCTGGTTGAGTTGCGGAACAAGTTGAACACCGCCCACTCCGAGATCAACACTTTGCGGGCGAAGCAGGTGGTATACGATGAGAAGATCCAAGTCTACGATAAGATGATCAACTCGTACAACTCGCTCTTCGATATTCTTGCCGCAAGTAACCCCACTTTGGCGGCCACACTGAGGAAGCAGTAGCAGCAGCAGCAGCAAGAGCAGCAGAAGCAAGCATCGACATCGGCCCAGATTGATCCGCTCGCGCAACACCGAGCGGCATTGGAGCGGAGATCGGACGAGGAGCTTTTTAGTGATTTAGTAGGTATTGACCTAAATGATAATTAGTATTTAGAATTTTAATTTGTATTTTGAATTTTATTTATAAAATTTTAATTTATAATTTTTNAATTTATACATTGATTTTACATCGAATTAGAATTTACATCGATCTATATTTTACGACAAATTTACATCGATTTAATTTTACTTCGGTTTACCAACGAATGTACATCCTTATATTACGACGATTTTACGACGGATTACCGATTCAAAAATTCGAGAAATCGATGTAATGTTGCGACGTCTTTACAACGAAATACCAACAAGGTAACTTTCGTCGTAATTTCGTTGTAAATTTACATCGATTTTACGATGGATAATTTACAACGACTTTACGACGATTTGTATTCGTCCTAGTTTTTATGACGGATTCACGACGATTCTCGAGTAACGACGATTTGTCAATCGTCGCTAATCCGTCTCAAAGCCTGTTTTACATCGATTTTACATCGACTCTGTCTGTTGTAAACGACCTGTTTTCTTGTAGTGAAGAGAGAAGAGAGATCGAGATTGGGATCCTCGACACTGAGAGAAGAGAGAAGAGAGGGATCGAGACAAAGGAACGAGAGTGAAGAAGAGAGAAGAGAAAGAAAAAGGGGATTTTTTTGAATACCCTAAGTGTTAGTCTACCAAATTTTTTAGGGTTGAGAGATCAATTTTTTCCCTAAAATTAACTTGGTTCAATTTATTTTACTTGGGCGGGTAATAAAATTTTCGTTATTCCTGATTAACCTACGATAACGTTTTACAATTCATATGTGCTATTATAGAACAACTAGAGAACAAAAAATTAAGCGCGAGCACATTATTTTTGCCGCCTAACATATCATAGCGTTACTATTTCAGAAACGCTATGAAAAAGTCATGCATAAGTCAACAATAGCAGAAGCATATAAATCGCTATCCCGAATTGCTATTAATACCTGTTTTTCATGTAGTGTCAACTCATTTTCAAAATTTATTATCTACATTCATTAGAGCTCATTTAAGATCCAATTGTCAATTCTAATATATTTGTCATGTCTAATCTATTAAAAATTAATATATACATATATTTAATTTTCTATTTATTTGTAAAGAGAAATACCTGATCATAGGTGAGTATCAAACTTGATCATCTAATTTACCTGAGGGTTTCCTGAGGTATCTAATAACCTTGCTTCTGCTCGCGGCTAGCGCACCTCTCCTAACTATTGCCCATTTATTCTAGAATAATCTTTTTAGGAGGGACAATTTTACATATTTCTGCCAAATCTTGACAGAGCGGCCAGTGATTGAGTGATAGATTTCTCGACGTTTATGTTATGAGTTTTCTTTTAGCTTGTAGCATGAACCTATATATTAGCTTGTAGCATGAGTACTACATGTTATGAGAATATACAAACATAAGTTTAAAATATTAGAATTTTATAAAACATTTCTCTGTTATCATGATTCAGTATATAGAGTAGTTCAAATCTATGTAAAAACGTACAAATTAACATATTTACAATTCAATATTGATGATTTTAAAAAAAAAAAAAAATCAAGTGGAGTAGCTAAACTGTCGCAAATTTGGGACCCTTTTGTGACTACTATTAAAATTGATGAATATCTATTTTCTAGAGTATCAAATCCGTTGCAAATTACCGACTAATGTGCGACAAAACTGTAACGACAATATTCCGTTGCAAATCCGTCGCCAATTTGGAACTCTTTTGCGACCATAACTATATCGTCGACTACAAGTCCTTAAACAGTCGCAAATAAGCGACTCTTCTGTGACTACTACGTTTCGTCGTTAATTTGCGATTGTTTTGCCTCTGCATTGCGAGTAGTCACAAAGTGGTCGCAAATTAATTAGTCACAATTTCGTCCCGCATTTTTGTGACAAAAAAAAGTCACAAAATATGGTCGCAAAAACTGTGTTTTCTTGTAGTGAATGTTGCTAGTCATCAAAAAACAAAATAAAATAAACAAAGTTAAAATAACATAAGTGTTAAAAGACGCACTTTTAATAAAAAGTGATTTAAAGTAGAAATGTGTATAACGAATAACGAATAATAAAAGGATACAATTCTATTAACGGTTATAAACGGAAAAGTACAACAAGAGAAATATAAGACACAACCGTAAAATTGTAAATTTCATTTATTGAGTTTGCTATTATTAATAGATTAACAGCTAATTAGTTTATTGACATCGATTAGATGCTTAATTTTATGTTTTTGCAAAATATTATTTTTTAAAAAATTATGTTTTGCTAATTAATTTATCCACATTTCACATTCCACATTATGAAAATAATATATTAATAGTGTAATAATATAGAATTACTTTGATTTAATTATGCTAAAATGAATTGATGATTATTATTGATGAAGAAGGCTCTGCTATATACAGAGGAATAGCTATACATATACGGTAAACATATATATGAGAGTTAAGGAGACATAATTACAGAGATCCTAATACACCTCTTCAAGATGGACAACTGGTGGAGAGCCCAATCTTGACTCATAAGGTTTCATAACGTGATCGTGACAGTGGCTTTGTAAGGACGTTCGCCAATTGATCATGGGTGGAGTCATGTGAGACTCAAACCTGCCCATCCAAAACTTGATTTCAAAAGAAGTGATAGTCAAGAGAATGTGCTTCATTCGCGAGTGGAATACCAGATTAGCAGCTAAGTACGTAACTCCAATGTTATCACAGTAGATTGTCGGTGTTTGTTCAGCATTCGTGGAATCAACTGATCCATATTCAGCTTTAGTTAAGTATCTAGCAACGCCAGTTTTTTTTTTCAAAGACCACATAATTGGATTACGTCCAATGTAAACTACGTAGGCGTCTGTGGAAGTGTAGTCGTCTCTGTTTCCAGCCCAATCCACATTGGTAAATGCGTGAAACGATCACATCGATAAATGCGTGAAATGTTGGTGTGTTTGTGGTTGGAAAGTAAATTCTATGTGTCATGATGCAAGAGAGATATCTGAGAAAATGTTTAGCCGCGATCCAATGTTCTGTTGTTAGTCGATGTCCCAAATAAGGAGAGGGTCGACATATTGGAGCACAACGGTGTTGACATTGGCGCTATGAGATGTACGCATTACTTCTAATCTTCCCAAATCTTTAATCGAAAAGAGTTGAGAAAGAGATTCAATAAACTGGTTTAAGTGAGATGGGCAGTTTTCGGTGATGACGCTATCATCGACATAGACTAACATGTAGAGAAAGATTTCATCGGTGTTGTAGATGAAAGAGAGACATCAACTAGGGAGTTTATGAAACCCGAGTTGAGCAAGAAAGTATGTAGCTCACTGTATCACACTCTTGGTACTTGTTTAAGTCCGTAAATGGCTTTGCTTACAAACGACCTTTGGATTGTCGGCATAAATAAACCTCGGTGGTTGAACCATGAAGACTTCTTCATCTATATGTCATTGTAGAAATGTGATAATATCCAATTCTCATAGTGGCCATTGATGGGAAGTTGACGTGCTGAGAACTATTCGTATTTATAGTCAAAATGTCTGGTCTCTGAGTATAGCATTTGGCTACTAAACGTGCTTTGTATAATTCTATTGACCATCCGGTTTGTGCTTGATTGTAAAAATTCACGTGCAACCTACAATATTAGAAACATTAGTGAGATCCCCATGTGTGATTTTTAAATCCGAAAATCTATTTTTTCACTCATGGTTTTACGCCAACAAAGTGATTTTAGTGCTTCTGTAACAGATGTTGGTATAGTTGTGGGTGGCTGAGCAACAGAGGTATGAATATTCATTTTTTGAACATGTTTTCTTGGACGAGTGCTTGCTCGTGTTGGAACTAGCGGGAAGGGCAAGTGCTTCTTGTATGATCAAAGATGTAGCCGTGACATTCTCTATTGGCGGTGATGTTGGTTCAACATGCGGTGAAGACGAGGAAAACACATTTGTAGTCGAAGGGGGTGACTCAGACAATTATGGCGAAACATCCGTGAGCAATCTCCGAATGAGAAAGCAATCTAATAACAAAGACATGAGTGTAAGATGGTGGTTGTGAATATGTATCTTCTATTTTTTCTATTTTTCTAGAGGGAATTCAAAAAAGAAAAACATTTTCATGGAAAACAATATACCTAGATTTATATATGCAATATGTATCTTATACGAGACCAAAATATGCGATTTGAGTGATGAAATATCCTAAAAAGCCACATGCCGTAATATATATTATTTTATATATTATAACATAATTTTTTTAGCAAGAGTTGACATAATTTAAAATATTATTAGAAAAAATATTTTTTTTTTTTTTAGTAATTTTTCAATACATTCATAATATTAAAAAATCTAGTAAACCCTCCCAATTCCAAGATGAAATCTCATTTTTTTACCAGTAAAACTCTATAAATTAATACTCGATCATTGAATAAATACCATAAATTGATAAATTTTCTGGTCCCGAGTTGAGTCAGTTCAAAATATGACACAATTCGATAAGATAATAAGATAATAATGTAACAAAACCCCTATATAAATATATGGTCCCATTATTATTGTAAATTAATAATTATTATATAAAGACTTTTACAAATAAATAGTTAAGATAATATGGATTTAGTATTATTTGTTTTTTCTTAAAAGTAAAATCTGTTTGGAGTTCATCTTTAATTTTTCTTATTCTATCGAAAACTTTTGGTGTTGTTTTTTCGAACTTCATCCAAATTTTGAAGGGTACTAGATGCAATAATTGCTTCTTTACGCATAACTGCTTCCAAATATATCATATAATTTGTCAATATTATCATCATCGTTAAGGCTGGTGGTTATAAGTATTTTTGAAACTGAAGAAAGATGATGATATTCTTGAAGGAAAACTTCTTATTTCAATAAAATGAAATTTTAGAAGATTGTGAACTTTTTAAAAAAAAAACCTTTCTAAATTAATTATTATATAATTTATTAGTTGAAATCGATAAGTTAATAACTCTATAAATTTAATAAAATATCAAAGTCCCGACATTATTAATTTATAGAGTTTTTATTGTATTTGCATTTGTTTCCTCGGTTTGTATTGTATTGTATTTCTCAACTTGCATTTTCCTTTCACCCTCGTTGTTTTCCTCTTGTTCACGGAATCCCACAACAATCATGCATAATCTTAAACACGCAAAAGAGAGTTAGTGCCCATACTTACATGTTTTGGGATTTTATAAAGATCAAGAAGGTTTAGTGTAATTCAATATTCTAAGGTTTAACCTCTCTTTATCAAGAAACCACCGATGGCCTTTCCAACTTTGAGTTGTGTCGTTTGTGAAGCTCAGGAAACTTCGCTCACTAGTATAGTGTTTTATGAACTGATTTGATGGATGAATCACTTTCACGCCCTCATATCCACGATCTCTTATCCACGGTCTCATATCCACATGGACTAACAAATTAGGACAAGACAGTTTTTGGTGGACAAGATACGATGGATAAGAGACAATGGATAGTTATCGATGGACATATTTCTTGATATTTGCAAGTAAATTATTATGAGTGGTAGATGACTTTGGAAACTTTTATGGCATTTGTAAACTCTTCACAATGTTAAATCAATGAGAACACAATGTTAAATCAATGAGAAGAAACAAACAAAATGAGGAGAGAAACTCTGACATATGAATCGAGCTAAACAAACCAATATAAAAAGTGAAACTGTTTTTGGTGGACAAAGATATTGTGGATGAGTTTTGATGGATACGAAATCATGGACGTGTTCTTATTTTATCTTTTTCTGTTACAACTAATCCACAATGATCTGTCCACAGTATAATGTCCACAATACTGTCCACACTTAACAATGTATATTGTGAACCAGCAAAATATGACAAAATGTGAACGCTATAAATTTGTTGAATTCCAATATGGTCATCCACGCATTTTCATCCACACATGCCCCATCCACGACTTCATTAATGATTCAAGTCGCCCGAAATGCTGATGGTTCTTCTTCTGCTTCTTTCTTGAAATTTATTTCGTATAAAGCATACACTTTTTAAAAGATTTGAATTTGGTTTGGAGTTTAACTATGAACTCTTTTAAATATTTGAATTTGGTTTAAAGATGTATATACCAACAAACAAGTATATAAGACATAAACACTCTCTCAGCTACACTCTCATATCCACGCTTTCATATCCCCGATCTCCTATCCAAGATCTCTTATCCACGATTTCCTAAAAAGGTCCTACCAGAATCATGTTTTAACCAATCTATTGCGTGTACGCATCGTCCACATGCCTATATCCATTCAATCTCGTCCACATGCCTATATCCATTCAATCTAACCTCCATCTACTAATTGTTCTTTATACCGTATCCATGATATTTTGTCCATTTAAGCATGTCCATGTGTAAAACAAATTGTATTGGAGTTGCATTTGCCAAGAAAATACGTAAGCTATTCGTCCACCATATCCATCCACAAATACATATCCATGCTTTTAAAAAAAATTGTTAAAATCATAAATTGGTACTTAATGTAAGGTTTTGATTTGAAGAGAATTCAAACACAATTTACATAATTAAAAGCTTGTCAAATTACAAATTTTCACCAAGTGTATCACAATAGCAAGATCATGTTAGTTAGTTGGCTAAGGTGGACAACAATAATGTGGACGACAAAACGTGGAGAGTGAATCGTGTACAGCATAGCATATCGTGGATACGATCAATTTTTCATTATTATTGAAGCACTTGGGCAAGGGATAACTGAAATGAAAAGATTGGGATAAAAAAATGATGCAGATTTATCTCGATTTTACAGACATATCCGAGTTGTTATCATCAGCTTCGGCTAAAACACTTAAAGCCTCCCTCTCATCACCACCATCAACTTCTTCCCACTCGAATTCCTCATTGTTTATTCCTAAATTTTCCAGTTGAAGTGAATCCCAACAAATAGGGATTGTCACACTAGCATCTTCATCATCATCCTCACCATCATCGTTCACATACACATCTTCATTCAAATCTATCCCCCAAATCTCCATCTCCTTCTCTGGGTCATCTTCATCATCAAAATCAGAAACTGATTATACCGTAACTATAACATTGCCAGACTCCATCCCTAAATACCTCATGCCATCAACGAAACCGTCTTCATTGCAATCAGTAGGGTAAGCAACAAGATCACTATTACCTATTATACTCTCAAGGAAAACGCTACCAGATCCTAACTCCAACCCAAAATCAAGTTCCAAATAATCCCCGCGCATGTCGCAATTTCCCTCTGACACACCAAATCCCACGCCTGACTGTGATTTCGCACACTCGTAAGAATCGACGCCATCATCAAGCGAACGTACCTGAGATTGCTCAACGCGCTAGTGGAACAGATCCATGACAAAGCTACGCCTATCGAGTAGTTCAAGATGTTCGGCGGCTGTGAAGACTAAATCGGAAACCGAAACGTTGCCGGCGTCAGAAGGAAAATCGTTTTCAAAGACGTAGAGATCGACGCCGTCCAATTGGACCCAATGAGGAAGTGAACTGAGGATCTGAGAAAGCGATTGGTGATGTTGCCGCCGTTGATGGGGGTTGGGCGGCGTTTGTATTCTCCCGGTCGGCGAAACTCACTCGCCGGAGCCGATTTCCCCGCTGAGATTTTTTCTCCGCTGAGAATTATTATCGTCGGTAAAAGAGAGCGGTGGAAAAAAGAGTTACATATCAGGTAAGTAAAACAAGGGGTGTATTTATCATTTCAAGTCATGAAAGTGACCAAATAGCTAAATGTGACTTTTAGTGTAATATATAAGTCAGAAGTGACTCTCCATGTAATTATTCCTACGTTGTATTAGACTGATGAATTAGCCCTTACGGTTTAGTTCATAAGATGAAAAAAAAATACAATTACCTATATTTGTGTAATTATTACAAAAAAAAAACGTACTATACAGAAATAATATATAGGGGATAAAATGATAAACTAAAAATCGTTGCAATCGAAACAAAATAAGTTGCTAATTCAAAAAAAGTTGGATCATTTCGATACTCTCATTTTCTTGTTTAATTTCATAATAATATTTAATTAGCGTAACAATTAACAAGCACATGATTTCTTTTTTCTTTCATCTGTATATGACTTTTGAAAGATATCTGGTCGATCGAGTCTCTGATTTAATATTTCATATATCAATTTGGGCTCCAAGTTCATGTGGTGAAGTTATGTATCATTAGTATTAGTACTGTATGTTACTGCTTTCATAAATTATTCCAACTGCCGATAGGTAAAGGTAGAAAAAGGAGAGTGCGGCCAATCCATATCATGCTCAACTCGGAAAAGAATAATTAAGTGGCTTTAATCACTTATAAGTATCTCAATTAGTTAAATACATAATCGCATGCAGCATAATTGGTTCTCAAAAGGAAACTTAATGAACAAGGCCACGTGGGGAAAAAACAGGATTAATAAAAATAAGAAAACTATTATTAAATGCATATTAATTAGCTTGTAGGATACGTCAACAGTTACCTATATTTCATCTCTCAATTTCTAATATCGCTGTTACATAAAACATGATAGTAAGATAAAGAAGCCTTCGACAAAAAAGAAATAAGATAAAGCAGGCTAAATGATTTGCAAAGTAAAAAAAAACTTGTAAGAAAAACCATATAGATATAGACATATTTTTTTTTTTAAACCACTAATGTATAAAAAACATTGTCTTATTATCAGATGAACCTATGTTTTATACGATACATTATATCAGATTGATGAATTAGCCCTTACGGTTTAGTTCATAGGATGGAAAAAAAATAAAACAATTACATAATATTTAGTAACTTACTTCCATGGAAGTACGCGTCCTAACGGTTTATGATAGTCTTTTTTAAACCAAATCCCATCAACTCTGGCCGTCCATACACGTAGCTGGCCACATCGACGTTTATCATGATATACTTCAATAGTACGAGAAAACTCCAGGTTATGCCCGTGTTTAAGAACACAATCCCATTTTGTATAACCTCTTATTTTACCACTGAATTCAATGATAAATGGATCAGATAAGAAATTTAATCGGGCAGATCTTCTCTCAGTATTGCGCTTTCCGTGGCAATTAATGTCGAGAATACTACCCGGAGAGAGTTCGTTGTGAATTACTACATGATTAGGCTTGCAACCAGAAATGACTTCCATAAGCCCACAAAAAATAGATGTAAGCAACATAAAAATTATAAAATTATTCATTTTTTTAGATTAATTTTTTTTTTTTGAGTAATAAAGACAACAATGTGTAGTATTTATAATTTGGAAACGTTTTTCCTTTATTTAGTAAATAATCTGTTTATAGCCTTAACTATATTTAAACACTTGGTCAGGCGAGAGTTTAATTTTTAATGGCATTGTTTTGCTCCGATACTTCCGAATATTATTTAATGGCGTTGTTTAGATACTTTGACCCAAAAAAGGGACAAAAAAAAAACCACAAACAAAACGGAATTAAAAAAGCAAATTTCATTTGGTGGTGCATGTAAGAATTTAGAGTTTAAGTATGAAGAACAAGAGAGAGAAACGATTTTGAGAGAAAGAGGAGTATGATGAATGTTTTAGTATGGTAGATGTGGATATTGTATAACGAGGGATTTGCTCCCCTAGCAAACTTCACTTTAACACATTTCAACACCTCCTCTCAAGATTGGCTGGTGGAGATCCAATAAGCCTATATTGACATGAAGTCCACCGCACACTCTTGAAGTTGTTGCCTTTGTGAATATATCTGCAAGCTTATCAGAACACTTCACATAAGTTGGAGAGATTATACTTGTTTGGACCTTCTTCAGAATGTAATGGTAATCCACTTCAATGTGTTTGGTCCGCTCATGAAATACTGAGTTAGAGGCAATCTGTATTGCAGCATGATTATCGCAGTGTAGAGTCATTGGTTCGGATGACTTGACTCCAAGATCTTTAAGAAGATTCTTCAGCCATACCAATTCTCCAGTGATGTTTGCCATTGCTCTATACTCAGCTTCAGCACTTGATCTTGAGATTACTTTCTGCTTTTTGCTCTTCCAAGTAACCAAGTTTCCTCCAACAAACGTGCAATAGCATGTGGTGGATCTTCTATCCATCATATCACCCGCCCAATCTGCATCACAACACTACAAGAAAACTATCCATTTTGGACGGCCGAATCCGTCGGTATCCCGTCGGAAACAGCCATTCCAGACGGATTTCCGACGGATTTTGGCTGTCGGTTCTATCTCCTCATAAATAAAAATCCGTCGGAAATCCCTCGGAAATTTCTGACGGATTTCCGAGAGCCATTTTACCTGACGGATTTCTGAGGACACGTCTGTCGGGGATAATTCCGATGGATTTCCGAGGACCTGTGCATCCGGGAAAATTTCGAGGGACTTCCGAGGACCTGTCCGTTGGGGATATTTCCGAGGGATTTCCGACGGCTTAAGTTCTGACGGTTTTCCGACGGATACAGGATCGATCGATCTAAGAAGATGGGATCAATTGATCCGAATCCGTCGGAAATCCCTCGGAGATTCCAGAGGAATTTCCGACGGATTTAAAAAATAATTTATTTTTTTTAAAATAAATTATGGATTTATTTATTAAATAATTTATAAAAACGAAAATGAAAAATTAATTAAATAATTAAAAATCTTATAAAATTTAATAATTATTAAAGGTTATCGAAAATGTTAGAAAATTACAAAAAAGAAAAAATACATCAAAGTAAATCAGGCGGGAAATCATCGAACTTCGATTTAAAGAAATCCGCCAATTTCCCGCTCCTTGTTTTCTGAGTCGAGAGCTCTTCTTCCAAAGCCGTGGCCTTCTCCTTGAGCTCTTCGTTTTGCCAGATAATGTATGGATCCGTCGATAAACCACCCAAAGAAGTTGAGGGTTGGGACGCAATCTTACCCAACCCTGGCCGACGACCTTTTTTAACAGGTACCTCCTACAAAAACAATACCAAACATTAGATCTTATTAGCAAATAAATATCTCAATTGAAATGATAATCTATAATTATTACTTACTCCGAGCACTATGTCGTTGATCTCGGCCCGAGTGAGTTCGTTGGAAGCGGTGATGCCGTTCTGCGATCTCTGGGTTAGGATCTTGTCCTGCACCTATGTCACCTTCTCGACGAGCTCCCTGACGGCAGGATCTTAAATTTGGTCGGTCTTCTTGTTGGTGTGCGTCCTCACCATCACTTTTAGGTGATCTGGAACTTCGCTTCTATCCTCTAGGAACCAGAGGTTGCCAGTTCTCTGAACCAAAGAGCAGAAGTTCCCAATTCTCCGTTTCCAAAGCAGTGTTAAGACAAAACAAAAGCAGCCTCTATCCTCCAAGAATCAGTGGTTGCCAGTTCTCTCAACCAAAGAGCAGAGGTTGCTAGTTCTCTGTCTCCAAAGCAGCGTTAAGACATAGGAGCAAAAGCAGCCTCTATCCTTAAGTTATCACCAGAATTTGCCAGTTCTCTGCACCAAAGAGCATTGGTTGCCAATTCTCTGTTTCCAAAGCAGTTTTAAGACAGAGCAAAAGAAGCCTCTATCCTCTAAGAACCAAAGGTTGCGAGTTCTCTGTACCAAAGTGCAGTGGTTGCCAGCATTAAGACAGAGAAAAGGTTCCCAGTTCTGCCAGTGTGCAGTGGTTTCCAGCATTAAGAGAGAGAAAAGGTTGCCAGTTCTTTGTTTACAAGCAGCATTTAGACGGAGTAAAAGCAGCCTCTATCCTCCAAGAATCAGAGGTTGCCAGTTCTCTGAACCAAAGAGCATAGGTTGCCAATTGGAGGAGAGAATCTGGTGAAACGCTGCTTTTGATATGCGCAAAGTTGTTGCAGAGGAGACTACGCGAGGTAATGTTTTTTATAATTAAATTTTGTAATATAGAAAGTGTAAAATAAGAAAAAGACTTAATTTTAGTGTTATTGATTCAAATATGTTGATTTTGTAATTCTTGAGCTTTTTGTGAAATTTTATGCGAAAAAACAAAAAAAAAATATAAAGCAAGAATTGATTAATTATGTGAAAAAATATTAAAAGGCGGCCGAAATTAGGGTAGAAGAAAAGTGGAGAAGGTCGGGGAAGAAGATGAATTGTGAATGACATTTATGCCTTCATTAAGAAAACTACAAAAATATAGTACAAATTGGAATGAGCGTGATAGTTCTCTACACCAAAGAGCAGTGGTTGCCAGTTATCTTTTTCCAAAGCAGTGTTAAGACAGAGCAATAACAGCCTATATCCTCTTCGAACCAGAGGTTGCCAGTTCTCTGCACCAAAGAGCACTGGTTGCCAGTCCTCTGTTTTCAAAGCAGCGTTAAGACAGAGCAAAAGCAGCCTCTATCCTCCAAGAATCAGAGGTTGCCAGTTCGACTTCTTGATTTTAATAGTCTTGGTGCATCCGGAAGCGGTTTACCAGATTACTAATTTAGTAGTATTATGTTGTGTTTTATCTTTATGCATAATCTATATAAACTAGTTTTATCACTTTTACTCAAATTTATGTGACGTCAAAAAAAAAAAAAATACTAAAATTTATGTGTAGTTAATAAAAAGTTTTTGTTGAAGAATTAAATGATAACATACAATAGTTGAGACGAAAAAGTACGCATTTACTTATGTCAATCGTTTCGTATATCGCGTAGAGATATTAAACCGATGTAAGTGATTATGGTTGTCGTTTTCCGAGACGATTCGCCATAATTAAATGACAGTATTAAAACGAACATGATGCCTCTTCATTTTCATATTCATCTTCATTTTCATCTTCATCTTCATTTTTGTTATGGCTAAGAAGAATACATGTTCTTTCATGATCAAGCGCCACTTAAAGGAACTGGTTAAGGACCCTCACCTAGGGTTCTCCGCCGGTCCAGTGGGTGACGACTTGTACCACTGGCAGACAACCCTCATAGGACCCCATGGGAGTCCTTACGAGGGTGGTATGTTCTTCCTCTCCATTTGATTCCCTCCGAAGTACCCCTTCAAGCCCCCGAAGATTGGGTTCGAGACGCATATATTCCACCCTAACATCATCGTTAGGGGGAATATCTTCCACTCGATGCTGCTGGCCACCGGATGGCCCATGGGATCACGGTCAAGGAGGTGCTGGTGGTGCTGGCGGACATGCTCATTCACCCGCTGGTGAATGACGGTGATGTTTTCATCGAGCATATCACCGCCATGTACGTCGGGAGAGGGTTAACTACGATGCACAAGCAAGTAGTTGGACAAGAGACTACGCCATGGCGAAATAATTTCAAATAATTGTTATATTTTATGTTTTTGTTTTTATATTTTATGTTTATATAGTAGTTTTTTTTAATTTTCTATCTTTATGTTTTTTTAAAAAAATTTAAATATATAAATATTTTATGCTTATGAAATATCGGTGCAAAATGCATTATTTCAAGTTTTTTATAGAGCGTCAAAGGTCTTCGTAGTGAATTAAGAGCACATGCATTATGGTTCAGTGAACTGGCAACCACTGCTCTTATGCTGCAGAAACCTCTGCATTATGGTGCAGAGAACTGGCAACCACTGCTCTTTGAGGCAGAGAACTGGCAACCTCTGATATTCGGTGCATAGAACATGCAACCTCTGCTCTTTGAGGCAGAGAACTGGCAACCTCAATTTTTTATGCATAGACCTGGCAACCTCGGATTCTTGGAGGAGAGAGACTAGTGAAAAGCTGCTTTTGATATGCGCAAACGCTGCCTTACAGGTGCAGAGAACAGGCAACATGTGCTCGTTGAGGCAGAGAACTGGCAACCTCTGTTCTTTGAGGCAGAGAAAAAGCACCTTTGTTTTTGTTTTGCAGAGTGTTGGCAACCTTTGGTTCTTAGAGGACAGTAGTTATTTTTGCTCTGTCTTAACGCCAAATACAAGAAGATGAGAATTAAATGCATACAACTTGTAGTAGTGTTGAGATCTGAATTAAATGCAAGCAATGCACATAGAGGAAACATATACGAAAGCTTCTTTTTTTTTAGGGTCTAGTACATCTTTGGCAATCTTGTACAACTTTGCCAAACTTTGTTGCTGCTGGAATATACATTAGTTATGGTTAATGCCGGTATACACATTAGTTATGGTTTAGTTTATTGTTCGGGTTTTAATATGCTAGTGAAACGCTGCTTTACAGGTGCAGAGAACATGCAACCTCTGCTCGTTGAGGCAGAGAACTGGCAACCTATGTTCTTTGAGGCAGAGAAAAAGCACCTTTGTTTTTGTTTTGCAGAGTGTTGGCAACCTCTGGTTCTTAGAGGATAGTGGTTGTTTTTGCTCTGTCTTAACGCCAAATACAAGAAGATGAGAATTAAATGCATACAACTTGTAGCAGTTATGAGATGTGAATTAAATGCAAGCAATGCACGTAGAGGAAACATATACGAAAGCTTCTTTTTTTAGGGTCTAGTACATCTTTGGCAATCTTGCCAGACTATGCTGCTGCTGGAATATACATTAGTTATGGTTAATGCCGGTATATACATTAGTTATGGTTTAGTTTAGTTTATTGTTCGGGTTTTAAGAACTAGTTTTGATTTGTTCATTTAATATTAATGTTTCGTAAATCCGCTATTTTACTTCTTTTCATGCAACCGATTAGTCGACCATTTCTGCCTCCTTGACTTCGTTGAACCCTTTTCACATTTTTATTGGGCTGGTTTTTACTGGGCTGAGATTTTTGCTCCCACATTTAGTCAATGATTTTCCTATAAGAAATTAAAGACGTGCCATACGAAGAGGTATTTTATTTGATAGCAACACATTATTGATAATTATGTACGAATTAACTCTGATCTCCTAATTAATATGCATATGGGTAAAGTCAAACAAATTTTTTATTATATAAAGTTGAATGATTCAAAGTTAGTGATTCACCAGATCGTGACACGTTTGCCACATAGTATTAACAATAAAAAGAAAAATTTATATTCCACATAATATTAACAATAAAAGGAAAATTTTATAATCGAGTCCTAATCCTAAAATGTGAAGTGAATAAAAAAAAAAAGTAAATTTATCCAAAAATCCAAAGTTAATAAAAAGGAGAAAAAGAAGAAGCTTCATTATCCAAACCATAATGCAGAGGCAGAGAATAGGCAACCTCTGCATTATGGTTCAGAGAACTGGCAACCAGTGCTCTTATGTTGCAGAAAACTGATAACCTCTGCATTATGGTGCAAAGAACTGGCAACCACTGCTCTTTGAGGCAGAGAACTGGCAACCTCTGCCTTTTGAGGCAGAGAACTGGCAACCTCTGCATCAAGGTGCAGAGAACTGGCATTCACTACTTTTTGAGGCAAAGAACTGGCACCCTCTGATTTTCGGTGCAGAAAACAGGTAACCTCTGCTCTTTGAGGAGAGAGGCTGGTGAAACGCTGCTTTTGATATGCGCAAACACTGCCTTACGGTGCAGAGAACATGCAACCTTTGTTCGTTGAGAAAGAGAACTGGCAACCTCTGCTCTTTGAGGCAGAGAAAAAGCACCTCTGTTTTTGTTTTGCAGAGAACTGACAACCTTTGCTTTTTGGTGCAGTCAACTGGCAACCTCTGATTTTCATTGCAGAGAACAGACAACCTCTGCTTGTTGAGGCAGAGAACTGGCAACTTCAGTTCTTGGATGCAGAGAACTTGCAACCTCTTTACCTCTTCTTTTTGAGTATAGAGGTTTTTATTGCTCTGTCTTTCGTCTGCTTTGGAAATAGAGAGGCTGGTGAAACGCTGCTTTTGATATGCGCAAACGCTGGCAACCTCTGCTCGTTGAGGCAGAGAACTGGCAACCTCTGGTTCTTAGAGGATAGTGGTTGTTTTTACTCTGTTTTAACGCCGTTTTATAATTAAATACAAGAATATGAGAATTATGATAAATATGATAATTCAAATGTATGTTTTATTGATAATTATGATTAATAGTGAGGACTATAATCCAAACTGTAAGACAAATCGACAATCGGTACAGAGAAAAGGCAACCTCTGCTTGTTGAGGCAGAGAACTGGCAACCTCGTATTGTCATCGGATATATCACAGAATGAAGGCGACCATTGATGTTGCTTCGCAGAATTACTGATTTATTCGGTAATCGATTCACAGTCTCGGGTTTAACATCATCAAAATCTACTTGAAATTTCAAAATGAGAAAAGGCAACCTCTGCTTGTTGAGGCAGAGAACTGGCAACCTCGGGTTGTCATCAGATATATCACAGAATGAAGGCGACCATTGATGTTGCTTCGCAGAATTACTGATTTTATTCGGTAATGGATTCACAGTCTCGGCTTTAATATCATCAAAATCCACAGCAACATTCTCTTTGACATCACAAGTTTCATCTTTGACAGGACCACCATAGGTTGTTCTCAATGACACACAAAGCCGGATAACCTCTCTTTTCGACATAGTGATAAAGTTTGCAATCTGTCTATCGTTGTTCAACAAGATAGGAGGTGTGTCGGCAGGCAGTTTTTCCAACATATGTTTTGGCAACATATAAGCAATATCAATTGCATTCATCTTTGTATCCTACAAGAGGTTGAGGGAAACAAAATATATATATAGTAAAACCTCTATAAATTAAAAATGTTGGGACTTCAAAATTTTATTATCTTATAGAGGTATTAATTAATCGATAAATTAATAAATTATTAATTTATCGATAAATTAATAATTATTAATTTATAGAGATAAAAAAGTTTAGTGCATAATCTTTTAAATTTTATTTTATTTGAATAGATTATACATACATCGCAATTGGATATTGTATCATGGGAAAGAGAAAAGTTTCCTTGATGAAGTTGAATGGCATTATCTTTGCAATAGTTACTGGAAACTTTACAAATGGCCAAAATTTTGCAAACGATCCAGCTAAGGAAGAAGAAATTGTTAGTTTAATACTTTTATGACCACTCTGATAAAAATAGATACATGAAGGCTGAAATGGAAACAACACCACTTTTCACTATTCAAAAAACAAACCAGTTTTACTTTTTTTTTTCTATTATTCTATATATATTTTGTTAATATTCCAATTTTCTTATTATTTACTTTTTTTTGCCTTGTATGAGACTTTAGTTTGCTTTAATAACACTCTTGGTATTTGAATAAACAATCTTCACGTCAATTCATCTCATCCTTTTTTTTTTCTTCACACCAAACTTAGCAATGGCTCCTCATCTAAAAGGTGTTCCAAAATCAACCATGATGGATTAAATACGCAAAGAATTATGTGAGTACAAAAGAGATCATATGACATGCACTCAAAAAGAATTGCAATCATGGCTTGAAGAAAAGTTTCATTTAAAAATTAGTCAAGGTACAATCTCAAACACACTCAAACGATCAGTTGAGTATCTGATATATCATGGTTTTTACCCCTTTTAAGCCATGATATAGGTCCGTTTTATAGAGTCTTTCTACTATTTTGTAGTGTTTTAGAGTCTTTTACATGTTTTAGCATGTTTGGAGCATAATTAGAGATATTGGAGCTTTTTGGTGCATTTTGGAGCAAAACAGAAGTTTGTGTGCTGAGTACCCGATTTGGAGCTTCAGTGTCGATCGACACTGCCCAGTATCGATCGACACCAACTGCAGCAAGACACCATTTGCGACTTTTATGAAGAGTTGAAGAATTGCAAAATTGCCCAGAAGATTTTATTATTTACAATTTGCCCCAAAACGTGTTTTAGGAGTTTTATTAGGTTTTTTAGCCACTTGGGGAAGACAAGCTTGATTTTACTTTGGTTTTGGAGAGATTTCTGAGAGAGAAAAATCTGAACCTCTTGTTTTACTCTTCTGTCTTATTTTATTTGATGATCTATTCAATCATGTTGTTGTTTTCAATCTCCATGTCTGAGTAGATTCCTTGTTAGGTTCAGGGTTCTCATAAGGGTTTTCCCTGAATGTTAGGTTGAATTGATTGATTAGGATTCACCATCTGAATTAAGTTATTCGCCTTAGGTTGTTCCCATAGCTAATTCTAGGTTGACGAATCTAGAACTTAGATCTTAGGATAATTGGTTAGGCACGAGAGTGCGATTGATTACCTGACAGAACCTAGGTGAGCAAAATAACTATTCGCAAAGAGATTTGGTTTAGTTGTTTTGTGAACAGATCAAACATGAACTAAAAGCTGGTTTAGACTTTAGGATTCGCAAAGAGATTTGGAATTCTAGGATTTAGACTTAGATAGTTTTCGCAACGAGAGTTGGTTAGCTATACTTTAGTGATTTGAGTTCAAGAACTGCGCTAAATCTGAATCATGTTAGTTAGTCTATCTACATTCATTGAATTCCTGAGAAATACCCTGAGCCTATCTTTTTCCTCATTGATTTACAACTCGTTTAATTTACGCATTGCATTTAATTACATCTTTTTGGTTTAGCTTGATTCTAATCTACATAATCTATTGTGCGATATCTGGAGTCCTTGTGTTCGACCCCTAACTAAACTGCAACACTGCTTTAGTACTTTTAGGGTATTAATTTGAGCATATCAAATTTGGTGCCGTTGCCGGGGACTCAATTTCGCCATTAGATTTTAGCTAAGAATTTCGACTAAATCGTCGAGTATCGATCGATACCCCTTGGTATCGGTCGACACCCGACACGTTTTTATTGTTACTTACGTTCTTGTCTTTTGTGTTTCAGGTGTATGCCTACTCGAGGAACCAGGAGAAACAAGAACACTCAGCTAGTTGATTTGTCAAACGAGCAGCTAGCACACTTGGAACGCACACTAAGAAAAGCAAAGAAGCCAGTCGAGATGAACAACAATCCTATGGTTTTGATTCGGGACGAGGCTGGTGCTTTCAGAGACCGAGAGGGTCATTTGTGCAATGAAGCTGGACAGCGACTTGATGGAGAGGGAAACATCATAATCCCTCCACCAGCTGTCGATGAGACTGCCGCGCGAGCTGCGCGCAACAACAAGGGGAATGATGGGAATGCTGTGGTTAATCGAGCTAGGACAATTGGTAAATGCAACAGACCTGACCAGTTCTACGCAAATAGATTAGCGATTTGTATTCCCACCTTCCAGAGGAATGACTTTGAGCTGAAGCCCGCATACTACACTCTTGTGGGTCAGCACACTTTCCATGGTCTTCCTCATGAACATCCCATGGACCATATTGAGAAGTTCGAGGACTTGGTCTCTAGCATCAAATGCAATGGTGTGTCCTACGACTACTTGTTCTGTAAGCTCTTCCCATACTCTCTAGGTGGAGATGCTTCTTATTGGCTCAAGCAATTACCAGCTGGGTCATTGACTAACTGGGATGAAATCAAGACTGCTTTCCTGAACAACTTTTACGATGATGCGAGATCAGAGGAGTTTAGAAATAAGATTTCTCAGTTTTCTCAAGGATCAACAGAGGCTTTCAAGACTTCTTGGGGAAGATTTAGGTCGTATCAGAGGGATTGTCCACATCATGGATATACTATGGTACAGTTGCTGAGTTTCTTCTTCAGAGGAATTGATTGGCGATACCAGATGGCATTAGACTCTGCGAGTAATGGTAATTTCTTTACCAAATTTCCTAAGGATGCGTACCAGCTGATTGAGAACTTTGCATCGAGCAATAGCACAAAGAGTGCTGATATGGAGCGTAAGAAGCTAGTTGGTGGTATAGAGGGCTCTCAAATTGCTGAAGTGCATGCGAAGCTGGATTCGGTGCATAATTTGCTGATGAGCAAGCAGCAGAAAGCTGTCCACTTTGCTGATGATGTAGAGGTTTTTCATGAGGATGAGGTAGAGGATGTCAACTACATTGGTGGCTCTGGTTTTCAAGGTCAGAGGAATCAATATAACAACCGAAACTTCAACAACAATTTCCAGCAAGGAGGATTTAAGTCTGAGGGAAATCAAGGCAGTTCTGGGTCGAGTCAGTTGGGTCAGAAATCTTTCCAGGGTAGTGGTTACACAAGGAATTATGGGAACTCATCCTATCAATCTCCGCCACCCAAGACTCAAGAGAATAAGATCGAAGCTATGCTTGAACAGCTGGTTCAAGGGCAGGACAAGATTGCGGTGAGCTTCAATGGGAAACTGGATGATCTTTACACAACCTTGAATGGAAGGATCGAAGCCCTGAGTATGAGTCAAAAGAAGTTGGAAGTTCAGATTACCCAAACTTCAGAAGCTGTGAAAAGGCAAGAGGGTGTTCTTCCAGGTAGAGGAGAAAACCCAAGGAGGGAGCATATCAATGCCATTACTCTGAGGAGCGGAAAAGAGGTGAATACAGGAGTGAAGGCTGCATTACCTGCAGAGATTTTCGTCGATCTCGACGATGAGGATTTTGAAACCCCCAGGGTATCGATCGATACACCTCAGTGTCGATCGACACCAATCAAAATCTTGCAACGTGACAACCCAAAAACTCCAGTGTTGATCGACACTCCTCCAGCATCGGTCGATACTACACCTACTGTCGAGCAAAAACCTGAAACTCCGAATGTTACACCCAAGGTAGTCCCAGAACGAGTCTATATACCAAGGATACCGTATCCCAAAGCTGTTGGGAAGACTAAGAAGGAGGTGGAAGACTTTAGATGTAAGCAGATATTGGACAAGTTGATTGTCGAACTTCCTTTCCTCGACGCTATTAAAACTTCTCCAGCTTTTCGGAGATATGTCAAGAAGATGGTGTCTAGCAACTTGAACCTTGAAGAAGGGTGTGTGATGCTCACTCAGGAGTGCAGTGCAATCTTAACCAACATCATCCCAAAGAAACTTCCAGATCCAGGGAGCTTTGTGTTGGATTGTTCTATATTCACTGAACGATTTGAGCGTTCTCTTTGCGACATTGGCTCGAGTGTCAACCTTATGCCTTACTCAGTTGCCAAGAGGATGGGTATGACTGACTTCACATCCACCAGAATATCGTTGATACTGGCCGATCGTTCAGTGCGACTCCCTGAGGGGCTACTCGAAGATGTCCCTATTAAGATCGGGAATTGCTTGATCCCGACTGATTTCATTGTCCTAGAGTATGATGCTGAGCCCAAAGATCCGCTTATCTTGGGTAGACCATTCCTTGCCACAGCTGGTGCATTGATTGACTGCAGGAATGGGAAGATAGCTCTTAACATCGGGGAATTGGTCATGACCTTTAACATGGAGAAGATGATGAAGAGACCAACTATCGATGGGCAGACTTTCTTCGTCGATACTTTCACGGATATCGCTGAAGAGTACTTCTTGGGGATGCATCCTGAGGATCCTTTGGAGAGGGCTTTGGTCTGTTCAGTTGAATCTGAGGGTGCCTTGAGTGAAGATGCTGCTAGTTACTCGACGATACTCGACACTGCACCATCAGTATCGCTCGATACCACATCAGCATCGGTCGATACCCTATGTCCGAACATGGAGTTTGGCGAATGTTCTAAGCATGCTGCTAGGCTTGGAGATTGGCGAGAGGAGAAAGCTCCTAAGTTGGAACTCAAGCCACTTCCAGCCAATCTGAGGTATGTATTTCTTGGTCCTAATTCCACATACCCTGTGATTATTAATGCTTCTTTGAACAACGCAGAGGTTGCCTTACTGCTGAGCAAGCTGCGCATGTATCACAAAGCTCTTGGCTATTCTCTTGATGACATTTCAGGTATATCACCGGATCTGTGCATGCATAGGATTCATCTTGAGGACGAGTCAAAGGCTACCGTTGAGCATCAGAGGCGGCTGAATCCGAATCTGAAAGAAGTGGTTAAGAAAGAGATTATGAAGCTTTTGGATGCAGGGGTTATATATGCCATCTTAGATAGTTCATGGGTTAGTCCAGTGCATGTTGTTCCTAAGAAAGGAGGGATAATTGTGGTGAAGAATGAGAAGGATGAATTGATTCCTACGAGGACTATCACTGGGCATCGAATGTGTATTGACTACAGGAAGTTGAATGCGGCTACAAGGAAAGATCACTTCCCATTACCTTTCATTGACCAGATGCTAGAGAGGTTGGCTAGTCATCCCTATTACTGTTTTCTCGACGGATATTCGGGTTTCTTCCAGATTCCTATTCATCCAGATGATCAGGGAAAGACCACTTTTACATGTCCCTATGGCACATTCGGATACAGGAGAATGCCATTTGGATTGTGCAACGCCCCAGCTACCTTTCAGAGATGCATGATGTCTATCTTCACAGACATGATTGAGGATTTTATGGAGGTGTTCATGGATGATTTTTCAGTTTATGGATCATCATTCAAGGATTGTTTGGCTAATTTGTGCAAGGTGCTGCAGCGGTGTGAAGAGAAACACTTGGTCCTTAATTGGGAAAAGTGTCATTTTATGGTTCAGGATGGCATCGTTCTTGGGCACAAGGTTTCTGAAGCTGGGATCGAGGTTGATAAAGCTAAGATTCAGGTTATGACAAGTTTGCCACCACCGAGTTCTGTGAAGGACATTAGGAGTTTTCTGGGTCACGCTGGCTTTTACATGAGATTTATCAAGGATTTCTCCAAGATAACACGCCCACTCACTGCCTTATTATGCAAGGAGACTCACTTTGATTTCACACCAGAGTGTCTTGCAGCTTTTGAGGAGATTAAGAAGGCATTGGTGAGTGCTCCTATTGTGCAACCTCCTGACTGGAGTTTACCTTTCGAGATTATGTGCGATGCCAGTGATTTTGCTGTGGGTTCTGTTCTGTGTCAGCGGAAGGAGAAGAAACTTCATGTTATTTACTATGCTAGCAGAACGTTAGATGATGCTCAGAGGAATTACAGCACGACCGAGAAGGAATTACTTGCAGTCGTTTTCTCCTTCGACAAATTCCGGCCCTACTTGATTGGGAGCAAAGTGATTGTTCATACGGATCATGCTGCTCTCAAGTATTTGATCCAGAATAAGGATCTCAAGCCTCGTCTTTGTCGTTGGGTTCTTTTGCTACAAGGGTTTGATATTGAGATTAAGGACAAGAGAGGAGTAGAGAATGGGGTTGCTGATCATCTTTCGAGGTTAAAGCTCGATACAGACGTGCCTATTGATGATCAACTGCCTGAGGAGTCGATCTACCACATTGAAACTGGTTTCCAAAGTGGATTTATCGGAAATCAGCACTTCCCACGAATTGCTGGTTCCGGTGTCGATCGACACTCAACTGGTGTCGATCGACACCCGTCGGCTGCTACACCTGTTTTAACTGTGGAACACCTTGGAGCCTCCGAAGGTTACCTTGTTGCAGCAATGGATTCTAATCTACCATGGTATGCTCATATTGCCAACTTCCTCGCTGCAGGTACAGAACCAACGCACCTAGAGACATATGCCAAGAAGAAGTTTTTGCGAGACATAAGGCGGTACTTTTGGGATGAGCCTTACCTGTATAAGCATTGCTCTGATGGTACCTACAGGCGATGCATTGCTGAATCAGAGATACCTGCGGTTCTGTTTCATTGCCATGGTTCTGAGTATGCCGGACACTTCGCTACCTTCAAGACTGTGTCAAATGTCCTTCAAGCGGGCTTCTGGTGGCCTACTATGTTTAAGGATGCTCATACTTTCATCTCGCAGTGTGATGTGTGTCAGAGGAGAGGGAAGATCAGTAGGAGACACGAGATGCCACAAAATTTCATCCTTGAGGTTGAGGTCTTTGATTGCTGGGGTATCGATTTTATGGGCCCTTTTCCTCCGTCGTACAAGAACCAGTACATTCTAGTTGCGGTGGATTATATCTCTAAGTGGGTGGAGGCAATTGCTAGTCCAACCAACGACTCTGCAGTGGTTCTTAAGTTGTTTAAGACCATCATCTTTCCACGATTCGGAGTGCCTCGTATTGTTATAAGTGATGGTGGCAGTCACTTTATCAACAAGGTTTTCGAGAGGTTACTGAAGAAGCACGGTGTGAACCATCGTGTGGCTACTCCGTATCACCCCCAGACCAGTGGGCAAGTCGAGGTCTCTAACAGGCAAATAAAGGAGATTCTGGAGAAGATAGTGGGAACTTCTAGGAAGGATTGGTCTATCAAGCTAGACGATGCGCTGTGGGCCTACAGGACTGCCTATAAGACACCATTGGGCACTACACCTTTCCATTTGCTGTATGGGAAAGCATGTCACCTTCCTGTGGAGATCGAGCATAAGGCAGCATGGGCTACTAAGCTACTGAATTTTGACATCAAGCCTGCTGCTGAGAAGCGATTAATCCAGCTGAACGAGCTGGATGAGATTAGGCACCATGCCTATGAGAACTCAAGGCTGTACAAGGAGAGGACTAAGGCGTACCATGACAGGAAAATCCTCCACCGCATTTTTGAACCCAATGATCAGGTACTTCTGTATAACTCTCGTTTGCATTTGTTTCCTGGTAAACTGCGTTCTCGTTGGTCAGGTCCTTTCACTGTCAAGGAGGTTCGACCACATGGTGCACTTGTCCTGACTAACCCCTCAAGCGAGGAGTTCACTGTCAATGGACAAAGGGTGAAACACTACTCACGAAGCACTGTGATCCCAGATGGACGCATGCTGCCTCTGGATGATGCACCCGCTACCTGAATGGCAGTACGGTCAAGCTAATGACGTTAAACAAGCGCTTGGTGGGAGGCAACCCACTGGTGAGTCTGTACATATCCTTCTTTTTCTTTTTACTTTTAGTACTGTTTTTCGTCGTGTCACGTGAACTAGATTCGGACGGGCAGTATCGATCGACACCATTCAGTATCGATCGACACCCTCCATGCGCCTAAATGCACCGACTGGCTACGAGTATCGATCGACACTATCTAGTATCGGTCGATACCCACGGCCCAGGTAAGTTTCCTTATAAACCCTCTGGGTTTTCCTTTTTCTCACAACCCCTCTATCGACCGACACGAACCTCCCCCTCACCAAATTTCACCTAATCTTCGTTTCTCAACGCTTGTGAGTGATTTTTGTGTCTATTCCGTGTGGTTTTTCGTGCTCAATCTTTTTCTCTCATCCATTCTCACGATCTGCTTGGTATGTTACACGAATTTCCAACTTTTGATTCCATGCACCAAGTTTAGATTTTCGACTTTTAGGCGTCTAGAACTCGTGTTGTTCGTTGATAATCACTTGATTACTATGTTTTAGGCCTAGTCGAACCCTGCCTTACGCTTCATTACCCTTGGTTTGCAAAGTTTGGAATTGTTGGATTTGTGTTCTTCGTGTCTGCTCGATACTTGTCTTAGTATCGATCGATACCACCTGGTATCGGTCGATGCTAACCATCTGCCTTAGCCAATTTTGCTCTGTTTGTGAGAGATTTTGGATTTATGCCTTGTCCTGTGTTTGTTGATGATGCAGATGGCACCACGGAAGAGGCCAAGAGCTGCTGAAGCCTCTAGCTCGACCCCGTCTAGTGAGCATCCGATTGAATACATGTTGGGGACAAATGTGAAGATTTTCGACGGTTTTACTTGGCAAGTAGGGGTTGTGAAAGCTTGCCTTCTCAACCACCGCTATTTGGTGAGGATCTCTGGCGCCGAGGCGGATCTTGATCTTCCACACACTTCCTTGCGCCCCATTCCTCCACCTACTCCACGTCGTTCTTCTTCACCAGTCGCTCCTAGCTCTGCGTGTAGAGCCCCTTGGCCCAAGATCAGTGAGAAGGCCATGATCAGATTGAGAGATGATTACGAGGGCTCCGATAAGGAGATCACTGAGAGCAGGGCCTGCACCCACAGGCCGATTTCAGAAGAATGGGATGACTACGACTCCATTTTCTACAACGCCTGGCAGGACGTTGATGTGTGCCCCACTCGCTTTGTGGATACGCATTCTATGCGGCGACTGGGCTTTGATAGAGAGCTTGATGGTTTGATCAGGAAGATTGGACTGGGGACGATGCCTACACGGCAATATGACTTATACCCCGACCTAGTTCGCCAGTTCCTCGCGTCTGTCCGCGTTTACTACACTGGTGAGCCTCCAGTGACTGCCCAGCAGGGTGTGATGACATTTTTGATCCGTGGAGTGCGATACCGGATTTCTTTCCAGGAGCTCTGCGACATCTACGGTTTTAACAGGGATTTTTCGAGATGCGAGCTTCCGCGCAGGTTCTTAGACATTGATGCCTTCTGGTCTCACTTCGGGCATGGGGTTTACGACTGCAAGACTACCACGCAGATGGACGTGCGACATCCCGTCCTCCGCTGTCTTGTTAGGATCTTGAGCAACACCTTGTTGTGCAAGATGGAGCCTAACAAGATGAGAGTAACCGAGCTGATTGTGTTGTCCATTGGGATTGGGGGTATCATTGAGGATGAGGCATATGAGTGGCCTGAGATGGACCTTGCGGTCAACTTTGGCGCAGTTTTTGCGCACCATTTGGAGTCGCTGAAGGTGAAGCCTTTTACTGGACGCGGCAGGACCTCTACAGCCACGAGTCGTCGGAAGACGGAGACGGTAGGCAGTTTACTCACTCCGATTTTTCTGCATCTTGGGATCAGCACAGCCAGTTGTTCGATCTCCACCACGCGCGACCTCATGGACTTAGATCACCTGGAGCATCTTCGCTGGCTGAAGCCAGATAGGCGTTGGGTCTTTAGCACTTCTGTTGGGGACTATCTTGTTCAACTCCCCAACACTGCACTGACAGACATTGGTGGCAACCCCGCCCAGCTTTTCTTCGCTCCTGTTGCTGAGGACATGGAGCCTGCACCTACCACTAGACGTTGCGGCTCCGCCACTAGCGCCCGTCCGCCTGCTTCTGGCCCTGCTGGGGGTCGATACCGCGCACGCCCCACACCTGCTCCTACACCTTCTTTTCCTCCACCACCTGAGATGGAGATGGATCCGTTCCAGCGCTACGTTATTGAGAGTTTTCAGACCATTTGGAACGCTATTTCTCGCTGCAACTGCATGGCGTCTCAGCACTCAATTTCACCATCTGCTGCTGGACCATCTGGCACTGCTGGCGATGACTCTGACGCCACTGAGGAGGATTAGTCCTCCGTTTATCTGGTTTCACGTTTGTTTTTCTTTTCCCTTTTTCTGTTTCTTTTCATTTGGACTTTTGTTGGTTTGCGTCTTGTGTCAGCTTCTTATCATCTTGTACTTTGTGGAACCTATGCTTTTATGATTTTTGTTGCTTTTGACTTGTGTTTGAGTGATCTAACAGTGCTAACCATAACACATTTGGATCGTTTGACACACTTTTTGGGCACCTTTATCGCTAGAAAGAGGATTTCTGTCGACCACCAACTAGTATCGATCGATACCAGTTTGGTGTCGGTCGATACTCATAACCAGTTCGGGTAACCTCTTCGTTTTTCCCATTCCACTTGGTTCATTTGATTTCTGTCACCGAACTCAGGCTTGATAACACTGGGGACAGTGTTGTTTAAGTCTGGGGGAGGTAGTCGCTGACATTGTTTTTGTTTTTCTTAGAGTCAGTCGTCTTTTGTGTCAAAATTTGTTTTATTGAGTCAAAATTTTGTTGGAGATTATGATCGTGTTCTTGACTCTTTTGTTCTGACTTTGCTTCTAAGTGACCACTGTTACAGAATCAGCTACAGATCGACTAATGAAAAATCCAAAGGCTGACCAGTTAACTAGAAGACACACATGTTTCCAGCAGAGTTCCTTTAAAGCCTAAGCCAAATTTTTGCACTTCATCGACGTGGTTAGTATTCACAGAGCTTGATTCCTCATTCATATCTGACAAAGGAACCCATGTGTTTAAAGTAATGGTATCTCTCTCCCCTATTATAAGTTAATAAATAAGAGCATAAAAGATGAAATGATTTTCTCCTAAGTAGAGGGTTAGGAATGTTTCCAGCGATCCCATTGTTCTACTTGGTGAGGGATGATCACACATAGGATTGGAAGCGAGGCTAGGATTTTCCTATGATGCCATTATTCGCCTACACCCTTTGATACATTGAGAGGGAAGAACCGGAGATTCGGTGGCAAACACCATCAATACTCGCGTCTCATACCTTGATGTGTATATGCGAATCTAAAAAAAAAAACAAGAAAAAAAAAAAAAAAGAAGAGAACAAAATAAGAAATAAGTCTGGGGGAGAGAAAGTGATACAAAAAGTGTGAAATTTGGGTGGTTCCTTGTCATGATATTGTATGGGAAAGAATCTAGAAGGTTCTTGATGTTAACCACAGCGATGAAACTGGCGATGAAGGGTTTAATTGAACGATGTTGTGAGATAATGTGTGTAGTCTGGGGAAACTACGAATGTCTACGGAGAAGTACATGGTGGTTAGATTTGGATCTGGTTAGGTGACATTTGGGTGCTTGGGAAAAGGGTCATTCCAATGCTTCATGAACAGGTGAGTCTCCTTGTTTTCAAACCTCTTTCTCTGGTTTAGTCTTCTATTTGCTTGAGGGCAAGCAAAGGCTAAGTCTGGGGGCGTGATATATCATGGTTTTTACCCCTTTTAAGCCATGATATAGGTCCGTTTTATAGAGTCTTTCTACTATTTTGTAGTGTTTTAGAGTCTTTTACAGGTTTTAGCATGTTTGGAGCATAATTGGAGATATTGGAGCTTTTTGGTGCATTTTGGAGCAAAACAGAAGTTTGTGTGCTGAGTACCCGATTTGGAGCTTCAGTGTCGATCGACACTGCCCAATATCGATCGACACCAACTGCAGCAAGACACCATTTGCGACTTTTATGAAGAGTTGAAGAATTGCAAAATTGCCCAGAAGACTTTATTATTTACAATTTGCCCCAAAACATGTTTTAGGAGTTTTATTAGGTTTTTTAGCCACTTGGGGAAGACAAGCTTGATTTTACTTTGGTTTTGGAGAGATTTCTGAGAGAGAAAAATCTGAACCTCTTGTTTTACTCTTCTGTCTTATTTTATTTGATGATCTATTCAATCATGTTGTTGTTTTCAATCTCCATGTCTGAGTAGATTCCTTGTTAGGTTCAGGGTTCTCATAAGGGTTTTCCCTGAATGTTAGGTTGAATTGATTGATTAGGATTCACCATCTGAATTAAGTTCTTCGCCTTAGGTTGTTCCCATAGCTAATTCTAGGTTGACGAATCTAGAACTTAGATCTTAGGATAATTGGTTAGGCACGAGAGTGCGATTGATTACCTGACAGAACCTAGGTGAACAAAATAACTATTCGCAAAGAGATTTGGTTTAGTTGTTTTGTGAACAGATCAAACCTGAACTAAAAGCTGGTTTAGACTTTAGGATTCGCAAAGAGATTTGGAATTCTAGGATTTAGACTTAGATAGTTTTCGCAACGAGAGTTGGTTAGCTATACTTTAGTGATTTGAGTTCAAGAACTGTGCTAAATCTGAATCATGTTAGTTAGTCTATCTACATTCATTGAACTCCTGAGAAATACCCTGAGCCTATCTTTTTCCTCATTGATTTACAACTCGTTTAATTTACGCATTGCATTTAATTGCATCTTTTTGGTTTAGCTTGATTCTAATCTACATAATCTATTGTGCGATATCTGGAGTCCTTGTGTTCGACCCCTAACTAAACTGCAACACTGCTTTAGTACTTTTAGGGTATTAATTTGAGCATATCAGTATCTTTCTAGCAACTCAGAAATAAGAAAAGATATCAAGTGGCACAAACCAGCAAAATTTCCAGATATGGAGAAAGTTGTTTTTGAGTGGTTTCTCCAATACCAAGAGCGTGTGAACATGACTGGAGAACTAATTTTGGAGAAGGCAAAAGACACAATGAAACTTGTATACCCTCAACAAGATTCATAGCACCAATTTTCTCAAGGTTGGCTTGAAAAGTTCAAATTAAGACATGGTATCAAGTCTTTTCGTCGGTTTGGAGAGAGTGGTTCCGTTTATGTACAAGACATGGAGAAGAAGCTAGAAGTTATAAGGGAAAAAATAGATAAATTCTCTAAGAAAGATGTTTTTAATATGGATGAAACTGGTTTGTTTTACAGGTTACAAGCTGATCATTATCTTACTACGAAACAACTTGAAGGAAAAAAGCAAGACAAAGAAAGACTAATTGTTGTTATTTGCTGCAATGAGGATGGGTCTTAAAAAAATCCTTTATGGATTATTGGGAAATATGCAAAGCCACGTTGTTCCAAGAATGTCAACATGAATAGCTTGAATTGTCACTACCGTGCCAACAAAAGAGCTTGGATGACAAGTGTGATTTTTGAAGAATATATCCGATGGTTTGATAAGAGAATGCATGGTAGAAGAGTTTTGTTTGTGGTTGATAATTTTCCAGCACATCCAAGAAATATTGAAGGATTACAGAATGTTGAGCTCTTCTTCTTACCACCCAATATGACATCAAAAATCCAACCTTGTGATGCTGGAATAATAAGAGCTTTTAAGATGCATTATCGTATGAGATTTTACCGTGAGATTTTAGAAGGCTATGAGTTAGGACTATCTGATCCAGGCAAGCTCAATGTTCTGGATGCTATCAATCATGCAGTCTCGGCTTGGACAACTAATGTTCATCAAGAGACAATAGCAAATTGTTTTCGACACTGCAAGATTCGTTCAGGAGATGTCGTATCAAGGAATTTAGAAGATGAATCAAACGACATTCGTGAACTTGAAGTAGTGATTAATAATATCGGTTATCGAAACAGAATGGATGTCAATAGTCTACTTGACTACCCGGGTGAAAATGATACATGCTCAGAAGTTCAGAGTTTAGAAGAAATTGTAGCTACTATCCTTACTGAAGATGATGAAGTTGAAGATGATGTTATGGAACCTTTGAAAGTGGTTACACGCAAAGAAGCAATTATGGCCTCTATAATTCTTTACAATTTTTGGATGCATGTCGAGAGGACAACACCAAGAGTTATGGATGTTGTCCTTAAATCTTTGAGCTTAACAAGCCTGGAGAGATTGGTCTTCATCAATACCAACCAACAATGTTTCAGTCTCAAGCTATATTGACTTCCTCTCATCACAACAAGCCTCTTTCAATTGGCTATGACTACAACTTGGCTCTTCTTCCAAGGGAAAGCGAGAGTGAGGGGATTCAGTACCAGCAAGCGTGTGGCCCATCAGGGGTTGGTGTTGGCACGTGCAAATCAGTAGGTGAATGGGGAATTGTGGCTTCTCACATGGGGAATCATCAGGAACCGTCTAGAGCGATGAGGTTTGAATACGAAGGCAACAACAATTCGTCCTCGGTCCAGCCACCTTCGAATCTGCTTTCTTTGCGCGGTGAAAATAGCTTTCTCGGGTTATTCTAAAGAGTTGCTAATTTTGTTATATTATACATGACTATGTATGTTTGTTATTTGATTACATGTATCCATTTATTTCATTTGATTGGAAGCAAATTGCTTCAGTGATGATGTTAATAAGAATCATACGTTTCAACTAGTTGATGTTTTGTTTTGTTATGTAGTATAAGAATTCAAAAGGATATATGTCTCAGACCAACCCTAAAAATATTTTGAAGCGGTTCTTCGATCTATTATCTGAACCAATCCAAACCAAAACCGAATCAATTTATCCTCGGTTCCAATATGGTTCCTAAATCCATATATCTAAACTACACAAAATCTGAAAAATCCGAACCGAATGCCTAGGCCTACATCTTTGCTTTAGCTAGACAACACCTTTTACTTAGAAGCTTAAGCTAGAGGAGAAGATAATAATACTTAAGAAATGTAGCAATTTTAAGGAGGAGGTGAGGGAAGTTTTAATATGTGATTTGAGTTTTAATAAGATTTTAGATGATTTTGATGATTTTTGGTGAATTTAACGAAATTGTTATGATTTGGTTTAAAATTTTCTGCGATCCCACATAAAACCATGAGATTTGGGTCTTTATATTTTTAATTAATAAACTCATATAAAATTAAAATCCTAATACTTAAAACATTTTCAATAACAATAGATTTTAACATTTACAAATCCTAAATCCAATAACTGGATTTTAGTAAATTTTTTAAATCACTGCTCAGTTCAATACACACCTAATTGGTGAATATATGGGTGTCGAAAAAAAAAAAAATTGTGAATCATATGGGCTTTCTGATTTTAACTCTCGATGGCCCAAAGGCCCATAATTTGATAATGGTGATTATTTTTGGGCGTCTCCGTTTACTGGAATCTTCCTTATCCGGACGGTGGCGACAGTGAAAGATGGCCGGAGTGTGCGTTCCATGGGGCGGTGAAGCTTGTCGCCTTCTTTCCCCAATTCGCCGGCAACTTCCGGTTTCCCTCGCTCTTCCGAAATCCTCTTCTATGATCGTCGCCGACAATCTCGGCTCATTCATCGAGGTCTGTAAATCATTTCTGTTCTACATTTCAAATCTGATCGTTGTCTTTAACCTTTTGCTCTCTGTAGATACTTCCCCGAGATCTGCGTCACCGTCTCCTGAACGATTCCCGCAGAAACCAGCTCGTAGAGGTTTGTTACTCTTCAGTTTCCTCTTGTCAAGAAAAAAAAAAAGCTTTGAGAAAAATGATGATTTTGAATCTCGAATTAGGTGATTATGGACTTGGGGAGACCACCTGAAGCACGTTATCTAGGTGAGCCCGGAGGCCAGTATCTTAGGAACATCGAGGTAAACTAGTTTTGATGTTGTGTGTGTGTGTGTGTGTGTGTGTGTGTGTGTGTGTCTTTAAATCTGGATTCTTGTGTCCATGAAACACTAGCTTAGGTATCCATGGAAGAGCTAGAGGA
>PKMM01011763.1:8923-49490 GCA_002933915.1 Eutrema heterophyllum
CAATTGCTATATCATATATGTATCTCTAAAACGGTATGGAGGAAGGTATCAAACAATTAATCAATTAATAAATTATAAATCTAAATTCTCTTTTCATCGTTTTCTTCTTTCTTATCTTCTTCTGATCTTCTTCCCTATTTCTTCAATTTCTCATCTTTATTTCTTCATTCTCTTCTCATCCCCTCTTTATTTTCTTCTTGGTAGATCCAGGATCTATCACAAAACCAGCAAACGGAGTAATTTTTTTGATCCCCTGATGTTTCGAAAACTCTCTTCAGCACTCTCCCGTTCCTCCATCTTCCCGATTTCAACCGGACCCATCTTCAAATCGGGATCTTATCCACAATCTTCGCGTCTCCGCTCTTCCTCCTTCAAAATCGCCGATACCCAGATGTCCGGTTCCACTCAAAACCCTAATTTGGCCGCAATTCCATCAGCCATCAAGCCCGAATTGCTTCGCGCGCTCGAATTCCATCTGGGCTCTTCCTTCAGCGTCGATCCGATAACTCCTCCTCTGACGCGGTGATCAACAAGCTCCGAGAGGTTCATGAAAGCCGATTTTTTTAAGAAAGTCACCGATTTTCTTATAAAGCGTTGAAAGCGGTCAAAAATCGGTTGACCGATTAACTCCACCGACTACATCAAAGTCGCGGCGGTTGGCCACCGCCGAGTGCCTAGTCGCCGATTAATCGACCGCCGCGGCCGACTTTTCGAACAGGGCATGCAGCTGATAAGGTTCTAACATGAAAACAAAATAACAATCAATTGAGTATTTCGAAAGCTGAAATATAAAAATAAAAGATTAATTCAGCCAATGGACAATATTATTTTGACTATTTGACTGATCTAATATCAAACATTCCAAAGAGAGAAAAATTAGGACCACAGATAAAGCCAATTTGTCTCAGATTTTTGGTCTGAACGTCGAAATTATAATTATCAGATGCACGTGGAAAACATGTAACCTTGTAGATAAAAAGAAGAAATAAAAGCTAAACAGGGGTCCGGGATACCAATAATGAGTTTCATGAATTCCATGCCATCGTTCGAAAGAGAAAGCAACTAGGAATTTCAGAGAGAAAAAAAGAAAAGTAGATGGTGAATAATTCTAACATTGTAATAAAGTATTTTTTTTTTTGATAACAAAGGTAATCTGGACATAAACCCGAACAATTTCTATGGATAAGTGATACCGTCAACTAGTTCAGCATCGAGTTTTCAAATATACATAAATTGTGATACCATTTTCAACTGGCCAACTCACATGTGATTTTTGTTTTCAGTGAAAATTGAACTCAGATAGAACGAACAAACGAATTCTCAAAACAACTACCATTAGACCTCAGTGAATTGGTAAATTAAAATAAATCTACATACGACTTTTTGTTAAAAAAAGTTTACATGTAACAATCAAAATAAAATTTATTATCTCATTTAAAAAAAAATATTCTCGGATTTTAATTAGTTACGTTGGAGCATCCATCCAAATGTTTATACATGTGGTAGAAAAATAAATAAATTAAAACCATAATGAAGATAACCTCAGAGATTTTACAATCATTAAGTGTACCATGCTTGTTTTTTAAAAGTAAAATATAAGAATCAATAACAAAATATATAGTAAAATATGAGTAGCATTACAAACAAACAAAATAGTAAAGTCTTTATAATTAATTTTACACAAAACATAGATTGTATGATGTATATGGTTCTTGATTTTAAAAAGAAGACGTGATCCAATAACCCATAGTATTAGTGGTTGACTTTATTGAAGAAAATGCCACAAAAGAAAGAAAAAGATTGCTGATATAAACAAAACAAATAAAATACACCCGCCCATAAAAGAAAATCATAAATTCTCTTAATTAAATCGTGTTCGTTAATTTTTTTTGGACAGAGGGTTATCGTATTCATTAGTTTTTTTGAACAAATATATTTTTTAGCTTATAAAAATCCAGTAACCCTCCAAGTTTTCACAGAGATTCATATTCCTAAATCTCAATTGGCAAGAAATGAAGAAACACGAGGAAGAAGAAGATTACGTAAGCGATTCCGTCGACCACCGTGGAATTCCCGCCGGAAAATCTTCCACCGGCGGATGGAGATCCGCCTGGTTCATTATAGGTGAAGAATCGAATCGAATTGTTTTTGTTTTCTTCGTAAATGAACTCCTAAAACCCTCGAATTTTACTTGAAAATTTTGTCAGGTGTGGAGGTAGGAGAGAGGTTCGCTTACTTTGGGATTGCCTGCAATTTAATCACTTACCTCACCGGACCTCTCGGTCAATCGACGGTGACCGCCGCCGTGAACGTGAACACGTGGTCGGGAACCGCCTCGATATTTCCTATTTTAGGAGCTTTCGTAGCAGACGCTTATCTCGGTCGTTACCGTACAATTCTTGCAGCTTCCCTCATCTACATACTGGTTTAGTACCTTCTTCTTCTTCTTTCTCCTCTCAAAATCAAGATTTTAGTAAACCGGCTTAAACCGGGATTGAGCTGAAATTGGGGAGATTATTATTACAGGGACTAGGACTATTGACATTATCGGCTTCCTTAATCCTAATGGGATTATCTGAGCAACGTAACGATGCTTCTGCTAAACCGTCTTTCTGGGTGAATATATTATTCTTCTGCTCTCTGTATTTGGTGGCGATCGGACAAGGTGGACACAAGCCGTGTGTTCAAGCGTTTGGTGCGGACCAATTTGATTCGGAAGATCCAAAGGAGGTGATATCGAGAGGATCGTTTTTCAATTGGTGGTTCTTGAGTTTATCTGCTGGAATCAGTTTATCGATTATAGTGGTTGCGTACGTGCAAGATAATGTCAATTGGGCGTTTGGGTTTGGGATCCCTTGTTTGTTCATGGTTATGGCTCTTGTTATCTTCTTGCTCGGGAGAAAAATTTATCGATACCCAAAGGGAAACCGCAAGGAGAATAATAACGCTTTTGCTAGAATCGGTAGGGTTTTCGTCGCGGCGTTCAAGAACCGGAAACTTAGTTTGGAACATTCGGGTTTGGGTCAAGGTCTATTGGAGGATGGTTCGTCCGAGAAACGTAGCGGTCGACTTGAGTAAGTCACATATATCCCAAGGTTTTGTAATCATTCTGTGTTTTTTGTTTTAGTGTTTGATTTAATTTGAATGTAAATTTCTTTATCTTGTGTGACAAGTTTCCTAGCAAAAGCGATGATCTTAGGAGAAAAAGGTGCAGAGCCATGTAGTGGCAGAGACGTGGAAGACGCGAAAGCTCTGGTAAGGCTTATTCCAATATGGATCATATCGGTGGTGAGTACGATTCCGTACGCTCAACACATTACTTTCTTCACCAAGCAAGGCGTTACGGTGGACAGAAAAATCTTACCAGGCTTGGAAATCCCTCCGGCTTCTTTATTGTCATTCATCGGTGTATCGATTCTCATCTCCGTCCCGCTCTATGAGCATGTGTTTCTACCGTTAGCTAGAATGGTTACCAAAAAGCCTTTTGGGATCACAATGCTCCAGAGAATAGGAGTTGGAATGGTGCTTTCGAGCTTCAATATGGTGCTCGCGGCATTGGTAGAAGCTAAACGGCTGCAGATCGCTAAGGAACACGGGCTCGTGGACAAGCCGGACGTGACCGTTCCAATGTCCATATGGTGGTTCGTTCCACAGTATTTGCTACTCGGGATGGTCGATGTGTTCTCTCTAGTGGGAACACAAGAATTCTTCTATGACCAAGTCCCAACGGAGCTAAGGAGCATTGGTCTCGCGCTCTCTTTGAGTGCGATGGGTCTTTCGAGCTTCTTAAGCGGTTTGCTAATCACTGTGATTGATTGGGCAACCGGAAGAGACGGCGGGGACAACTGGTTCAACACTAACTTGAACCGAGCCCATGTCGATTACTTTTACTGGTTGCTCGCCGCTTTCACCGCCATTGCTTTCATTGCGTTCTTGTTCATCTCCAAGTTGTATGTGTATCGTCGGGTAGACCAAGTATAAGAATTCACAAGACAAATTTTGTTGACTTTCATATCATATGTGTTTATAATTTAATTTGTTTTTTTATATATTTTATATTTGTGGTTCTAACTTGTAAGTTAACGGGTTTATAATTTGACTTGTCTTTGGTTTTTTCTTTTTGTGTAAACAACACACTTGGTTTTGTTTTTTTTTTGTTATTGGTAGTTAATTGATAAATATATTTCTCAAACAAAAAAAATCCCACATTTTGGAGACTACTAATGTAGTTAAGACAAGGCAGAGGCAATTTAGAGAAACAGAAGCAGCTCATGAGAATCATATGCTCGGTTGAAATATTCGGAACCATGTAGAGAGCAAAGTTTTCGAGGTTTGAGAGGAATTCAATGGTGGAGCCGTGGAGTCGACTCAAGCTTAGTTCGGTTTTGTTAAAATAAAGAGATAGAATTGGGCTAGTTAAATATGAGGTAGAGTTGCCTATAAAAACATATTTGTCATTGCATGGGTTTGGATTGGATAGCTTTTATTGCTTGGTGTCGCAACTCCAAGAGTGGTCCATTGGTTTTTGAATATTTCGAAATATCCCATAACCATCTTTAATTGTGTTTGTCTGAATTGTGTAGTTTGCCAACACGTCTTATCTTCCTTGAAAGAGATGCAGAATGGGCCGATATGAATTGATGATTTCGAGATTGGAAGAGAGAAAATTGATGACAAATTTGAAAACTCAATCATTACTCCCCTTGGGCCAACTTTGGATCTTGGCGGAAAGAACATGTTACATGTATATGCCAAACCCAAGTGTAGTAGCACAAGGGTTGAGGATATAGGGCTCAGGGGGTAAATTTGCTAAGGCTCCGGATTCGATTCCTCTTGCGAACAAGCGAGCTCCGCATGGACTACTTCGTGTCTCTGACTTCGACTTGAGATTTTTCTTTTTCTTTTTCTAAAGAAGGGGTCATCCCCAAATATGTCAAGCTTGACCCGGACACTAGTGTTAATCAAAAAAAAAAAAAAAGACATGTATATATGCCATGTATTTGAAAAGCGACGAGTAAAATAGTAAATTGCAAAAGAAGTGACCGATAAATATATGTATAAGGTGCATCTTTGTATGAAGCTTCATCAATCGATTAAATCCATTTTCTGAAGAAATGGGCCCACGTACTGGCCTTTAAATTTATTAGACTAGAACCGGCAAGGAGTGGTAGAGTGGTTGAGAATATGGGGCATGCAGTAATACACGTTACACGTTCAGCTACTACATAAAATTTATAAGAAAATAAAGACTTTTATCTTCGTCTACAAGATCAAATTTTCTAATAATTTTGTTAAGATCATACAAATTATGTATATATATATATATATATAAAAATCCATACAAACGGTACGGACCACAAAATCAGGGGCGGATTTATTTGCTTAGAGGTTGGGGCACGTTGGGGCACGTTGGGGCACGTTGGGGCACGTGCCTCATGCTACTTTATAAATTTATGTTTGTAACACAGTTTTGATGAAGTGAGTGTAGCATATTTGGTTGAATTTTGTCCATGGTGCCCCTGCTCCCAAATTCGACCAAATTTTCCCTTTGATCTTTTTTATTTTCTCTTTTTTTGTTTGACAACTTTTTATTTATTTTTAGCTACATGTCTATTGTTTTAACCATTTGTATTCTAATATTAGTTGCCCAAATAGTTTTTCAATTAGTTATATTTTTTTAGCTTTTTCAGCCTTCTTTATATAAATGTCAAATTTAAAATTCGGTTTTATTTTCTTTGTATTTACTAAACTAATAATAATTTATGTATGTCTATAGCATTTTATAATGTACGTAATAAAACTAATTATTATTTTAAATAAAATTATATTAAAAATATATTGTTCCCATGCTAAATATTTTTCTGGATCCGGCCATGCACAAAATACGGATTAATCAGCGGTAGGCACGATATGAATGCCATCTTAATTTACGCATGTAAATCAGTCAAAATCAGCACAAAATACGGTTTTATTTTCTTTGTATTTATTAAACTAATATTTGGCATAATCTGAAGCTTTTGTGATTGTTTGTTTTTTCTTACACGTATGAAAAACAAATTATGAATAAAAATTTCAGAATTCATTTTTGTGCATAAGGTTATTGACACAGCTAATAAAGTATTGAGGTTGTAATTTGTAACGTTTTAAACATAAATAAAGCATAATAGATTGATTCTGCAAAATGGACAAATATTAGTTCTTTTTCACTGATCCATCAAACACCTTTAAAAACGTATGAGACTAGGACCAGAGATAAAGCAAACAAAGCTAACCAATCAGGTCCGTCCACTCCCACATCGATTTGTTGTCATGCACGTGGAAGATATACTACCTTAAACTACCGTGGGACAACAAATAATTGAATACACCGAATGGCAGATGTCAAAAAAAAAAATTAATAATAATAATACACCAATGCCGTACAAGCATTTATAAGAGAAAACAATTATGAATTATTTAACAACAAAAACTACAATTAGGAATTTCAGAGGAAAAAAAGAAGTAAATGTGGGTTATTGGGTTTTTTTCATAAAAATTAAAGATGTGATATGAGGTAAAAATTTAACTGAATAACCGTTAGAAGTGTCTTACAATTTTTTCAGACAATATTACTGCATTTTCTTAAAATATGGACAGTATAAAAAATTTCCACAACCTTTGTAAATAACTAATGAATAAAACTAAATGGCGACAACCCTTCAAATAATACTGCATTTTTTTAGACCAAAAAAAATAATAATACTGCATTTTCTTTAAATTATGGAGTTTGTGCATTTCACCTCTACAAAACTTTTCATTCTGCCACATCAGGAATTGTGAAATTCCATTATTTTGTAATGACAAATGATTTCAACAAAGAATTTAATTAAAATCTTGATGATAACAAAAAATAAATTCAAAAATCATTAACTGAATTAACACTTGTTTTTTAGGTGTTTACACTAAGAATCAATGACGCAATTTTTTTTTGTAAAATACCTTCAATCTATTTTCAAAAAAAAAAATTAGATCGTGTATGCATCATGCATGGATCTTGATTTTAGTTAAAGTCATGATCCAATAACCACAAATAAGTAATAGCATATGCACTAATAGTTGACTTTGGATTGATATAAAATGACTTAACCAAAAAAAAACAAAAAAACTGATATGATAAAACCGCATGACACACTCGTCTATAAAAAATTGCATAATCATAAATAGTATGGTTGATTGGTATCTGAATATCGGAAAAAAAAAACAAACAAATATTATAAATAAAACGAAAAATATCATACTTGATTAAATCGCGTTAATTAGTCGCGCAGGAGGAACAGAGTCATATATAAAATCCAAGTTCTTACATCGTCTTTCAAAGAGATTCCTAATTTAATTTCAGTCGCGACGAGAAATGGCAATACCCGAAGAAGAAGTTACACTTCTTGAAGATTCCGTAAGCGACTCCGTCGACCACCGCGGAATACCCGCCGGAAAATATTCCACCGGCGGATGGAGATCCGCCTGGTACATCATAGGTGAAGAAGACATTACAAAAAATTGAATCGTGACGTAATTGAGCTTCGAGATTCCTAATTTTACGAGCTTCTTTATTTTTGTTTTTCTTGAAACTTTTGTCAGGTGTGGAGGTAGGAGAGAGATTTGCTTACTTTGGGATTGCCTCCAACTTAATTTCTTACCTCACCGGACCTCTCGGACAATCGACGGCAACCGCCGCCGTGAACGTGAACACGTGGTCAGGAACCGCCTCGATGCTTCCTGTTTTAGGAGCTTTCGTAGCAGACGCTTATCTCGGTCGTTACCGCACCATTGTTGTAGCTTCTCTCATCTACATTTTCGTACGTTCTTCTTTCCAACTCCAATTTCTTCTAATCGTATTTCAGAAAAATTCCAACATATTTGGTTAGTGGATTTCAGTCCAAACAAAATCATGTGATGTTGGATTAGTGACTTAAAAACGTTTAATTATATTGAATTAGTGACTTAAAAAGAATTTGATTTCACATTGAATTTTAACAGATTCGGAAATGTTTCTATAAGTTAGAAAATTCAAAGCGATGATAAACTTTGGTATTTTAAAATCTAAATCACTTAAGATCCATGAAACAATAACCGGATTATTATTATTGCAGGGACTAGGACTATTGACCTTATCGGCTTCTTTAATCCTAATGGGATTATCTGAGCAACGTAACGATGCTTCTGCTAAACCGTCTTTTTGGGTGAATATATTATTTTTCTGCTCTCTGTATTTGGTGGCGATCGGACAAGGCGGACACAAGCCGTGTGTTCAAGCGTTTGGTGCGGACCAATTTGACTCGACAGATCCAAAAGAGAGAATATCTAGAGGATCGTTTTTCAATTGGTGGTTCTTGAGTTTATCTGCCGGAATTACTTTATCGATCGTTGTTGTGGTTTACGTTCAAGACAATGTTAATTGGGCGCTTGGGTTTGGGATCCCTTGTTTGTTCATGGTTATGGCTTTTGCTCTCTTCTTGCTCGGAAGAAAAACTTACAGGTACCCAAAAAGAGATCGCAAGGAGACGAACGCTTTTGCGAGAATAGGTAGAGTTTTCGTCGCGGCTTACAAGAATCGGAAATTGAACTTGGCACATTCGGGTTTGGGCCAAGGTCAACTGGAGGATGGTTCGCCCCAGAAATGTAAAGGTTGGCTTGAGTAAGTTGCATACATACCTAAATTCTGAATCTTTTGATATTCGGTTTAGAGGTCGACCTAATTTGAGTGTAAATATCTTTACATTGGCTTAAGGTTCCTAGCGAAAGCGTTGCTATCAGGTGAAGGAGGTGCAGAGCCATGTAATAGTAGGGACGTGGAAGATGCGATGGCTTTGGTAAGGCTTATTCCGATATGGATTACATCGGTGGTAAGCACAATTCCGTACGCTCAATACGCTACCTTCTTCACGAAGCAAGGCGTTACGGTGGATCGGAAAATCTTGCCCGGTTTGGAAATCCCTCCGGCTTCGCTTCAGTCACTTATTGGCGTATCAATTCTCATCTCAGTTCCCACTTATGAGCGTGTTTTCCTTCCATTAGCTAGATTGATTACTAGAAAGCCTTTTGGGATCACAATGCTCCAGAGAATTGGAGCCGGAATGGTGCTCTCCAGCTTCAATATGGTGGTTGCCGCTTTGGTAGAAATGAAACGGCTCGAGACGGCTAAGGAACATGGGCTTGTGGATAGACCGGATGCAACCATCCCAATGTCCATATGGTGGTTCGTTCCTCAGTATTTGCTACTCGGGATGATCGATGTGTTTTCACTAGTGGGTACACAAGAATTCTTCTACGACCAAGTCCCAACCGAGCTGAGGAGTATTGGTCTCGCACTTTCTTTGAGTGCAATGGGTCTTTCCAGCTTCTTGAGTGGTTTTCTAATCACAGTGATTAATTGGGCTACCGGAAAAGATGGCGGCGATAGCTGGTTCAACACTAACTTGAACCGAGCCCATGTCGATTACTTTTACTGGTTGCTCGCCGCTTTCACCGCCATTGGGTTCTTTGCGTTTTTGTTCTTCTCCAGGCTGTATGTGTATCGCCGGGTAGATCAAGTCTAAGAATAGAAAAAGGTATTTTGTATTGACTTTCGTATCATATTACTTGTTCATAACGTGATTGGAAAAATCAGCTATTTTTTTCATTCTACACGATATACGCAATCTTTTATTAAGTTGAAAATTTTGAAAGTTAGCTAGGAACACACCCTGGATCATGAAAAGACTATCAAATATGAAAAACTATACATATGCATGTGACTAAAACGTGCATTACAAGCTATATGAGTAAATGAACACTATTAACATCTAACCATAAGGATCCCTAAAAGGCAACCTATACGGGTTTAGTATTTATTGGTATGATGAAAGTGTATCTAAAAGTTACACACACACATACAGAGAGAGAGAGAGAGAGAGTACCTGCGACATTTACACCAGAGATATAGGGTTTAAAGGGTGTTGAGCCTTTTAGAGACATAGGACTTTGCAAAATACAAGTAGGAGGCTAAGCCAATGAAGCTGAAACAAGCAAGTAACCAGTAAAAGTAATCCAGATGAGCCTGGTTTAGGTTGTTTGCAAACCAACTCACTTGACCAGATTGGCTCGTTGCTTTCTCAATGACTGATATCATGAAACTGCTGAGAAAGCTACCAATACCGAATATGCTTAAATACAGAGCCAATCCCACGCTCCTCAGCTCGCTCGGGACCTGGTCGTAGAAGAACTCTTGAAGACCCACCATTGCAAAAACATCCGAGATACCGAACAGAACATACTGAGGAACTAACCACCACACACTCATTGGAACCGTAGCGTCTGGCAAATCTACGAGCCCGTAATCCGCAGCGGTTTTAAGCCTTTTCATCTCCACTAGAGCGGCTATTACCATAGCAAGGAACGAGAGGAATATGCCTGTACCGATTCTCTGAAGCATCGTGATTCCGCTTGGCTTATGTGTAAATGATCTTGCGATTGGGATGAGTATGCGGTCGTACATGGGAAGGAAGATGACTACAGAGAGGCTGACGAAGGACTGGAGGGTAGCCGGAGAGATCTTGTAACCCGGTGTGATTGATCTCTCCATTGTGGCTCCTTGTTTGGTGAAGAAAGTTGGAGACTGCGCAAACACAACCGCATAAACCAAGCAAGTTAACCATATCGGAGCTAGCCTAAGCACCGATTTTGCTTCTTCAAGTTCATCTATACTACAAGAACCATTCTTTGCCACAAGAGCTTTGTTGAGAAAACTGCAGTTGTAACAAGAACCAAGATATTACTATAAGGCCTTTTTTTTGTTAACAACTACGCAGTAACAACAAAAATCAAAGGAGACGGGAAGGTTTCTTACCTAAATTGCTGTGAGATTTTGTGAGACATTAGACCAAGGCTCTCTTCTGCCTCAGCTACAGCTGAAGCTGATACATTCCAGTTCTTCGCAGCTGCTACATAAACATTCCCAATCCTCGCAAAAGGGCTTCGATCTTCTCTCTGAATGCTGAAGCGGTAAGTGCTGGTTCCAAGCAAGAAAATAATCAAAGCAACTACCATAGTAATGCATGGAATACCAAAGCCTAGAACCCAACTGAGATTGTCTTGGATGTAATTCAAGACCCATAGAGTGACTAAAAGGCCAAAGCACATGCCAAAATACCACCAATTGAAAAAGGAACTCTTTGCTTTGCACTCTTCAGGGTCCTTTTCATCAAACTGATCCGCTCCAAAAGCCTGAACACACGGTTTGTGCCCACCTTGGGCTAGGGCCACTAGATACAGGGCACTAAAGAATGTAATCACTTGAAATCGGGGAGAGCACGACGTGAGTAGATTGGTAACTTTGCAGTCTGAAGGAATCATGGCAGATAAAGTCAGTAAACCAAGCCCCTGTTGTTCATCAAATCACTATACATCAGACTCATTCTAGAGTTGATGACAAGAAGAACCCAGCAGGTTATCCGAATGGTAGACAAAATTACATCATATAAATTCACCAATACACTCTAATTTCTGAATCAGGATCAAAAGGCTATGTTGGTGTATGGCTCATGAAAATCAACTGATTGCTGATTCTGAACAATAAGTAAAACTGTACAGTAAAGAGAAACTTCCTTTTGACCAGAATCGAATTTCGTGAAAGTAGTACTTAGCGAAACAAACAGAAGAAGAGTTAGAGAAAGGCCTCGTACCAATATATAGAGAGCCGAGGCGGCGAGGATTGTACGGAAGCGACCTAGAAAAGAGTCTGCGACGAAAGCACCAAGGAGCGGAAGCAACGACCCCGTTCCATACCAGGCATTCACGTTGACCGCGGCAGCCGCCGTCGACTGCCCCAGTGGTCCCGTCAAATACGTTATCAGATTCGATGAAATCCCGTAGTAAGCGAACCGCTCAGCCACCTCCACGCCTGCCGTCGAAAAGCAAACCAGCCATTGAAAAGCCGGCAAAGTCAAAAGGAGAACTCTAGAGTACGAAATTGGCGAGAAAATCGGCAACAATGAAGGAAATCTCAGGGAATACCGATGATGAATCCGGCGGATCTCCAGCCCCCAGAGGAAGATCTGACGGCGGGTTTGCTTCTGTAGTCGACGGATCCGTCAACTGTTTTAGCAAGAAGCGGAGTTCCGACTTCATCATCAGCGCCGGCGATCGCCATTTCGGTTGTTGGTTTCTCCGAACGAGGAAGTAAACGAAAGAAAACTATCTAAAAGTCTTTGAATCAATCGGCCATTTTTGTTTTTTCGTCGCTAAAACCTGTGTGGCTGTGTGAGAAAAAAAACAACAAAAAAATGTTGGTGTTCAGAGGGAAACAATTTTTTTTTTTTTGTTTCGTCTTCTTCTAATGCAATTTCCAATGACTTATTTTCAAATGTAACCAGAATTGGGCTTGGGCCTAGAGTGAGCCGCAGATTTACTTCGTCTAACTTTTTTAAAACTACATTTTAAAAAGTTGTAAGAAAAAACGTGTCAAACAAATACAGTTTTTTGTTAATGATTTGAATAATTTTTTTCTAAAAAAAGAGAAAAGTGTCCAAAAAATTGTAAGAAAAAGTGTTTTTTTTAATGAATGATTTAAATATTTTTTTAATCCTTCTTTCTATTATTTTACCAAAAATATAGTACTTCCATTTTTTTAAACAGTGTATCTTTTGTAATTAAAGGTTTAACTAGATTACTTTATACTATTTTGTCAAAATTAAGGCTGGGAATTCGGTTCGGGTAATTTGGTTTTTCGGTTAGTTTGGTTTTCAAAAATCTTGCCGTAAATAACCGAATAAAATATCGGTTCGGTTCGGTTCGGTTATCGGGTAGTTCGGTTATTTTTTTTATAACCGAAAATAACCGAAATTCAGTTTAATTCGGATAGTTTCGGTTATTTCGGNTTAGGAAATGACACAAGCAAAAATATTAAATTTGAAAAATCAATCAAAACAAAACATTAATACACATCAGCTTTATTGTTACACATGGGTTTAAATATATATATTTTTAGAAATGTGAAATCATTGATCACAAAAAGAAAAAAATAAATATTTACAAAAATCAGGGAAAAATTAGTCGTAGAACCATAGTCATAGAAACCGGGAAGCTAAGAAAACAGAGCATGTTAAAATGAGGAGAGATACAAAGCCTCCGTTTGTCAAAAACAGAGGGAGAGGGGAAAAGATATTCCAATCACCATTCATCGTTTCGCTTCGTATTGCTCTAATCTTCGAACATGTCTTCTTCTATGATGGAGGAGACTCTGCCATTGATGCAACAACAAGGTGGTATTCAGAACGAAATTACTTGGTTTAAACTAACGATCGATATGTGTTTCGCTGTCTGTATGAAAAAATTTCTTGTGACACTGAAGAATTTCAAACTACGAATTTTCTGATTTGCATTATAAAAATCGAGATTTATGTATATGTTTTGGGTTATTTAATTGGTCATTTGGAGATTTGATAATGGGGTAAGAGGAAGGAGGTTTAGAGAGGCGGAGAAGTGAGGCAAACATATAGAAACATAGGATTATATAAAATATATTGTTTTCTTAATTTAAATGTTGAAATGTTTAGATTATATACTTAGATGTTTGTATATAGATTTTATATATGTATATAGTCCTCTCAATGATATTTTGAGTTTGTATTTTCGTGTAAAGGAAATAATTAAAAAATGAAGAGAAAAAGAAAAACTAAAAATGATGCAGGTTTACAAGAAATCCAGCTGCGAGTTGTTCCGAATACACTATGACTTGGATGATGAGATCACAGGTTTCTATGGCCAAGTGAAGTAGTTGAAAATATCAGAGCCCTTAAAATCTCATTTTTCTTTCAATGTAACTTTTTCCATTTTTTCAAATCCTTTTCTCCGCGTAGCATTTCTTAGTATATTTTTTTCTATTTTATAATTGTAATTGTTTTACAAAAATTATGTGATATGGTGGTGAACAATCTTTACTGCCGTCACTTTGTAAAAGGTAATTCTTTTAGTAAACTATTTTCTATCATATTTATATTTTCTATTAAATGTTCAAGTTATAAGTATAGAAGGAAAGAATATCAAGTAAATCAATTACTCAATCTCTATGATTTTTCCTATCACTACTATTATACTATTCTCTTGTAATTAATTAGGATTATGTCCATCTTGTATATATATATATATATGTCCTATGTATATTGAAAAAGTTATGAAAGTCAATACAATTCTTTCGATCTATCTCTCATCACATTATCATGGTATCAGATCCACAATGATCTAACGATCGGCTCCGTTCATCGTTTTTATTTTCTTTTAAACCAAAGTGCTTCTATTATTCAAGTCTTTCATGTACCTCTGTATCTGAGCCACATTAATCTAATTATCGGCTCTATTTTTGTTTTTTGTTTTTTTCTTCCAATTAAACCATGTGTTTCTCAATTCAAGCTCATCACGAGCCTCAGAATCTTAAGCCATCAAGCTTCGAATAATTCAAGTCTCGTAGACCTCTGAATCTGAAACTTCAAGTTTTCTTAAACCTTTCAAGCCATAATGCTTCTTGTTCCTTATATCAAGCCTTAATGCTTCTACAATTCAAGCTTCTTCATTTTTTTTTTCAAGCTACAGTGCTTATGTTTTTAAAGTTTTAGACTCTTAGGGTTTTCTGGAACTTTTTTTTTTCACTTATTTTATTTTTATTTTTTAGTTTTTCACCAACAACAAGAAAAAAATATCAAAAAAAAAAAAAAAATCTCTTCTCCAAGCAGCAAAACGATCTCCGCCGCAGCCCAAGATTCAAGCTCGGTCGCAACTCAACCATCTCAAGATGTTATCAAAACGAGATCTTCGATATATGCTGCACCTCTAACAAAATATCTCTACTCCACCGCTTACGCCAAACCATTGGCCCAACCTCAACCATCTCACGATATCTCAAACACAAGATGTTTGATCTCTTATGTGGCCAAGCGTCAATCTCTGTTGCAACCCACCATCTCTCACCACCATATTCAAGATTGGAATGTCTAAAGCCCCTCTATCTCGAGGGGGCATATAGAAAGAAAGAATATCAAGCAAATCAATTATTCAATCCCTATTATTTATGCTATCATTACTACTATAATATTCTCTTGTAATTAATTAGGATTATGTCCATCTTGTATATATATGTGTCCTATGTAAATTGAAAAAGTTATGAAAGTCAACAATTCTTTCAATCTATCTCTCATCACATTATCAATAAGATCTTTTGCCGTTTCTACTATTAATGTCTTATGAATGTTCATAGTCTGCTCCGTATTAATTAAGAAATTGGTATAATCTGTATTAGTTATTGTGCTTGTGATTTTCTTTGAGCCGAATATGAGTATGATTTGATTGTTGTATATGTGATATTGTTGTGAAAGTTGGGATTCATGTGTTGCGGCTAGGTGAAACCGAACTTTCCAAAGTTGAAACTGAGATATGTTACCTAAATGAGTTGTTTGTGATAAGTACCCTCATCCAAAATAATGTCAGTATCTTTTTCAATTACATAAATTTTTAGTCTTATTTATATTCATTAGGCGTTATTTTGGTAGAAAAGGAAAATGGTTCCTAAAACACTCGAAAGACGAGTTTTTGTAGTAGATTTAAGTGAAACGAATAAAGACAAGAAATATGGATGTAATTGATATTAGATGCAAATTTATTGACTTGGGTAATGCTTGTTTGGGCTGAAAATAAGTTTGCAGAAGTATTCAAGCAAGATAGTACATAGCTCCTCAAGTAATCCATCAGTAAAGCTTCTCTTTCTCTATTGATATAAGGTCTTTCGTTTGTATTGCTCTCAAACTCGCCACAACATTTCCTTTTCACTCCAAAAAATATAAGTGGTTACAAATAAGACGAGGTAAAGGTAGTTTCCATAAACCGAATAGTTTTTTTTATCAACTATTTGAGACATTCTCTTTAGGATCACCTAGCTCTCATGATAGAACTCCTTGAAAAAATGGCTCAAAAGATACTTGAGTAACAGGTTTCTCTTTATTCATTGGTTATAGTTGCTTTGAATGCTTTGATTCTTTTGATTTAATTAGATTGCCATTGGAGATGTGAGATCAAATTATCTATTTAACAGACACAATGATTTGAAGAAGATTCGTACATTGAATTAGTGGCCACTATACTTTTTATTGATGGATAACGACAAACTTCCTAGAGCATAAGCAAAAGCTTTTGCGGATTTTCTTTGCCCATCCTAGATTTGAGTCTGAGAAACGACCAATTGGTAAACAGTGTTTGCAATATCCTTGGTTGACTTTTAGGGCACAAAACAATGAAGATCATATACAAGGTCAAGAGAGTAACTTGCATATCAAAAGGTTGAAGAATTGAAACTTTTCTCTTGATTTTTATTGCTTATAAATGATATAGAATTTCTTGCTTTTTTCATTCTTTGGGTTCGTTTCAATTTGAATATTTTTGGTTTGTTTGTATGAAATATTTGATTCTAACAAATTTAGGCGAGGTCATGTTCAATGCCCTTCGTTTGACGTGTGATCCCAATCCACGTGTCTATAAAATGTTCGGTTCGTAGTGGTGGGTCGTACTCCAAACCATATTTTCATTCCGATTTTTTTTTTTTGGATATAATGTGAATATTATTGCCAAAATGAAAGAGCTAATTAGCAGAGACTTCTTTGGCAAAAAAAGAATAAAAAACCAAAAGAAGTTACAAAGAATTGCATAGCAACTGGGAAGCTATTGGCTAAATCTGAACCATTGGGAAAGAATACCAACCACTACAGCCTTTACGAAACCGCTGGCAAGTAGTGTATCTCTGATGGATCTATCAATCTGCTGGAAGATGTTTTACTTCTATACTATTAAAACATAATTATTAAAACAGAAGCAAATGAAAAATAATAAGAGTCGGTTAGAAACTTCAATTTAAAAAAAAAACACAATTTGTTGAAAACCCACGTCAAATCATACGAAAAAAAAACAAACTAAGCTGAACTATATTTCTCAAGCTGTTTTATATATTTTATAGTTTAAAAAACTATAAAATTAAATGGGTAATAGATCAAGTTCATATATATATACTAGTATATTTCATGGTGTTTCGTAATATGAAAGTTTTTGTTTTTGATTGTGAATCGTTCTTTTCTAACTATAAAGATAGGTTGGTTAGTTATTTATTTCTTATATTAAAACAAAATTTTATCTATCTACAAAATATTCTAATTACATTGACAAAAAAGGGTCTAATTAGTTATCTATATATAGGCTCAGGTAAGTTTACTTTCTAATAAAATATTTTGCTCTATATAATAATCATGTAATTTTAAATAGATAGTTTATTTTACTAAATTTTAAAGTACATTACATATATAAAAATAACACTAAAACAAAAACAAAAAATATGAAAGAACAATTCCGGAACGTAGCGCGGGAAATTACCTAGTTTACAATAATTCGGCCACAACAAGTACTCGCGTTAAAAAAAAATCAAAATTTTGACGCTAGTTTTCACTAATTCCACCGGGGAAAAAATAATGATTATATGTAATCTAGAGAGCTAATGGCCATTGGTTAGTTTTAAGATTCTTAGATGAGATGGCGCAATCAGAAAAATGTAATTTCGAGATATATATTTCACCTAATAGCGTTAGTATATAAAAGGAAATTTACTCTTTCCAATTAAATAAAAGCCAATAAGTATGATAATGTGAAATAATTTCTTGAAAGAGTAATGGCTACAAATCTTTATTTGTTTTGTTAAATGCTACAAATCTAAAAGAAGCAATTAAAAACTTAGATATTGTACCAATCATTATCTCCATATCTCGCTTTTTTTTCTCCTTATATAACTCTTCATAATATTTAATGAATAATATATTGCATATTGGCATTTGAAAGAAAAAAAACAAAACTCCTCACAATATCATTTGTTTTTGTAAATTATATAACATATTACCTAAAAATAACAGTAACTTTTGGAAAAAAAAAACTTTTTTTCTATTTGTGTCCAAACGTAGTGATTATAATTATTTAGTATTTCAAAAATTTCCAGCTTGGGATTGCCTAGTTTTATATATAATAATTACATTAATATATTTTTGACAGCTAATAATTACATTAAATATATTTAATATTTTCAGAAATTATTGGGAGCATGGTTATTCAGATTTGCACCTATTTTTCAACAACATTTTTTTTTTTGTTAAAGAATAAATAGTATTTCATCTATGTAAAATTTTGTTATCTCATATTTTAAATAGACTAAATACTAAATGAACAGCACCGTCATTTTTAAATACATCGAACTCTAAATAATTGTTTTAATGTATACCGCCGCCAAAAAAATTAACGTACTGTTGTAGATCATAAAAACATATAATGAGCTACTTTTGTGTATGATTACAAATCTGAAATTTTATAGTTATTAGTAAAAAAAATTGTCATGTAAATTGTTTTTATGCTTGATATCCGTTTTATTACTAATGGCAAATTAGTCAATTTTTATATTGAGAGAAAACATATTATTTTTAAAAATATACATAACATATTATTGTGGATTAAAAAAAATATTTTTTTTTATTTTTAAATAAGAAACTAAAAAATACAGTATTTTCAACCACGTGGCAATAAAAAAGATAAGGTAATTTAGACCCTTCTTTTCACGTTGTGTATATATGGCATGCTTCTCATATAACCATATCTACCTCTTTTTCCATTTCAACATCTATCCCTTCCATCACAGTGGCAGTAACTAGTAAGTGTTTCCCTCCCCTCCTTTTTTATCTCATTTTCTCTGTATATAAGCTTTGGTGCGAATCAAATTTATAGATTTGTGTTGTAAACGAGACACTTTTAGGGGGTTTCCGGTTATATTTCATCAGTATTTACCTTTCTTCGTATTTAATATATATAGATGCATATGCTTTTATGTATTTCATCAACTTTCAAATGTCTTTCCTCACTTCTACCGATTTTCTCACACAAAGGTTATCACACAGATTGGTCACAAAATTAAAATCTTCTTCCGAATTATATTTTTGTTGATTTTCCATGGATTTCTGGATATCAAATTGTTAACTTGATTTTTACAGCAAATTTTGTTTTTGATAATTGATATTTCTACGTTTCATATGTGTGAATGATTTTGATTAAAATGATCTTAAATGTCATTTTGATGATTTTATTTGTTTCAAATTCATGTTTTTGGATGTTTTATTTTGTTTTCAGATTATGTGTTTGCGCGCGCAAATACTCATATACTTTTCTTATGTTATAATTCGTTTTAAAATTTTATTTGACGACGATTTTAAGATATTTTTTTTACATTCAAATTTTTCTTCAACTAAAATTTTTTAAATTATTTTATTAACTTTTTGTATTTTTTTTTATATTGCCGGCATTTATGTAAATGCATTACATATATAACTATGTATATACTATGTCATATATATATATAATTTATGATACAAACATTTCTTACAAGTAAAAAAAATAGTCACATAATACCAACTAGTTCTGCTCGAATTAATCATCTCATGATTGAATTTGAACACGAGGAGAATTAATATAAAAATGACTACTTTGTGACTTAATGTTGAACACCTTAAAAAAAAAATTTGGTTTAATCTCACACTCCATCTGATGTTGATAGATCTATATATATATTCTCTTTACAACAAAACGATTTATTATATTTTCATATGGAGAGAATTATTGTATATACCACCAATTTAATCAAGTTAAGACATATTTACTGAATTTGTATTTTGTATTGATCTTTTAGCCAAGACTCGCAAATATGACTTCGCAAGACGATTTGTTCGGCGATCAACAACTCCCTTTTACTACTTTAGGCTCTCCCGATTCACCTTTAACGGTACATTTTTTTCTTTTATTCCCTTTTAAGTTTTCTATATAAATACTCTGTTATGAATTCGATGATGAAATTATTGTTTTATTTGTGTTGAATTTAAAGGAAATCTTGCAATCTGTAATGGTAGAAGCTGAGGAAAACAACAACAGGTCTGATGAATTGATTTATATGCCCAAATTGGTATTGGTACTTAAGACAATACTATGTGTACCTATAATATCGATGTACTAACTTTTAACAAAGAAAAAACAATTTCATATAATACAGGACACAAAATTGTTTATCCAGTACTTCGACCCAAAATGTCCCAGTTCCTTCATCTTTTAACATGTATGGTCAGCAACTGCATCCATCATTTTTAGGAACTGCGCAAAACCACAACGACTTCCATATCTCACACAGAGTCCACATGCAACGGTAAGTTACTTGCATTCTATTTCAAACAAAATCTTTATCACAATTTATAGAATACAAAATAATATATAGTACTCATATTAATATTAATTTTTCCAATTAATCTCCACAACAGCAACAACAAGTAAACAGTTCGTATGTACCATCAAATGATCAAGGTCTATACAATCAGACAGTGGTGAATCCATTTCAAGAGCCGACTATTCCTACAATAGTACAATAGAACATTTATAGTTTTACTTTTTTTTTAATCAATTTTCAATTTTAGTTATTCTATCTCTAAACCAAATATTTAGGTTCAATTGCTGCAGCAACAACAACAACAACAGCATCATCTTTATGATCCTATCTCTACATTTGGGTATGTTATTATTTTTAAAGTCATTCTAATCCAATAACTAATTTAATTTACTTATCATTTTCTATTAACCTTTGTTACACAATCAATACGAAAGGTCTAATAATTGGAATCGCAATACGGTTGCCAATTCAAGTAATCCTACTCACATAGTGTCCAACAATTCCATCCCCCCAAATTGGTATTGTAACTCAAATGCAACCATTTGTATACTAATAACATTTACGTAAGAAATTTTGATAAAAAAAAAACATTTTTTTTTGTTTCTGAAAAAATAGGACACCAAACTATATATCAAGTGGTTCATACCAAAGTGTCCCATTTGCTTCATCTTATGATATGAACGGTCATCAACCACCACATCCATCGTTATTAGTTGACTGTCAAGACGAGCTTTTAGCTTCAATGATGGTTAATGCTTCAACTAGGTACGATCACATTTTCTCAAATATACTACAACAAAATCGAGGAATTTATAGTAAAATAATCAATTGATTTGTGATTAAATTTCACTTACATTTTTTTGTTCTCCAATTTGTTTCTCATACAAAATAAAACTAATAAAAAAAATATATATACAGCCTTAAAATTTTTCCTATGTAATATTTATATATTCCTCTCTGATCAGTCTATATATATATATGTTTATTATTTGATCAAAAAAAATATATGTTTATTAAAACAATTACTTTTATATATTATTTTGCCAAAATTTATTGGGTTCTCGCATGACATATCCTCTACAAAGTCTACCTTACATGAATCCTAGCTCGAGCACTAATCCACAAGATAGAATCTCTCTCATACCCAGAACTCAAATGCCTTCAAGCTTTTTAAGGTATCGAATCTAGACTTAGTCGATTTCGCACGAAATATAAAATAAGCTTTTATACTCCAATATGATTATTTTTGAATTTTAAAACCAAACATATTATGTTTTATCTAATTTTATAGGCATCATGGTGGTCAGCAACCACCGCAGCCATCGCTATTAGTTGACCACCAAGACGAACTTTTAGCCTCAATGATGGTTAACGCTTCAACTACGTAAGATCACCTATATATATATATATATATATATATATATATTATTTTGCTAAATTTATCGGGTTCTCGCATGACATATCCTCTACAAAGTCTACCTTACATGAATCCTAGCTCGAGCACTAATCCACAATATAGTATCTCTCACATACCCAAACCTCAAATGTCTTCAAGTTCTTTAAGGTACCGAGTCTAGACTTAATCGATTTTGCAAGATATATAAATAAGCTTTTATACTCTAAAATGATTATAGTTGAATTTTAAAAACCAAACATATTATGTTTTGTCTCATTTTATAGGCATCAAGGTGGCATGCAAGGGTTGATTGATCAACCTTCATCGAGTTTTAGATCTCCTTGCCTTAATACTCAGATACCTATACGTCCATTCGTAAATTCATTCATACCTCTACGGGTAATAACATTTATTTATGCGACGAATGAAACCATTAATTATATTTGTATAATTTTTTAATGTTTTTTTTGTTGCAATTCTACAATTAATGTTACACAAGATAATAACTAATCATTACTAATGAGCTCCAAACAGGAAACTGGAGGCCAGATCAATGGACAATCTTCAACTCAACATCTTATCATTGACACACCAACAAACAACAACATAAATGTATTTTTTTATTTAATTTATTATTTTGCATTAATATCTTATATGTGAATATATGCACTAAATTTTTTATTTATAACATATATCTGACAGAGAAAACGTCGACGAAGTAACCAAAGTCAATTTGAACATGGAGAATCATCATCTTCTGTTCAGCGAAGGGTACGTTTTGTCTAAATCCACATTTTCATTTAAAATATAGTAAATAAAATTAATTTTATCGAAAAATGTAATATGGGTTAATTAAGAAAACCTTTTAACAAAAAAATAATAATAATATGGGTTAGTTAAAAATGCAGAGGATCAACCTGTCAGCACAAAATGATGAATCAGCTGCAGCTAATCTTCGTCAAGAAAGGTTTTTTCATCTATTTTTCATATGTTATTATATATTTTTATATGTGCAATATTCTAAATATAAGAAAATTTATTAATCGTTCATTATAAATGGAAACATAATTTTATGATCATAAACGATACATTCTTGTTTTTATTTCGATCCAAACTATGGTTTAACTACTGATCCTCATTTGAGAAGATTTGATGATACAAGGTAATTTATTCTTAGATGGTAATGACATACATATTAGAGACGTAAGGAGAATCGGTTACGTGGGTCTAGGTCAGGGATCGATTCTCCGCGAGAACGGTTTTCACTCAATTTTTTCATTTGGTCAGGAGCCACGCCCTATGCAAAGTGAGGTATATGGAATTCTTAAGGTACCGGGGAAAACGAGAGAGACTGTTGAATTAACGTGCAGATACGTAAATGATGTATTATGCTCTTTGTGTTGATCCGCTATCTAATAATATATTTAGCATGCCACATTCATAATTAATTAATGATTATTGTTGACAACTTTTTTTTTATGAATAATTGTATATTTTAAACAAAAAAAAAGTGTATATTTTTTATTTAACCAATACGTGTTACTTTTTATTTCAGGTCACCGCATAAAATATATGATCCAATATATGAAACCGTCGGCCAATGTATTGATCCCCACTTGAGAAAATTTTGGAACCGTAAAAGAGCGGTAATTTAAGTTTGGATTTTATTTTAGAGCTTTGTTATTAATTTATGATTCTTGCGAGTTTTATACTAATTTATTTATGAATTTGAACGAAATACAACATTGTAATCTTTCACGGTTTGTTCTTTTTAATTTACAGAGCAATGATCAAACTTAATCAAGCCTTGAGAAGTGAGATAATTTCAGTGGCAAATAAACTATCAGAACTAGCATTTTATCTTTTAACAATGCATTTTATCTTATTTATGTAGTTTTTTTTCTTTGAACAATGCATTTTATCTTATTTATATACTAATAAGCTTAGATGTTGGAAGTCTCTCCAATAAACTAAGTAGTTTAATTAAATACAGAGGTGCTCACAAACTTTTGTTTAGTCACCGTTTATGTTTTCTCAACCTTATCAAAATAAGTTCCTAAATTTTTAAAATGTCATTCTATTGGATAAAGTACATGTCTTCATTCTCTTTAGCTTATTTTGTCTCTTCAAGTTTAACTAAGGAGCTTAAACTTCTATTCCTAGATATACTCCACTAAACTGTATGAAAAGTCATAACATGTATTATTTTCATGCATTTTCAATAGAATATCTTTTATCCAAAAAAAAGGTACATGTCTTCATGTCACGCGTTGTTGCAGTCGAATAAGAGAAACTATGAAGAACATTTTCGCTCAAAACATTGTTCTTCATTACGCCATTTTACCACACACGAAATAATGGCATGCTACTTTTCCAATTACCTTCTCTTTTGTGAAATTAGTTCATAGAGCATACTATGTGTTTATTTTTATTTTTTTGTAACACGGGTTACTATGTGTTTAATTGAATAGGTCAATACGGGCAAAATTGGAAAGAAGAAACAAGCAAGTATAAACTTTACTAAATGAAAAATCACGTAATGGTTGATAATCAATGCTTAAGCAGCACCTGGCCATCAATCATTTGTTATTAGACTTATTTATTTAATAATTAATTATTTGAAAATCAAAAGAAACACACACAGCTAAATCTAATATTTTTTAGTGGCGGCACCACCAGCAATGACACACCAACCAAACAGCTTCGACTTTCTTTTGCTTTTGACAAATTAAAAGGTGTGCTTAGACCCATATCCGGCTTTGAGTTTTAAAGAGCCGGTTCTGAGTTTTAAGGAGCCGGCAAACTAGAGATAAAAATGAGTTATTTTATAATAATTTGTTTAAATTTTAAAAAAAAGTCATGATTCATGAATGTGTTAAACAAAACCAATCAATGCCTTAATCATATAAAAAACGAAATTTATGGAGAAAAATAAGAAATAAGAGATTGAAAATCGACATATCAGAAGAAAAAAACAAAAGAATGACTGAGAAAAGATGAAGTCGATGGTGTCGTCGTCGTGAAACCGTGTCGGAGAAGATGGTGATTATGATTTAAGAATTTAGGTTTTAATTTGGAATTCTTTTCGCTATATTAACTGTTTAATTGTATTGTTTTGGTTTATAATTATATTGGTTTATGTTTAATAGTTTTTGGTTTTATTTGGTTTATTGAAAAGAAAAAAACAAAACAAAACCGTTTCATGATAATTGAACTCATGAACATGCAATGCTAGATACTACATTTTACCACTAGCCTAAGAAGATTTTTAAAAATTTGAGGGCCGAAATTTTTATATAAAATCGAGGACCGCAAGCCCATGATTGCTTTGCTTGGGCTCAGGGCCGGCCCTGCTTAGACCTAAAAAAAATTAAAATTAAAAGGTGTTACTATGAATGGATGGATATTAACGGATAACTCTTGGATCCTGCGCGATAATACTAACCTAACTTGTTAATTTTATATTTTGTTGGTTATGTATCGAAATCAACTCACATAATTCAAACAAGTTTAATTCGAATCTTATTGGTAAAAAGTATTATTTTGGAATGTATTTCTACCACTAACGATTTTAAAAAGAGTTGAGATAGTTGTTCGAGTGTGAATTGAAATCACACGCGTTAGAAAATATGAGTTGGTATTGTATTATGTATATGTTACCGACGGGCTGTGTTGTTTAGTTTTTGCAAAGTAAGTTGAACCATGTTCTTTCAATCCGATGTTTGAGGCCAGTTAAAAATTTGATCGACCAAAATTTCTAAGTTAGATTGGATCACACCTAAGATTAGTCGTACAACTTAAGTCGGATGTAAATGGGCTAGATTCTAGTCTTGGACTCTAGTCCAATGTCCTTACCACCCAAAGTTTAAAAACTAATAATATATTTTAAATTTTTAAATCTTAATGTTTAGAAAAAACTAGTTAAACTTTAATAATTAATATACGTTTCAAATTTTAGGTCACCAGTCAAATTTTGTTTCAATATGGTTTTTCTGTTATTAATCCGTTTTGCTCATCTCGTATATTTCACATCGCTTGTAATTTGTTTCGGTGTTGCCATTTGGAACATAAAATTCACTTAATAATATTCGTTTTAATTAATTGCATATGAAATGTTTTGTTAATATAGTATATAATGGCCCATATGAAGAGTTGTAACGCTGAGATGTGTGGTGTAGGCCTACATGAAGCAGTCCGCGGATTAAATTTTAAAGCCATAATCCTAATTCTTCTCGTGACAGCTCCAATGTCTTGGAATTTCCCTGGTAATATCAAATTTTAAACTAATATTTAATTTCTACAGATACAATAACAATTAGTTTTTTATTTTTTAAGATTACAACGCACCAAAATATGGGTCCAAATTTTATATTATGAATAAATAAATCAGTAGACACTTTCTTTACGTGCGAGGCAGTCTGTAGATGTTTATATGTGTATCATCCTCCCATTTCATGATTTTAAAAAAATTATATATATATCAAATGAATGAATATTAGTTTTGTTTTGCAGCAAAATAAATGAATATCAATTAGTAAGAAAAGAAAAGAAAAAAAAACAAATATTTTATGTTCCAATTAGTCGTTGCCATGTAATCCTTGTGTAGTTGAATTTTGATAAAATATAACGATTTTATTTCATGAATCAAATCATTACTATATATAAATTACAAGGTTTCTAGAAAGCGTTAGCTTGCGCAACTTGTGAAAAACATTCTGGTACTTTTACTATAAAGACATGAACAATTTGAATTAACGGACAAAAAGTTGGTTTCAGTCTTTCAGATTGGTCACCCTTGAATAGTTGGATCCATTTGGTTATGTAAAGAAAAAAACTCTTGCATGGGATACCTAGAAGTTTCATTTAAACTCTTACAATGTTAGCACATCGGAAATATAAAAATATCAACACTAGTATATAAAGGATATGAGTTAATCCACTCACTGCCAATTGGTTTTGAGTTAAAAGCACATAAACCCACATTTAACAAGAAATAACTCTTAATTAAAACCGTCCTTTTTTTTTTTGGGTATTCAACTTGATTTTTTTGTTATATGTAGGTAAACATTTTTACACGAGAACGAATAGAATGGCATATTATATCATGAGTTATGGGATCACGATATCACGATATGTTGTTTTGAAGACTCTATTAACAACAAAAACATCTCTTAAATAATGTCGATAAATGACAACATAGTCTGACTGTTTTCTCGTTTTCTTTTATATCTCGCAATCTTAATACCAAGGCTGCCGTAATTCTAGACGGCGTCCTTATAATTTCTTTCACATTTGTAGGAGTTACACTGCCTATTTAGATAATCAAACCATTTTGATTTATAAACGTCTTATTACAAAAATAAAATAAAAATGACAACATAGTCGAGTAAGAAAATTCTAGTTGGACTTGGAACGATTCAAACTTTTTTTTGTTTAATTCCAAACGTATTATATATATCAACACATATTTAACACTCAGGTGATGATAACATGGTGTCATGATTTGACAAAAAATACTTTTAACTAATTTATTGAAAACCCGATTAGCTTTTCTAACACATACTATATTTTATCATATTCCACTTTTTTTCCTCACACAAAACCAAACATATAATTATCGTTCTTTGTCCTTTAATACTTTGTCTAACACATTCAACTTTGTAAGACTTTATGTACTATGAAAACATGACTCTCTTGATATTATGTGCTTTGTAAGACTTTATGTACTATGAAAACAACTTTGTAAATCTTGTATATATATATTAGAAGGCACATAATATCAAGAGAGTCATGTTTTAAAACTCTTGCATAAATTTTGGAAGGATATATCCTGTATAAATCTTGTATATGGAAGGATCTATAAATCTTGCATAAATCTTGTATATGGAAGGAAATATGTATCCATGTTATTTTTACTCATCACATAAATTTTGTTTTTGATTCTTTTCAAACTCTTGCATAAATGTTCTTGAGTGGCTTCATTCATTTTCCTTTTTTGTAAAAAAAATTAGCGCGAGTTCAAAACGTTATTATGCAGTCTAACGTTTTGAATTCGCGCTAATTATTCTTACAAAAAGAAAAAATGAATGAAGCTCAATCAAGAACATTTATGCAAGAATTTGAAAAGAATCAAAAACAAAATTTCTATGATGAGTAAATAACATGGATACATATATCCTTCCATATACAAGAAAATCGAATCAAGTGTAACGAATCTACATTTAAAAGGGAATATGATTTAACTACTATTCCAAAAAAAAAAAAATGTTGTTAATTTAGTTATAGTATTGTTTAAAATTGGGATGTGCGATTTTTTTGAGAAGCAAAAGACGGCCGTTTGGAGCAAGAAAAATAGGACCCACTAAGAAAAGTATCTGAAAATTAGCTGTCGAACAGCTCCGAAACAGTCTGTTCCCTTTTGCTCTCATACAACATCTCCTCCATTTTCTCTCTTCTTTGATTTTTTTTTATAAAAACCTCTGCTTTCTCCTCTCTCTTTCTCTCTCAAATTCTATCTCTCTCTCTTTAATTTCTCTGATCATCGAGAAATTCGAATCAGTCATGGCTCAAGAAGAGATACAGAAACCTGCTGCTTCAACCACTTCCCCTGTTCCGGCTAAGGATGAAACTACGGCGCCGGTTAAGGAGGTTTCGGCACCGGTTACTGCGGAGAAATCGGTGACAGCGCCTGCTCCGGAAGCCACGGAGGAGAAGGTTGTGTCTGAGAAGGAGGTGACGGCGGAGAAGGTGGAAGAGATCGCGACGGGGAAGGAGATCGTTCAAACGGAATCGTTTAAGGAGGAAGGCTATTTGGCTTCAGAGTTGCCGGAAGCTGAGAAGAGGGCGTTGGCGGAGTTTAAGGAGATAGTGAGGGAAGCTTTGAACAAGCGTGAATTCACCGCTCCACTGCCATCTCCGGCGAAGGAAGAGAAAGTTGAGGAGAAGAAAACAGAGGAAAAGAAGGAAGAGAAAACAGAGGAAGTGAAAACAGAGGAAAAGTCTGATGTGGCTGAAGCCAAACCGGAGGAGAAATCTGCTGCTCCAACCGCCGCAGAGACCAAGAAGGAAGAGAAATCCGCCGCTCCTGCTCCGGTAGAGACCAAACCGGCAGCCCCGGTCACCACTGAGACCAAGAAGGAAGAGAAACCGGCACCGGTAGAGACCAAACCGACTTCTCCAGTCGTGACAGAGACAAAGAAGGAAGAAAAAGCAACCACCTCTGCGCCTGTAGAGACCAAACCGGCTGCTCCGGTCACCACCGAGGCAAAGAAGGAAGAAGAGAAAGAAGCAGTAGTGACAATCGAGAAGGCTTTCGCAGCTGATCAAGAAGACGGAACCAAAACCGTTGAAGCAATCGAAGAATCGATCGTCTCAATCACTCTTCCAGAGAGAGCTGCGTCAATAGAGCCAGAGGAAATCTCAATCTGGGGAATTCCACTTCTCGAAGACGAAAGATCCGACGTAATCCTCCTCAAATTTCTCCGAGCACGCGACTTCAAGGTCAAAGAAGCCTTCACTATGCTGAAAAATACTGTCCAATGGCGCAAAGACAACAACATCGACGAACTTTTCGGAGAAGATCTCGATGGGAGCGAGTTCGAGAAGATGGTGTTCACTCACGGAGTTGACAAACAAGGTCACGTGGTGATCTACAGCTCGTACAGTGAGTTTCAGAACAAGGAGATGTTCTCAGACAAAGAGAAGCTCAACAAGTTCCTCAAATGGAGGATTCAGTTCCAAGAGAAGTGTGTGAGGTCTCTCGACTTTAGCCCCGAGGCTAAATCGTCATTCGTGTTCGTTAGCGACTTCAGGAACGCTCCTGGACTCGGTAAGAGAGCATTGTGGCAGTTTATCAGACGCGCGGTTAAGCAATTCGAAGACAATTATCCAGAATTCGTGGCCAAAGAGGTACAGAAATCAATTATTTTGATTATGATTACAATTAAAAGCTTTTGAAGTTTTTAATCTTTATACGAATTTTGGGGTATGTTTCAGCTGTTCATTAATGTCCCATGGTGGTACATTCCTTACTACAAAACCTTCGGGAGTATCATTACATCGCCCAGGACAAGGAGCAAAATGGTCCTTGCTGGTCCATCCAAATCCGCTGATACAATTTTCAAGTAAATTATGTTTCATTGAAATTTTGTACTATATAAAAATTTAATGTTTCTCTTTTCACACATAAAAGCTGATATCCTCTGTTTTTGGATGAAACAGATATGTAGCTCCTGAAGTAGTCCCGGTTAAATACGGTGGACTAAGCAAAGAAAGTCCGTTCACCGTTGAAGATGGAGTCACCGAGGCCGTCGTTAAATCCTCAGCTAAACATTCCATTGAATTGCCTGCTTCCGAGGTATATATGATCTCAGATGTTTATTACTCCCTTTGTTTCACAAAGATTGTCATTTTGACAATTTCACACATATTAAAAAAATTAAGTGTTATTTTAACAATTTCACACATATTAAAAAAACTGCTAAAACTTTCGTATTACCTTTTATTAATACACTAAACAAATTTTCTCATTTTTACATAATACACTAAAACAATAAGGTTAAAATTGGATTTTTTTTTCAAAATTATGCATCGAAAACATAAAACGATATTTTTTGTGAAACAAAAATAAAACTTTAAAACGACACTTTTTGTAAAACGGAGAGAGTAAGTTTTATATATTGTTTACATTTAGGCTTTGGTTGTTTTGTGTTTACGTTTTTTCGGTTAGTATATATTTTATTCATATGAACTCACAGCTTGTCATTTTAGGCAAAAATTTATTAGTAAAATCGTAAACGTAAACGTCAAACGCAAGCTGAAGGAAATCTACTGTTTGCGTTTACACTCTAAAAATATTTTATGTAATCCTTTTGTTCCTTTCTTATACTATAGACTTAAACACAAACAATACTCACATTTGAAACAATCGAGGTATTAATGTGTATTTTTCGAAATAATCCACAATCTTAAATTAGTTGTCAATCTTAAATACAAACGAAGTTTTTTTTTTTTTACGTTTGCATTTTGCAAATATTTTTTATCAAAATTAAAGCAATTTAGTATTTTAAAAATGGAATACTCTTTTTCATAATAACGGAAACGATTGAAATTGGCATTTGAAACAATCCAAGATATATAACTTTCTATTTGGATAAATTGGTATTAATTATGTGAATGCTGTTGGTACTGCTAGGGTTGCACGCTCTCGTGGGAGCTTAGGGTATTGGGTGTGGACGTGAGCTATGGAGCTCAATTTGAGCCATCCAACGAGGCAAGCTACACTGTGATCGTCTCTAAGAACCGGAAGATCGGTTTAACTGATGAACCTGTGATAACCGATTCTTTCAAGGTGGGTGAACCGGGAAAGATCGTGATCACGATTGATAACCAGACCTTTAAGAAGAAGAAGCTGCTCTACAGGTTCAAAACCCAAGCATAAGATTATGTGCCCGATCTTTGAATGAAGATAAAGATAAAATGGTTATTTTGTTATTTGGAGATGGGGAATTTAAATAATTTAATTCAGTAGTTTTATTTATTTATGTAATTTTTGAAACCTCAAAAGGGAATTGTGTTTTTGTCGATGGTTTTGATTTGTTTTGGTGATGGGATTTTCTTTTGTTGATGATTCTTATATATACAAATGTTTGTGTGCCGAGATGTGACTACCGTTCAAAAAAATATTTGCTACACGCCTACACACTACTTGACAATTTGAGTAAATGGTGAATTTAATAAATAGCTATGGATAACAAGTTAATTCATTTTCTAGCTATAGATAATTTAAAATTAGGTATTAGGAAAGAGAAAAATAAATTAACTCAAAAATATTTTTAACATTTTAGATAATGACAGAAAATGCTATTGACCTGAATTAACCCAAATGTAAATAGTTTAACGGGAGAAAGATAAAAATGTAATTAGTTTGAAAACATAAAGGTAAAATAGATTTTTGATAATGAACATTAGATGGTGAATAGTGATCCTGAGAGAGAACTAATTTTCAAATTATTGAAGGCTATCTATTGCAATTACTCTTGAGTAAATTTGAACTTATATTTTGTCTTTTCAAGTTCAAGAATCGATTCCAATAGTTGTACATGTAGAAAGGATGACTAATAGAAGGACATTCCATATTGTTCGAAGTGTCACTAAAGATGATCGTAGACAAACATATGTAGCCGCATGCTCGCCGGTTTGGCTCAAAAAAAAAAATTGATCAGGAAAGTAGTTATGGTAATCATTGTATCTGATGCTTTCTCAATCTTTGTTGATTGTCTAAGATCTTTTTGTAAGCTCATGAATCGATTCCAATTAGACAAATGATTTTGATTATTACTTTTTTTGTTAAAGATTTTCTTTATGATTTTGACTATTCCATTGCTAAATCATTCTAAGCGAAGGCAACTCTTCTAACTGAATTAAATTCTTCATTTAAAATAAACATGACACATAGTATTGTATTTTTCATATCATGATAGTCTCTTGGGTCTTGACCTTTTCAAAATCCGGCTATGCTTCATTGACACAAAAAGAGGAAAAGGTCTGCATTCTGCAATGTCTCCACTGTAAGTGCCGGTGAGACAAGAATAATAGTGCAGAAAGTAAAGGCACACATAGAATTTGTTAACGAAGTTCGTTTCCTACATCTCCGGGACCACGTCCAGAATGAATCCACTAGAATCATAATGCAAATACATTTTGCCTATGGTTTCTAGCACACACCCGTGCTTATCACTCTATTCTAGATGAACTCTCTATGAAAACAGCATCAAGCACTCATGCTTAACTACCACCCGGACGCACCGGTGCAACAACGTCCTCTCTAACGTCTGCAGATTTCATAGATCAATACCACACGATCACACAACAAAACCCCCTTTTCTTTTTCTTTCTTTTTCATCTTTTTGTGCTTTCAAGCTCTCTCTTTCTCTGCTCTTCCATAAGGTCACGCCTCTCTCAATATATATATGGTCGAAGTTGCACTTCAAGTTTTTCAAAATACCCATATAGCATATTTCCTTTATTTTAAGATATCTCCAAATCCTTTTGGAAATATTTTCTTTTCTTATATCTTCTCCTAAGAATATGAAAACATCCTAAAGCTGCAACATCTTCGTCCAGTTCATAAACCAACTCTTGGCTCGAATCTTATCACTCATATTCGTTCATATCTCAACAATCACACATCTTCACATCATGTATCACTTCCCGTACTACTTCATGTACTATGACTGATACGGCAACACTTCAAACGCACACATCTTCATCCACCGCTCTGCTCTCCAATTATTTTGCTCCTCTCAAATAAATGAATAAATTTCAACATATTAATTATCCGCACAATATTTGAGGTTAAAGTGGCCTACCATCTTAAACAACTTAGTCGACTATAAATATAAGGATCCATACTTTTGAATGTATATAACATATAGTCATATATACGTCCAAGTCCAACCCTAATACTATGGATTTTGATGAAAACAAAATTTTCAAATGATAGTATTTAATTTGTTCCACGTAATATGAAAATTTATTGGCTCTCGATATGTATTTTATGGGAAAGAAGATTCGACTGCTGCGTTAGTCTCACTTCACCACAAAATGCCAAAGATAATTAAAAAGAAACAATAATGAAAACTCAGGATCTTATGCTGAATTCCATTCTCACATCATAACATAATTTATGTCACCTCTAAGTTCTTAACCACACCACCAAAATTATTCCACCTAGAAATTGAAAGCTGACCCAACAAACAAACAGTATCCAATTAAAATGCCTGTCTTAAAGTTACAAAGGATTTGTAATGATTACATATGTATACAATTTCGGTGTAAAAGAATATTAAGAACTAATAATATCTGGTGCGTAGGGAGGGGACACGCATGGACCAACACAACAACAAAGTACACACGACATTACCGTGAGAGAAAAATGCAACACAATAAATATATGTTTAGATCAATATACTAAACAGATAATGATTCGGATACTCGAGTTATCCGTTTGGATAACTAAATTTTTTTAAAATTATCCACATTATTATCAAAGATTGTTAATTCAAATTATAACTCAAAATTAGTCATCCTAAATCTGAGTTTTTTTTAATTGAATATAAAATTTATTCAAACAAATTTTTTTTTGTACAATAGTCATCATTTTATTTTGAGAGATAGAACTATTTTTGCACTTTTTGTAGAAAGATAAAATGTAAAAAAAGCCTTGGGTCTTTGTTGAGATTGTTATGGTGGGCGGGTTGTAAACCACCAACCATAACTTCACATATGAGTGATCTCTGGTGTCTTGAATAGAGCTGATCTTGTTTTGTACATTTTTATCTATGAATTTGATGAGTCGTGATGTCAGTAAGAACTTTTTTCCATGTTTTCTATTATTCCACTCTCGCCAAAGATGGTAGAAAATAGCTTGGAATACATACCGTATCAAAAACTGAGTGAGCCGATGTGGTTGGGATTGTGAAACTGAGCAACATTTTGGGTCCAGCCTGTTGAGGAGTATTATCTTGTAGCAAAAAGAAAATCGACTTTTACCCATCTAATGAAAGTTTGCATATAATTTATTTTTTGTATCTTAATTATCCATATCCTATCCGATATCCGAATTATTCAACCCACTTTTTTTCTATAAAAAAGATAGATTTATAAGAGAATAATATTTTAGATATCCAAATTATCCGTGTCCGAATTCATGCTAATATCCAAAACGGTCATCCTTTTTTAGCACTATTAAATTCCACTATGGTTTTTTGTTTTTGTTTTTGTTGTTGAACAATACCACTATTGTTATTGGTCTTATTCGAAATTCACTTACATCAAAACATGAGATATGTAGAATCTATGCGGCCCAATATATTTTCATCATAAATACATGAACCGGCCCATAAGTCGGCCCAAAATTCCTCGCTTGCACACAAAACAAACCCTTGAGATCGAAATAGGCGAGAAGCGACTTGCGGAAGAACAGAAGAAGAAGGAAATTTCTGAGAAATCGAATCGGAAAAGTAGAATCGAGTCACAAAATGGAAAACCAGAGTAACAGCGAGTCCGATGTCAACGCCAAATGGGATGCCTGTCTCGATCTCACTGCCCGTCGTGTCGTCTACTCTTCCCTCGGCGGCGCGTTCGCCGGTCTTCTCTTCTTCAGTTCGGTGTTTCCGATACCCTCACTCTCTACTTATTATGATTTTAATTGCGTTCACGTACACATCGTAAGATCACAATCGAATAGGGTTCTGATTCAAATTAGCTTAAAACGGTTTTTGTGTTGATAGTCAATTTTTGTGTGTGTGTGTTGTCTTAGGGAGTCCCGTTACAAGATGGGCGGCGATTGCTTTTGGTGCCGGAATCGGTATTGGCTCTGCATACACAGATTGTTCTCGTGTTTTTGATGCATCGTCTTCAGCATCAGCCACTTTATTAGCTCCCAAGAGTACAGAGACTTCTGTATCTCAGGTTCGTCGGAAATTTCTCTTATCCTTTACGTCATGCCTTGATTGTGGGAACACCAAAACATAGTTTCTTTGGATCGTTTCGTTATTCGCATTTGGGACAAACAGTGGAAGTTAGAAATGATGCTGAAATTAGAGGGCTTCATATTAGCTTAAACGATAGATGGTTTGAACAAAGGCCAGCCTTTTATTATACCTATGGTTATAGATTCGTGAGATCAAATGCATCTTTGCTTTTTTTACCTCTAATTTCACATTCTGAGCATTGCATGTAAGAGTATTGTTGCTGCTGATCTCGTTGGAACTACGTGTTGGAAATCAATGACTTTATACAAAGATTTTACTCAGCATGTTTTATTCGATTCGGGTAGGAGAAACGGTATTGTTTTAGGTACCGAATAAAAATCAAGGATCGAAACTGTCTTTATGTCTCAACAAATAAGAATAATAGCTGAGTATCATGAGAACCAGAACAGTTTAGGGTTTGCTTTTGGAGACCCTAAACTCTCCCAAAGCCTAAAAGGCTCCCCCAAAGAACCAAATGGTCAAAGACCAAAGAACAAGTTCTCCTTCCCCTCTATTATAGTAGTCTATCAGTACCTTGCTCCACCCCTATCATTGTTACTAAGGCTTTGATTGATCTTGTTGAGTGTTTTTTTTTGTTGATCTTGTTGATTGATTCCAGGCAGCGGAAGAGTAAGACAACGAGGAAGGTTGAGGATAAACCCAAACATTGATGGGTGTTTAATGCAAGAGTTGTTTACATTGTTATGAAAATGGTTGTCGATCTTGCAGGACATGGCTTTTCAGATATATGCCATTGTTAAACCGTTTGCTTTTCAGTGGTTTTTGTACACACTGATGTCAAAAATGTTATTGACCCACTTGTTCTTACTTCTTTTTCGAAAAAATCTTAAGCCAGATCAATAATTTCCCCGGTTTGATTTATTTGCCTCTACATTTCCTTTATTCAGGCTACTAGTCTACCGAATGAGTGGAAACAAATTAATTCACATGGCATATCGACTAAGTGAGATGCTGAATGATATGTTTATAGCTTAAATAACCAATCGAATATTTCAACAATATAATCCATATTTTATCAATTTGTATACTCGTAGTTGTGATCTTGTCGGTTACAATTCTTCGAGTCAAGTTCAGTTTTTGCGGCCATAATTTAAAATTTACAAGTGTAGCATATAATTAAGTAACAATTATATTTATTTTAAGATCCTTTGATTAATTGATAAACCAATCAACATCTCTCACAGTTACAATCCGTTAACGAGCATCTTGATGACGCTCAATTAGAAGAGTTTGAACGGCTGGGATTGAATCTATTTATCCACTATAGCTTAATCGTTCGCTACGTGTAAACGATATATTCATTTTCTGAATACTTAACTGCTACGGAAAATTACAGTACATAGAGCGAGGCCGAAGAACAAGGGAGACGAGAGACTAATAGCAGAGGAGGAACAAGATGAATTCGCCTCCGGAGATCGAAGTTTGTTCGATATGCCATGGCCGTTTCAGTTTTCCTTGCCAAGCCAATTGCTCCCATTGGTTCTGCGGTGCGATCTCTTTTTTCTTTTGCTTTCTCCTCCTCTCGAATCGGTTGTAGTTTCAGTAGTTATCCCAGGAATCGAGTGTATCATCTCAGTTCATTGAGTTGTGACGTTCTTAACTTCGTTTTCATTGAAGCTGCTTCCTTAATTTGTTCGGGTTTCTTGTGAATTTTATTTTCGACTTGTATATTCGCTATTCAGAGTTTTCACTGATTATGTTTAGAATTGGACTTAGTTTAGAGAAAGCTTCAGGTCTCGTTCCTCTGGTTTTGTTAGTTAACGTTCCTAGGATTCTGTATGTTCACATAATCATGTCTAATATGATTGTTAGTTAGTTAAATAATTTCAGGGAAGCCCATGAGATTAGCAATCTTCCTTAAATCTTTTCAATCATTTCAGGAAATTGCATTATGCTTGTTTGGAAGCATGGATCTACATTACGGCCATGCAAATGTCCCTTGTGTCGTCGTTCAATTAGTTTGCTGGTTCCTTCAGAGGAAACGTTGAGAGGCCGGAATGACACTACAGTTTCCGAGGTTCTTCGCAATGTTGAAACTTACAACCGAGTCTTTGGTGGACAGTCAAGTGGTCTAGTTCAGGTATGTGTTCCATCTTTCTCCACAATCACTAGGATGTTCAACAGATTATAACTGACCAGAGCCAAGTTTGGTGAGAAGTAGAATAGTTGTTGAGGGTATGTGTTTAAGGAATTACATATTGGGTTAGCTCTTGAGGTGTATGATACAAGGAAATATGAATTGTTGCTTACCAGGAAAAGCAATTTTGCAGTTCAAGGATTGACTCTATACTCTATAGTAAGGATTTTGTTTAGATGCCAACTTATTGTTTTCTTTAACTTTCAGTGGTTTATTACTTTTCTCATTGTTTTCTTCGTCTTTGCAAGTCAGGGTTGAATGGTTACAATTTCATCATCTTGTTATTTCTTTTGTTCAAATTCATCCATCTGATAAGTTGGACAAGAAGTAAACCTAGAGTTTACTGGAGCCTTCTCACATGAAACTTCAATTTGTTTTTGCAGAGGATGCAAGACCTTCCCTTCTTACTCCGAAGGTTGTTGCGGGAAATGATGGATCCACGAAGAACGCTTCCACTGGTCATCAGAGCTCGTGTTTATATTGCGGTTAGTTAAAAGACATTCATACTTGTGAACCCTAAATAAGCTTATCTTGCTTTCAACTAGATCACATCTGAACTACAAAATGCTGTGACTAACGGAAATTCACTACATTTGGTCTGATGCAGTTGATACTCAGTGCAATTTACATAATCAGCCCAATAGATATCATTCCGGAAGGTGATTCCTCATTTTCATCCCTTGACTATAAATCATATAATACACTCTTGTCTTCGATCAACTTATGTTAATTACCAATACTTTGTATCCATTACTTGTCAGGATTCTTGGGGGTTATCGGCTTTCTAGATGATATACTCATAGCCCTGATTTGTTTCCTCCATGTTGCTGCTCTCTACCGATCCGTTCTCCATCTCCGTCATGGTGGTTCTGGTTCATGAATCTCTCTGAAGTTTTCACATCATTACACCATTACAGTTGAAGAACTAAGTGACATGGTTTACTTGTTTGGCCCTTTCTTCTTATGTTCATGGTTTGACTGTTAGAAAGACTTGGGATAAAACAAAAACATTTATTTCATTTCAGCAGTAGAAGGTATTGAATTTCTTGAGTAACAAAAGAAATTAGAAGAAAATATGTACAGATTTTATTTGTTTCTACAAATTTCTCAAGAAACCCAATTTTATTACTTCCGCCTAGACAGGACTCGCATCGCCGGATCGAAGGTACGATCGTTCACCGACATTGTTCTTCTCAGTGAATAACCGATCAAACGGTGACCTTATTGCTAGAAGCAAACCTTTAGGTGGACCAGCACGCTCCTGGTAATTACAGCCGCCGTCGATAACCCCATCAGGAGACCAGATCGAACCGGTCCGGTACGGAGGTGTTATAGAAAACGGTCTTCGGTCGAACCGACCGTCTTGATCGAACCGTTCAATGTAGAAATAGTTTCCTTCTGACCCTAGGCTTCCGGTTCTGTACCCTCGTATCGAGCTCCTCGCTTGAGGTAACGCCACATGGGCTTTTGACCCTTGGTTCACGAGCTGATCGTGTATCTCTTGGGGTAATCTTAGCGTGAACCTGTCAAAATTCTCCCCCGTTTGACCGGTCGGACTTGACTGGCTGAATAATCCTTCTAATTTCCACCCAGTAGACATCGATTTACGTGGCATGCTCTGGTTACCTGTCCAAGCCACTGAGTCAATTAACCGCTCGTCCGGAGAACCCAAAACCCTTCTCCGGTTATCATCAGTCGGCGTTCCGAGAGAGTTCTGACCGGGTATCTCGAAAGAAACAGACTCACCCGGTACAGGAACGAGATCGGCACGGCAGAGAGGACACGTGGCGTGAGAACGTAGCCAGACATCAATGCAACCAGGATGGAACACGTGACAGCATTGAGGAATCAACCGCAGCGTTTCGTCGTCCTCGAACTCACTGAGGCAAACGGGGCACTCCAACGCTTCTTTGCCGATTCTCAACGTCTTCACGGTAGAGTAACGAAACGTAGGAAACGTTTCTATGACAGACTCGTCGAGCCCACACGCCGTCTGTCCCACGTTAAGCCAGTTTCCCGGGTCACCAGATGGACCATCGGTGATCCCTAGAACTTGCCCGAGACACCTCCGCATGAAGACGGAGACACATCCAAGTGCGAAGAAAACGCTGACGAGTACGATCATGACTATAGCCGTGGCTGGATTGAGCCCTGACCCTCCTTCAGAACCGCTGCCTTGAGCGGCAACGAGCCGTAACAGTAGCAAAAGTGAAGAGCAGAAGCTTAATCGTGACATGACCACCATCGATGGTAGCAAATGGTTGAACAATCTAATGGTTGAGATAAGTCATTTGACCTCCCGGTTTCATGAGGACCAACAAAGCTTTGCCGCTATGGTTTCCCGGTGAAAGAGCTTTTTATTGGAACAAAATCCTCGTCTTTTTTCTTTTTGTCATTTTTTGGCTTTCGAAAGAAAACAAAAAAAAAAGTGATGGGAAGATCATAATAGGAGATGATATTATAAGAACGTGTGAAACATTAATTAAGAGGGAGGTTTGCTTTGCTTAGCTTAATGACTACAAGATGGTTGACTTTTCCGATCCATTACGAACTAAAGATTTCGTTCACTGGCCTTTACTAGCAGAATAAATAACCCTTTCGAAAAAGTTTCTGGTTATTATCTATGATTGTAACCTTCTATCTTATTTTTATCTTGTCTTGTATTTTAATTATGCTTTAAGTTCGGACTTTTTGACAACAAACTCTAGGTTTCTTTGGTTTGTAACTGCGTTTTAAGATTAATATAAATACGTTTGTTCAAAACAAAAACAAAAAATCAACAAACCAAGTGATTATAGAAAATGTAGGTTTCGTTTGGTGACATAAAAAATAGTGGGGCAGTTCAAAATTTTGAAGCGAACAAACAATAACTTTTTTTGCTTTGTGTCACCATCTTTTTATTTCTGTACCATTATTTTTGTACCATTTTTGTATACCATTTGATTCATTGATTTTATAGTAGATGGTACACATTTTACTACCATCACAATATACCACCAATCAAAAAATTGATTTGTTTGTAAGATGATGGTCTAAGTTAATTTTTTTTATGGGGGTAGCTCGATTTAAAACGATACAAACCTGATTAATCAAACCGATTTGGAGAGAAGTGGTTTTATCATTTTAATTTGATATCCCAAGTTTGATTGAGTCTTAATTAGATTGCGATTTATATATATATATATATT